>JARFJB010000902.1:9747500-10132500 GCA_036346205.1 Vesta saturnalis | reverse complement strand
GACCAAAGATGTTACCAAATCAACTACTTAATGACGAAAAGAAACCAAAGGTAATTTAAATTTATAATTTGGACAATTCCAAAGGAAAACGTTTTTAGATCATTTACGTCGCAAGAAACCCTAAGGACGTTTGTGTATCGCTATATTACTATATGAAAGACGTATTAAATATGTCTATGTGTTCACTAGATGATTATTGCAAGCTGTTTATGAGTGATCTGGGTAAGTAGATCGAAACATTTAAACAAGAATGTAAAAATAATCTGACGTAGGTTCATTTGAAAATTACTGGGAACATTTGCTGTATTTCTGGAATCGCAGACACGAAAATAATATTTTGTTTATTAAATATGAAGAAATGAAAAGTAACCTTCTTGAGGTCATCCGTAGAGTAGCTCATTTTCTCGAAAAATCGCTCACTATGGAACAGGAACAAACTTTGATGAAATGGCTAGATTTTGATAGTATTAGAAATAATCCAGCTGTTAATCATGAAAATCTATACCAAAAAGGTGGTTTTATTAGAAAAGGGAATGTGGGAGATCATAAAACAGAAATTTCACCAGAAATTCTTAATTATTTTGATATTTGGATAAATGAGTCGTCTAAAAATACGGATTACAAAGTGTAATTTAGTCCCTAGTTGACTATTTTTGTAACACATTTCATAATAGATAATAAATTTCAAAGTAGTAAAGGAATATAAATCAAATTAAAATACTTATCATTTTTGGGTTTCTTTAATGCTGTATTTTAAATTATACAATCTAAACTTTTCGATAACACTTACAGTTATCTTCGTCAGTAGTAATACCTGTTAAAAATTGTTAAAGATGTAAACAATTTTGTTAAAGTTGAAAAACTTTTCAAATTTTTCAACTTTGACAAAAAATTGTTGAAAAATTTTTTAAATATTTCAACTTTGACAAAATTGTTTACATCTTTAACAATTTTTAACAGATATTACTACTGACGAAGATAACTGTAAGTGTTATCGAAACGTTTAGATTCTATAATTTAAAATACACCATTAAAAAAACCCAAAAAAAGATAAGTATTTTATTGGGTGTGATAATGGTGAAAGTTTACATTTTGAATATAAATCTAATATATCAATATTACCATAACTTTTTTATTAAACACTAAATAATGTCAACGTTTGTTATGATTGTTTAAGGTGTTTCCTTGAAACAATAGCAATGGTCTTACAAATTTTGCAGCCCGAGCGAGAAAGGTCAAGTGAGATTTGCACAACGTTCCAACCTACAAAGTGACAAATTTTCAAAAAATGAAATAATACATTTTTTAGGATAATCATGCGACGTCTATTGTAACACGCTGGTTAAAAATACAGCAATAATCTAACTCATATAGACGTTCAAACTTTCTGTCAAATTAAAAAAATATTTTAGATGGTAATTCCATAGCATAACAATATCGATAAAACAGTTTAAGCATTTTAAGTCGTATTTAATCATTCCTAAGGCTTATTGGGCATCGGATTAAGAAACTTTATGAAGAGAAACATTTTTTGTCCCCAAATTACGCATAACTACGTATAACATAACTAGAGTATTGTATTAAAATCTATAGCTTAGTATTTTATGTCTTTAAAATATGAAGTTGTTTCAGAAATACTTGATAAAATCAAAAAACTGTCAATAACGTCAATGTTAACCAAAAAATTTCAAGTTCGTACGCCTTATCGTTCAAGAGTTATCATGAATACTGACACACGTACACACACTCACAAGCACACCCACACCCGCTCCGACACACGCACACACACATGAACATACACACGCGTACACACACATACACACAGATACAGGTACAGACGCAGACGCAGCCACAGGCACAGACACAGACACAGTCACAGACACAGACACAGACACAGACACAGACACAGACACAGACACAGATACAGACGCAGACACAGACACAGACACAGACACAGACACAGCAACAGCCACAGCCACACGCACACGCACAAGCACACGCACACGCACACGCACACACACACGCACACGCAGACGCACACGCACACGCACACGCACACGCACACGCACACGCACACGCACACGCAGACGCAGACGCAGACGCAGACGCAGACGCAGACGCAGACGCAGACGCACACGCACACGCACACGCACACGCACACGCAGACGCAGACGCAGACGCAGACGCAGACGCAGACGCAGACTCCTTAGTGACCGCCAATATGGGTTTAGGCAAAGTCGTTCAACAGGCGATCTTCTTTCATATGTGATCCAAGTTTGGAACAATACAGTAGAGCAGTCCGGTGAAACAGTTGTAGTTGCTTTAGATATCACAAAGAAATTTGACCAAGTGTGGCATAAGTGTTTACTTGCCAAACTCACCTCGTTTGGGTTAAATGATACACTCATCAACTGGGTTTCTAATTTCCTTGATAAAAGGCGAATACGTGTCGTAGTTGATGGCTTTTTTTCAAAAGAAGTTAGCATTAACGCGGGCGTACCACAGGAATCCGTTATAGCGCCTACACTTTTTCTGCTGTACATAAATGACCTTATTTCTTCAACAATTAACCCCATCCATTGCTTTGCTGACGATAGCACCCTTCACTGTAGTTCATCTCAGTCTACTTATAGTGATAATCCACCTTCTATGTCAAATCAAGAAATTAAAGCTGAAATGGCAAATTCAATCAACAAAGACATTCAACGTATTCTCGAATGGGGAAACAATAATCTAGTTAAATTTAATGCTAACAAAACTCAGTGTTGCCTTATGTCCGCCAAAAAAGATCAATCACTTCCTGTTGTAAGTATGAACGGCTCAGTTCTTAAGTTTTCAGACTCTATTACTCTGCTGGGTATGACTGTATCTTCAAATCTCTCATTGGTTTACCATATTCTGTCAGCTACCAAAACAGCAGCTCGTAAAACAGGCTTTTTGTACAGATCTAAGCAGTACTTTACCTCTCGACAACTCCTTCTCCTGTATAAGGCCCAAATTCGGCCTCATCTGGAATATAATTCTCACCTCTGGGTTAGTGCTCCCCAATACGCTCTCGATATCGTTGATCATATTCAAAAGAGAGCGATTAGGCTTATAAATGACCCGTCTTTAACTTCTCACATACAGCAGGATGGTTTCAGTTCTTTCTTTGTATTATCGTTATTACAACGGCTATTGTGCTGCTGAATTATATTCTTTGATACCATCTCGGGCTATCTTTGCGAGAAACACTTCTAGTTAACGCTCATTCTATTTCATCATCAGTGGTGCAGTACTAAATCTCACTTGTCGTTACCAAATCGGGCAGCAATCCAAACATTTTTCTAACGGCTTCTAAACTATGGATATGACTCTCCAATCAGTTCCTGTTTTCCTCCACATTATGATATCGAGAAAATTTAACGGTAGCTTGTTCATAGTGCATTTATTGACAATTGCATTATGCCCTCTATCCACCTTCCTAAGTGTTCCTTTGAGTAGCGTTTACCACGTATGTGCCTAATTATAGTACTGTTACATCTCGCAATCTATGGAAAAATGCAGACGCAACGCAGCACGCAGGTGCAGACAAATCTCACTTGCGACGAACGCGCTAACGCACAATATCGTACACGTGCTTCTAACACCTCTGTATCTCCATACACACGTTCATCTCACTATCGTATACGATTTACAGGTAGCGCAAGCTTTAATGCACACGTACCGTACACGTTATCACTACACAGTCCGTCACGTACTCGTACCGTACGTCTACCACGCATACGGCTCTAACTTAACTGTTCAGTCCGCTACATCTAGCAGAAACAGTAGCGACGACAACGTCAGACATCACTCGTCACGCACCGCAACGCCGACGTACGCTACACGTAGCACGTATACGTACCGTCCGTCACGTCACAGCAGTACACGTACACGCACGACACGTCACGCGCACGTACCGACGACGACACGTACCGTACACGACACGTACACGTCCACGACACGTACACGTACACGTACACACGTACACGTACACGTACACGTACACGTACGACGCACACGTACACGTACACGTACACGCACGACGTACACACGTACACGTACACGTCCACGTACACGCACACGTACACGTACACGTACGTACACGTCACACGTACACGTACGTACGTACGCACGTACGTACCGACGTCACGTACGACACGTACACGTCGACCGTACGCACGTCCACGCGACACGTACACGCACGTACCGTACACGTACGTACGTCACACGTACACGTCACGACACGTACACGTACACGTACACGTACACGTACACGTACACGTCACGTACGTACAGCACGTACACGTCACACGTACGTACACGTCACACGTACACGCTACACGTGCACTACGCACGTACCGACCGTACACGTCACGCGTACGCACGTACACGTACACGTACACGTCGTACACGTCGTACACGACGTACACGTACACGTACACGCACGTACACGCACACGTACACGTACACGTACACGTACACGTACACGTCACGACGTACACGCACGTACGTACA
Source organism: Vesta saturnalis (assembly GCA_036346205.1). NCBI lineage: Eukaryota > Metazoa > Arthropoda > Insecta > Coleoptera > Lampyridae > Vesta > Vesta saturnalis. The sequence continues at coordinate 10,127,961 of JARFJB010000902.1, read as the reverse complement.
CGCGTACACGCACGTACACGTACACGTCACACGCACACGTACACGTCACGACGTACGTACACGTACACGTACACGTACACGTACACGTACACGTACACGTAGCACGTACACGTACACGCACACGTACACGTCACGTACACGTACACGTGCACGACGCTACACGTCACACGTACACGTACACGCACACGCACACGTACACGCTACACGTACACGTCACGTCGTCGTACACGTACGACACGTACACGTACACGTACACGTACACGATACGCGTACGACACGTACACGTACACGTACCGACGTACACGTACGAGCGTACACGTACACGTACACGTACACGTACACGTACACGTACACGTACACGTACACGTACACGTACACGTACACGCACACGTACACGTACACAATCACATTTCTAATTCGAGTTTTGTAGTTTACTAGGTACGACAACAACCACATTATATGATGTTGTGATTTGACGTTTCTCAACAGCCGTAATAATTTTAGGCATTTTAATGAAATCTCATCAATAAATTAATTTCAAGATGACATTAATTTCTTAAATATTTAGCTAATAGCTTCTCATATTATTGAAACATAGCTCTCGAAAGAAGAATGACAAATCATTGTTTCATCGCTAGAGCTAGTACAAAAAGGTCCTGAACGTACACGATGAAACAAATCGTGTGTGCGTGTGAGCGTGTGAACGCGTGTGCGTGTGTGCGTGTGTGCGTGTGTGCGTGTGTGCGTGTGTGCGTGTGTGCGTGTATACGTGTGTGTGCGTGTGTCGTGTGTGCGTGTGTACGTGTATACATGTGTGTGTACGTGTGGGTGTGCGTGTGTGCATGTGTGTGGGTGTGTGGATGTGTGCGTGTGTGGGTTTGTGCGTGTGCGCGTGTTTAGGTGTGTGTGCGTGTGCGTGTGTGTGCGTGTGTGTGTGTGTGTGTGTGTGTGTGTGTGCGCGCATATGCCTGTAGGCATTTGGGCATGTGCATGTGTACGTGTATACGTGTGCGTGTGTGTGTGTGTGTGTGTGTGTGTGTGCGTAAGCGCGTGTGTGCGTGTGCGCGTGTGTGCGGGTGTGCGTGTGTGTACGTGAATGCATGCGTGCGTTATTGTGCAAATTAGATAATATAAAAATTACAAAGCGATCTAATTTTATGCCTCTATCAGTCCAACACACTTGAGTGACACAATTTCAGTCGTCTTTCAAACTCACGATGCAGATCTTTCGCTTGAATTTTATTTCCTTGTCTCGTTTTTGATGCAATCGGTATTATCCAATTTTTAATTAATTTATAAATAGCCTCAATGGATACATCAATTCCAATTTTTTTAAGGACAGCACATGAAGCTGTGCCGGTTCTGGTTCACTAGTTCGACTTTATGCCGCTAGGCGGCGTTGGCATCAATCTAAAAATAGTGCTAGGGCTTCAAGATGTCCTCCGCTAGGCTACTATCTATGTAGATAGAAGCATATACAGACCCTCGTTGGGGCAAAGCGTAAGTCCTGTAAAAGATAGTAGCAGATGTATCAATTTGCCCAGTTATTAAGCAGGAGCAGCATGCGGTTGTCGTCGTAGGGTCCCTTGTGAGACTGTGTCCCCTTATAGGAAGTAGTAACGATGTCGTAAGTTGTCGTCACCGTTATCGTTTTCATTGTTGCTATAGATCGCGCTAGAAGCGGCTCAGAAAGCAAGAGCGTCAGGAATGTATATCTAGTATCCCCATAAAAGGATCGTAAGGTAAAATTTAAGTCATGATGTCTGTGTGTGTGTGTGTGTGTGTGTGTGTGTGTGTGTGTGTGTGTGTGTGTGTGGGTGTGTGGGTGTGTGGGTGTGTGGGTGTGTGGGTTGTGGTGTGTGGGTGTGTGGGTGTGTGGGTGTGTGGGTGTGTGGGTGTGTGGGTGTGGGGTGAGTGGGTGTGTGTGTGTGTGTGGTCGTGCGTGCGTGCGTGTGTGCGTGCGTGCGTGCGTGTGTGTGTGTGTGTGTGTGTGTGTGTGTGTGTGTGATGGTGTGTACGCGTGCTTTGTGTATGTATGTGTATAACGGAGAGGGAGGGTTTATAAGGAGCAAGTGTTTTGTTTTTATCAATTATTTCTTAAACAGCTGTGTATTATATATAAGATATAAAAATGCCAACCTTAAACATATTAGTTAATTATGTTCTTTGAAATTTTTTTGATACGACTAGATGACTAAACGATTAATTTTATAATAAAATGTGTATATTTTTTAAAGAAGGTTTTATTTTACATAACTTTTATTAAGTTGCTTAATATAAAACAAACTAAGCTTAAACATTAATTAAATACGATTGAAAATGGTTAAATTGTATTATCGGTATTTTATAGAAACGAGCGACTTTGGAATTTTTAAGTTAGCATCCATATGTCTATTCATGTCTAATCGACATGAAGTTTTAAACGTTCATCTGACATAAATTATTGTTTTTGTTTTTGAAATATTGCCTATTTTCGTTATGAACGTATTAAAAAAGGGAATGCATAATTATCCTAAAAAAAGTTATAATCAAAATTATTTCAGTTTAATTTTCAATTTGTAAGCTGTAAAGCCGTGTGTTGTTCCACGCCAAATATTTATATTTTAATTTATACGTTATTTCGATCAACAATTTAAACGGAATTCTATTTAAAAGTGATTAAATTATGTTATAAACAAAGGGTATCTTGTCAGGTTCGTTTATATAACGTTATTTTTGTCGCATTTTGTTCTCTAAAGGAAGCTAACGCAGATATAAGAAAGTTATGTGACGGCTACGTTAGATTTTTTTTGGTATCGCGTTATTCTAGAAACGTTACAATTAATGGAGGTTAAGTAACAAAATAAAAATTTTATTTGCATCGAATTGTTTTCTTTCATGTTTTGTAATGTACCCATGCAAGTCTAACGTCTGCACAACTCGAATGCAAGAGCAAGGTCAATGCGTGAACTTATTTAAGCCAAATGATCGTCATGAAAAACCAGGTAGGACCACTTGCGTATAAAAGAGTTTTTACAAGATTTGTGTTGCGGGCATCTAAAGGAGGATAAAATAAGAGTAACACAATAAAACGCAGTATATACATTCATAAGCAAGTAGTTCTGCTACTTTATCGCGAATTGAGGAAAAGAACTACAAAAGAAAAACCTCATCGCCTTCGACAAACGTAAATAACGTATCAGTATTAATTATAAGTACCTAGGTAAATACGTATTTAGAATCTACTGTTATTGCAAGATTAAATTGCTATCACCCTACTCTACACTTAATAAATCGATGTAGTAATAATTTAATACTGGCCAGTATTTCATAAACCAGGTTATACAGTTAGCTAACTGCAGTATAAGAAAAGCATCACATGTTAAGGGTCTGCATTTACAATTAACGAGCCAAAAGGTAACATACTTCATAACAGGCACGGACACAGTATTCCAAGGTTAGATAAACATATAGTGTTGCACCGGTTATCTCCCCTACGTCAGCATTATGCCAGTTTTACCCGAGAGCCGTTTCACGCTTTCACTACATTTCCAAGGAAACATCCATCTTAAAATATGCTGCATTATGAATGTGAAATGTCAAAATAAAATATATGAAAAATGAAAACAAGGGACCCCTCTGTACATTAAATAACAAGAATGTGATGTAATATTAACTTTCAAATTATCATTGATATTAATTTATATTGGATGTAATAATCAGTCTTACCATGGTATTGTAATGCGAATCATATACTAATTTCAATTTTTATTTAGTTCAATTTCTTTAAATCAAGTTATATTAATCCTGTAATGAAATTACCCTTTTGTTGAGATCATAATATTATGAGCATTTACAGAAAGAAAATGCAATTAGAGAATACATAACATTACCTTTTTATTCTATGTTATTTCATCATACAATATAGTACATTAATTCTGTCAAAAATATCAAAATCAACCAATATCTCCAATAATACCTTATTTCTACTATCAAAATATACAACAGTCGCTCATATTTACTAGATGGTTTCAATTAAATCGGCCTTCTAATTTATATAATAAACCATATAAAGGTGCACCAGTTATCGTACATCACAGTTTAGATAACTTACATAAAAGTCTCTCCTCGTATATTAAAACATTATAATCTTTGTTCTTAGAAAACAGGAGATGGCCCTTCCAAAGGTGTTTTTACTAATTATCATGTTCCTCTAGCTTCGGTTTTTTCATTCGACCATGTGACTCTTGAATAAAATTTAATTCCGAATAAAAACATTTAGTAATCGTGATTGTCACAAAATTTCAGAAGGCATTACTACGATGCATTCGTTATCTTTCTTTTATTTTAGATAACACACAACACATCAAAACATAAGGTTGTGCCTTTCTACTTTTCTAGATACAAATTTGTATTTCTCTCGGACGCGAATCAATAAAATTACGCGTGGGACATTTCCGCTCTTGATTTGCATTAGAAAGTCGGGTAGTGCGGGACACTTAACCTTCTGATTTTTTACTAAAGTATAACAGACATTTATAAAAATTGAGAGCTGCTAATTAAAACTAGACAGTAGTGCTATTAGGGCATTAATCAAGAAATTAAATCTAGCTGACTGTAACGTAATAAATGTACGACATTATTTTCCAAATGATAAGTTCTGGATGGTAGCATGGGACAGTTAAAAAAAACTATGCAAACTTGTTCCAAAACTTTATTATGACAAAATAATTAAGAGGCAAGTTTGCATAAGTCACATATGTAATAAAGAGATGTGATATGAACGTCGGTACATTGCTCGTGTGCCCATTTTTGGCATTTATTACACTGTATCCAGTCTTCATCGAAGCTCTCGTGGCATATTATGCCTAAACAAACTTCATTTTCTTTATCTTGATCGTTTTCCATCTTATTTTGTTCCCATAGTTTCAATATTCATCGCCGCACTCTCTATTTTAATTATTTTGTTGTATTCCACCTGGTTTTCGTTAATGAAGTTAACTTTCTTTGTAACTATTTTGACATTCTTGGTGTTCTGGGCTAGTACCTTTTCTTCCAGAGCAACTTTGAAGGGAGTTGAAGTCAGAATTTCACTTTTTTGCCTTCCTTTTTGTCGTGTCTATTCTTCTTTGGGTACAATTTGGTATGGCTGATAATTCTTCCAAAACTTTGACAGAGGCACTGCTATATAGAGAAGTAGAAATACATGATGAGCTCTGAGAATTTCATTGATATCGGCGTGAACTTGAGCAACGACTGTAATTTTGTTCACACCAGAGCAAATCATATTTTCGGTCATTGGCCATGACTGCCTTTTTTGAAGAAAGCCCAGCATGAATTGTCGCATTTTCAATGGTTGCATGATTGACATTGGAGACCGTATTCTGGAGCATACCATTACCAAAATTGTCAATTGCAGTATCAGGAATGTCAGTTATCATGGATGGGATCCTTCGGATGATCGTAAAGCGAGATCTGGGTGGTGCTTCAAACACCCATAATAAAAATCTTTCCTCGCCACACCTCGTTGAACGTTGAACCTGTGTTCAATTTTCAAATTTACTGCCAAATCGTAAGCAAGCTTCAAAAACCCTTTTCTTGTTAATGGAATTAATCTATTGTCAAGGTCTTTCACGTGACTAACAAGTAGGTTTTGATATTTTTTATTAAAGGTAACCTCAAATCTAACAAGTTTGGGTGTTGCTTTAATTTCTAAACCATCCTTAAGAGCACCAACACGTCTTTGAAGTGTGCTCTTCGGTATGTTGTACCTCTTTGCTGAATCCCTGATGCTATGATTTTCTTCGGTTACATATTTTACAGCTTGGATGAGGTTATTTTCGGTCCAAGAACCGCGGTTAGTCGCCATGCCTTTAAACTTTAGCATTCTAAAATAAAAAATGAATAAGCTGTAAGATATGCCGTGTTGTCCCGCGATATCCGAAATTAACCTGTCCCAGGCTAGCCGAATCGCTAAAAATATTCGAGCGTGTGGTGAATCTATTCAGCCCAAAATTAAGCCGATTTTCAAGCATCAATAAGTTATATAATCCCAAAATTATAACCTGCATGCGGTAGAGACATATTAACTCACCTTGTCAATTGCCTTAAAAACATAAACGAAACAAATAAAAAACTTGAAAAAACGCAAAAACTTCAATATCAATGCACTTGCTTCACTGCTCCTCATGAAAAATTCGAGGTTAGCTTATTATGCACTGACGCGCCTGCCTAGCATTAGTGGGATGTATTATCCATGCCAAAAACATTTTTTACTGCAAAGTCCCACGCTACCCGGATTTTCCCTGTTTATTTTGGATAATGATGGAATATATCAAAAAATTAGAGTGAGGGTCTCATACTTTTGTAGATTTAAACTGTTATTTCTCGCAGTTCAATAAAACTACATGAGAAACATACATTTACGCTGTGGATTTGCACATTTTTATTTTAGGTAATGCTCGAACATGTAAACACAACATATCAAAATATTAGAATGAATGCCTCTCTACTTTTCTAGATATAAATGTTTATTTCTCACCAACGCAAATCAACAAAATCACACCAATGACATTTTCCGCCCTGGATTTCCATTTTTTATTTTAGATAATGATCGAATATTTAAATACACACAACATACCAAAACATACTTTTCTAGAAATAATTTTTGTTTCTCCTAGACGCGAATCAATAAAATGACACATTTTGCGCTCTGAGTTTGTATATATATATATATATATATATATATATATATATATATATATATATATATATATATATATATAGATAATAATATACACAGAACATAGGAAAATATTAAAATGAGTGTCTTTATACCTTTCTAGGTATAAATTTTATTTCTCACGGACGTGAACCGATAAAATCATACGTGAGGCTTTTTACTTTACATAATGATAGAATATGGAAATACACACAACATAGCAAATAATATGAATAAAAATTACATTATCGCCAAATAATTATAAAATTTAAAAATTTGTATTGTAATATTCTGAATCTCTTCTAAATCAATAGAGCATACATAAAAGTGCACAAATAAGAAGTAGTTTAAACATAGTATTCTACATTTGTATCAATTTGTTTGGCTTGTCCTTAGTATTCCAAAGACGTTGTTAACTTCATTATAACATAAAGTGGTGTTAAACGTAGTAAACGTCTTTTTGTGCCGGTTTTTCTACTTTTCTAGATATCAATTTTTATTTCTCTTCAATCAATTAATTCACACAGAATCTATCATTAGCTAAAATAAAAATATACAAATCCAGGCCCAAAAATGTCTCACGTGTGAATTTATTAATATGCCTCTGTGACAAAAAAATTGTTATTTGTATTATAAGTAAAGAAAGGTATTGTTTTTCTTAACGAATCGCGATGAGTAAAACAGAACCTAAAATTTCTTCGGACACTAAATGGAAATGGATTACATTTCATAAGAAATTATTTAATAAATACATGATAAGCGTTTTATCTTTATATTTGATTACAGGCTAAAACACGCTGTGGTCGACATATTCCATGTTGAAAAGCACGTTGAGAGTGAAAAAAAACGTCGATATATCGAATTATAAGGAAGTTACAGTTATATTTAAAGCGCCAAAGTGAGGGACATGAAGCAAAACAATCAAAAATTCTATTGCTGGCTGATGTGTCAAAATTTTTGACAAAAGCTTTAATGGTTCAAAAGATATCGCGCGCTCACACATACACACGAACACAAACACACTCACACTAAATCACACTCCTTCACACTCTCACACACTCACCCACAATCACTCACATTCACTCACCCACATACCCACACACACACATACCCACACACACACACACCCACACATACACACACACCCACAGACACCCACCCACACACACATACAGACACACACATACAGTACAGACACACTCACTCACCCTCATTCACACTCACTGCTCGCACACACACACACACATACACACACACACACACACACACACACACACACACACACACACACACACACACACACTCACTCACTCACTCACACACACACACACACACACACTCACACTCACACTCACACACACTCCTCACACTCACACACGTACCCACACTCACTCACACTCACTACTCACACACTACACACACACACACACACACACACACACACACACACGTACACACACACACTAAATCACACTCACTCACACTCACCCACACTCACTCACACTAACTCACCTTCTCTCACCCTAACTCACATTCACTACTCACACTCACTCACACCCACTCACTCACACACACTCAGACTCACTCACACTCACTCACATTCACTCACACTCACTCACACTCACTCACACTCACTCACACTCACTCACACTCACTCACACTCACACTCACTCACACTCACTCCACCCACTCACACTCACTCACACTCACTCACACTCACTCACACTCACCACACTCACTCACACTCACTCACACTCACTCACACTCACACTCACTCATACTCACTCACACTCACTCACACTTACTCACATTCACTCACACTCACTCACACTCACTCACACTCACTCACACTCACTCACTCACTCACACTCACTCACACTCACTCATACTCACTCACACTTACTCACACTCACTCACACTCACACATACACACGCAAACTCTATCGCCCTTAACCACACACACGCGCGCGCACATACACACATACGCACGCGCGCGCAGCAGACCGACTCGAATTTTTTTTCTAACAATCTGTTTTTCGTATTGTTTAGAGCATAAATCATCGAGAAATGCAAAAAATTAAAAATTTAATCAGATTACATAGTTTTCTCTCTATACGCGTGATTCTATTGATTCACTCCCGTGAGAAATAAAAATGTATATCTAGAAAAGTAGAAAGACACTCTTATATTTTGGCATGTTGTATGTATTTTCGTTTTCTATCATTTTCTAAAATAAACATATCCAAATCCAAGACGGAAATACCCTAACGTGTGATTTTATCAATCGCGTCCGCGAGAAATAAAAATTTATCTATTTTTTTGATATGTTTCGCGTTCGTGAGAAATAAAAACTTATATCCATCAAAGTAGACAGACACTCACGCTTATTTTTTTGTTATTTTGTGTGTATTTACATATTCCATTATTATCTAACATAAAAGATGCAAATTCAGAGGGAAAGTGCACCACGTGTGATTCAATTGATTCCCGTCCACACTCACACTCACTCACACTCACTCACACTCACTCACACTCACACTCACTCACACTCACTCACACTCACTCACACTCACTCACACTCACTCACACTCACTCACACTCACTCACACTCGCCCACACTCACTTACACTCAGTCACTCTCACTCAGACTCACTCGCACTCACTGACACTCACTCACACTCATTAACAATCACTCATACTCACTCACATTCACTCACACTCACTCACACTCACTTACACTCACTCACACTCAATCACACTCACTCACACTCACTCACACTCACTCACACTCACTCACACTCACTCACACTCACTCACACTCACTCACACTCACTCACACTCACTCACACTCACTCACTCTCACTCACACTCACTCACACTCCTCACACTCACTCACGCCCATGTTTTCGGGCATGCACTACCCAAGTAAAGTAGTAGCGTCCCTGTGCCACTTTCTGTTATACCGTAAGTTAGTCACCGGTTGTGAAAATTTTTGTAAAAGCACTTCAGACACCTTTTTCTTCTCTTTTTCGAAATTATGGTTTTAAAAGTCATTAGGTTTAAAATGTTTTGTTTCGCTTGTTAATATATTGAGGATTGAAGTTATTTAGAAGTTTTTCGATGCACTTCAAAATTAAAAGAGTATATAATTCTGGAAGCTTTCGTTTAGTCACTTACCTTACGTATTTGAGGATAGCTGGTTTTACTGGAAATTAAGGTTAATTATAGTAGAGTTTCGTTATCGTAGGGATTTCTTGTTACAGAGATACCTTTTGGGAAGCGTAGTTTGGATGGAGGACGCATTTTTTCAGTTCGGCTCACGAATTCAATTCGTTTTGGTGCAATTTAAAATTTTGAGTAGTAAATTGTTATGATTGGTTAAATTGAAATGTAAAGGGATATAAGTGAAGATGGCGAGTTCTGAACGATGCTTAAGTCAGTCAAGTCTATGATGTAATGGAAGACTCACGTCTGTTTTCTTTTGCGGTTTTCGCGATATACATGAATATACGTATTAAGTTGGAACAAGTTATATCGTACCGAAGCTGTATGGAATATTACTGTAGGAGAACTCTACGCTTCCATTTATATGGAATAATATTGAGTTTTACCACGTCCCCAGGTTATTTTATAGTTGTTTCGTTTTGCCAGTAGTGACATTTTTCGGTCATAGAAGTAAGCAGTTCTAGTCTTTTTTTGTGCTGAACCTTTGTTCCGTTGACCTTCTCTAACGCATTTGGTTAAGCGGATTAATTTAACGAGATCCTGGTTAAGAGGTAGTGCAATTAAAATACAAACTTGCTGTATATAGTGCCGCTTTAAGTCAGTGTAGAATAAATAGATTAACATTAAAGAACGCTTGATAAACAACGCAATGCTGACAAAGTTTAAGACAAATTGGTGCATTTGTGTTAGATCAGATGAAAAGTAGTTATTTGGTACTTTTGGTTGAATTAACTGCCGTAGATTTAGTTCGAGTAGTTAAAATGTGAAGTTGCCGTTTGTGAGATATTATTTGGAGAACGTTACCGTTGAAATTCAGTGAAGCACCTGGTGGATGAGTTGCACGACTTAGTATATTGTAGTCCAGAGGAAGGAGAGTATTCTATTTTTGTGGGTGCTAACTAAGGTAAACTTTACTATTTCTTATGCTGCTGGTGATAATAATAAAGTATGTGTTTTTGTGTTTGTGGAGGATGCATTCGCTTGCGTTCGTGTAAATTATTGTATGAAAGTCCTTCAGGCAATTTAGAAGCAGACGTATTCATTCACACCATTTACTTGTAAATATCCTCAATTTTTTTCAGTGTAATGTTGTGAATTGAAAGTTTAATTCATGAAGATTGGTAAAAATTTATGTTACAGATATCTTTATTGTTTCCGTCGTATTGATTAAAAGGTAGTTCTAGATAATATGACTTGCAAGCCCCGACTGGATTTGATTATTAGTTTTTGGTTTTTGCTTTGAATTTCAAAGTTAAACGTGTTTTATTATAACTGTACCAAAATTTAATGTGTAAATGCCATAATAGACCACCATTGTTAATGTTTATAACTGGTTTATTAATAGATATGAATCTATTGTGACTTCGTCCTCTGTGCTTACGATTTTGCCGACGTGAAGTAATAAGTTGAAGAGTGGATATCTTGACTCACGTTTAAGATTTCTAGTCTTTGAATTATTTTTGAGAAATTTTGAGTTAAGTAATTTAACAGCGCTCACTTTAATTGTAATCAATGTTATTGAAGTTTTCAAAGTAACCCTTTGAACTTTCATTAAGCTTTAACGTAATGACTAATGAGAATTTCTCGATTTGAGCATTTGCTATTTTGATTTTGGCAGTAAGTCACTTTAAAAGAGATTTTAGATTATAAAGTAACGTAATAATGAAGTAGACGGTCGTTGACCAATCAGCTGTTTATTTTCTGCACACGATAGTTTCGCGAGTAGCCGCAATTCTTTGAAGTTATTCTTATAGTAATCAACTTACTGATGCCGTAGTACCTGGATTCGCCAAAAGATAAGTAGTTTGTTATTTGTTTGGGTATGGGCTGCGTACTTTTCACGAATTTATGTAACTGCGATTTCGTCGTTTGTTAAATTTTAGCACGTTATAGATATTTGATCGTCTTTGTTCCCAAAACGGAAGTTATTGACATCAATGTAGTTGTACGGTACTTTATAATCGCACAACTAGAGCTCTTTACGATGTAGCTCTTAATTATGTTTAAGTAAACAAATTTTAACACTTACCTTAAATTAGCTTCCGTAGATACGAGGAACATATAGCGAAGAATATTAGCTTCACTGCAGAATCAAACAATTAGTAGGTAACAACTAATATATTATTGCAGCACCAAAACAGAAAATAAGCAGTCGAGCAATATATGCCTCCAGGATGGTCCTATTAATATGGGTCTCCCAGGATAGTCCTATTAATATGGACCTCAGGATTTTCTAAAAGAAATGAATGCAGTAATCAGATTAACCGCAGCAGTTTTCCAAAGCCTACTCTGAATTAATCAGATTGTAGACAGAATGTAGCATAAATTGCTTATTATTGTTCGCATAAGAGAATATGAGTATCTTATTAACATTCGCATTAGAGTATAGAAATCAGTGTTCATCTTTGATGAAATACGAAGATATTGGTTTTGAAACCGCTTTACCAATTATCATGAATTGTAGTCATTAGATATATTTTTTCCAAGCTAAAAAGCAGCAGAATTTAGTAATATTTTTAGATAAAAGGCGTGTTAATAGAGTAACTTCCATAAAGACAAAGGAAACTCCATTAATAAATTAAGCTTTGATAAATCTCACATTAAGTGACGAAGTTGCAAAACTAGACAAACTCAAAGCTTTCTTTTTTCATTTACTAGAACCATTTGTAACCTAAAACGAAACGGAAATGAAATTGTATTTGACAGCGTGAAACGCGCCACTCCATCTCAAACCTCTCATTTTAGAAATCTGCTTGGAGAAATATCCTGCCATTTTTTAAAAACTTTAAAATTTAAAAAGTAATGCAAGATTGTGAAACGAATATACTGAAAGTTGGTAACAAATCCAAAAAGGTGTACGATGGCATTTGATTGTTAAAACTAGGTGTAACAATATTAATGTTTTAAGAACGGAAAAGACGGTCTAGTTGTAAACGCTACATTAATATCAATAGGTTAGTGTGAAGTTTAATGGTGGCGTTAATTTTAAATTTTAGTTGTGACGCGTGTAAAATCACATTTCAATTTAAAAAGTTTCCAGTGACAATGTTTCGCCGCCTAACAGAATCTGAAAATACAAGTTTCAAAGTTGCGGAGGTAGAACACGTACTCAGCAACAAGTGTGCAATTATTTTAATAAAAAAATACCCTGATCCTGTATCTATTAGCGTTAGTAAAATTTTCAGGAGGCATGGTGCGTTCAGATGCATAAAAGATGCCCCAAAAGTTGGACGACCTGAAGTAACAGAAGATGTGGAAATGGACGAGTTACTAGCGTTCCAAGAAAACCCCCATTTGTCCTCACGAACCGTTTCCGTGAACAATAGTATTCCCAAAGCGTTTTTAAAGAAAATACAGTTCAACAAGCGTCAACCATACAAAGTGCAATTACTTTCGGAACAAATTAAAGATTATACTGATCGTCGATTCCACTTCTTTGATGTAACTTTTAATGCGGACAATGTCTTTGCCCTCAATCACACACACGCGCGCGCCACACACACACACATACGCGCGCGCGCAACAGACCGACTCGAATTTTTTTTCTAACAATCTGTTTTTCGTATTGTTTAGAGCATAAATCATCGAGAAATGCAAAAAATTAAAAATTTAATCAGATTACATAGTTTTCTCTCTATACGCGTGATTCTATTGATTCACTCCCGTTAGAAATAAAAATGTATATCTAGAAAAGTAGAAAGACACTCTTATATTTTGGCATGTTGTATGTATTTTCGTTTTCTATCATTTTCTAAAATAAACATATCCAAATCCAAGACGGAAATAGCCTAACGTGTGATTTTATCAATCGCGTCCGCGAGAAATAAAAATTTACCAATTTTTTGGATATGTTTCGCGTTCGTGAGAAATAAAAACTTATATCCATCAAAGTAGACAGACACTCACGCTTATTTTTTTGTTATTTTGTGTGTATTTACATATTCCATTATTATCTAAAATAAAAAGATGCAAATTCAGAGGGGAAAGTGCACCACGTGTGATTCCCGTCCACAAGAAATAATGATTTCTATCTAGAAAGGTCATTTGTTCGTATTTTGTATGTATTTATATATACCATTATCTAAAATATAAATATCCAAAACCAGAGCGAAAAAGTCCCACGATTCGCGTCTGTGAAAAATAAAAATTTATATCTAGAAAAGTATAAAGACACTCATTCGAATATGTTGTGTGCGGGGTGCGTGTACGTGCGTGCGTCCTTGCGTCCGTGCGTGCTTGCGCGGGTGTGTGCGTGCATGCGAGCGCGCTATATCTTTTGAACCATTAAAGCTATCTATATGAAATTTGGTACAAAAGGTTTTTTATCATAACATCTAGCTCAAATTCGTTAATAGCAAAATCTAACCAGTGGCGAGGTACTTTTAAGGGCTTGGAAAGTTAAAAAAAATCATAGCTTCAAATTTTAAAGTTATACGATTAAAAAAACAAACTTTTTTGTATAATTTCAAAATAAAAAAGAATAATAACCACGGGCGCACCGTTTTTAGGGTGGAAAATTGTGCATTTTGTAATTTATAAACCGATTTTTTTTAAATCGAAAACAATTAATTTAGTAAATATGGTAATTAATTAAAATAAACTTGTCCAAAACATGTCGAATCATCGACGTTATTATTATTCAATAATTCACATAGTTCGCCGCAGGGTGAGTTTCGGATGCACGATTTTGATAATTTTATATTTTTAACTATATTTTAAAAAACCTGTAAAAATCCTCAAAATTCCTATGTATGCAAAAAATCAGAATTTTAGAATAAATGCTTAAATTGTTACAATGATTAATACTAAGAAAAACGTAGTTTTCCTAACTCGACCTCAGTCGCGTTTAAGCGCCATTTGCAATTTTCGGTCCTACTAAAAAAAAGTTGTACATTTCCATTTCCTATGCCTCAAAATGTCTTCTACAAGATGGTATAGGTTTCATTTGGTTATACCTTCGGTGTCACGCACCCTGAGAAAACCGCGAGTTAGAAGAGCGATTTTACTCCACTATAACGCAGTCACGCAAAATACCGGCTCCGTCGCGCGGCGCTTCATGATAAGGTTACGCGCATTCCAAAGCTCTTGGAGAAAAATTCTGTAACTTTTGAAGGTAGCGACTTTTTTTAACTTTCTATGTTTTCTGACTACATTTGACTCGATATATATGTATAGAAATTTTCAATAATTCACGTAGCTCGCAGAAGGGTCAAGTTTTGGATACACGATTTTGATAATTTTATTTTTGTAAGTTTATTTTAAAAACAGTATGAAAGTTTTCAAAATTCCTGAATTTCTGTTAGAAGCGCTCATATTTCAGGTATCGGTATACAAAAAATCAGACTTTTATAGTAAACGCTTAAATTGTTACAAAACGTAGTTTTCCTAACTCGACCTCAATCACGTTTAAGCGCCATTTGCAAAGCTCGGTCCTACTAAAAAAAGTTGTACAAGACACTAATCTATTCACAAATTGCAACTTGCTGTTTTTACATCAAAATATTTAATGTGTTTCCGACAAGCTACAAGATTTAGAATTATTTACGCAGAAGTATAAAGTTGACTTTTTATACTTAACTGAGCATTGGCAATCCGAGGATAAATTAAATCCACTGTACATTAATAACTTTAAAAATCATTATTAATTTTAATTAATAACAATTTTTAATTACATATTTACTTTTGGACTTATTCGTTCATAACAAAAACTTATATTAATTTAATATTAATTAAGTTGCTTTGGTATGTGTGAATCCTTGCGATATTGCAGGCTCACGTTCCATTAATATAAGTAATTTGATTGTTATCTCATTAAATTTAGAATTTACATCAGTTCTACACACATAAAGACAAACTTTACATCGATTGGGGCTTGTACTTCGATAGCGCAGTTGGTTAGCGCGGTACTCTAACAAAGTACAGGTAGTAGGTTCAAATCGTACTCGAGGTAAGCTTTTTATTTATGTATTTAATAAAATTAATAATAATTTTTAATTACATATTTACTTTTGGACTTATTCGTTCATAACAAAAACGTATATTAATTAATAGCTTTAGCTTAATATCACAATCTTGTCGCACCTGCATCGGGCGTAAAGATTTGGCTTATGTCTTTTGTTCGTGTACACTCGCTACAAAGAATAAATTGCAGGGTTATTTTACAATTCTTAATAATTTCAAAATCCTTTAATAAAAATTTATATTGTTTTTGTGAGAATCTAAAATGGTTATCTTTTAATTGAATTTGGGTAATTTCAATTTGTAAAGATATTCATTAATTAATATTTACTTTACTTGCTACCAGGTTTCAGTTTGAGTAAATGAACTCGATGTTTGCTTCACCAAATTCCTTTCTTATTCGTTTGCGCCGGCTAACTTGTTTATTAAAATAAATGATTATTGTTATCAATTACCATATTGATATTCAATTTATTTTTTTTAAGATATATGTAATTTGTAACTTTATTGAAACTACTTCTTTCAGTATTAAAGCTTTTAGTATTCGTAATGATAAATAATGAAAATAAATCAAAGCGTTATACTCATTTAATTATTTTGTACCTCAAGAAAATGCATAGATGCTTTGCTTACATTAACAGATAAAAGACAATCCTATTATTATATTTAGTATTCTAACAGGTACCAATGATTTCTGTATCAACAGTGAATGAAATGGCTTTCATTCAGCGTTGATGTTTACACACAAATTTAAAGAAAAATAAAACGCGTACATGTATATTTTAATGCACAGGTTGAAATCTTACTTTTTTAAGACCACCGCTCTGGAGCCGTATTCCTTTATTCCCAATTATCTTCTTTGGAAGCTTCTCGCTGACTTGCATAATTCCAAATTTTCTTTCCAACAATTTATTGAATAGTTGGTGAATATATTTATAGTTTTTAATTATCACTTTAATTGTCCAAGTTTCACTACGAATAGCATGCAAACACAAACGGCAATGAATTTTATATCATTCGTTCACTATTTAAATGTAGTCATCACTTTTATTCACTCTAGCCTTTTATTATTTTAATTAGGACGGTATTCTTACTTCTTCCCTATTACACACCAAATTTTATCTTATTTCTTAATTTAGAAGGTAGCGTGACTATATGCCACTGTCACTCGTAACTCGGCAACGATCACACCCTTTTGTTTGTTTCAACCAACTCAAAATAATATATAAACACCCTAATAACTTTAATAGACAAGACTAAAATCCCCGTTTAAATAGGTTTTGGCATCTTATAATTAAAAAAAGGCATAATGGTACGTCTTGATTTTGACTTGTGGTATGTCTAGGTGTTTTGCTGTGTTTTCCTAGACCTTGAAATAAATGCTTTACCAATTATATATTAAATCACCACAGCATTATAATTTAACATAAGTAGTTAAAATTAAAATTAAAATTTAAAAAATTGCAATTATTTACAAAGCTATTTCTTTATTAGACTTAACTCGATTATTTTATTTTATGGCATTTTTATATTTGTGAATACTTCTATCATTTTGAAATTGAAGTTTTTCACAACTTTACACTTTACACTTGATTAAACTTTGTTAAATGTGTTTTTTGGCTGACATTTTTCATTGTTAGCCTTCGACCGTTAGAGGGTATTCTGATTTGTTATGTTTAAGACAGTTTAACAATATTTAATTTTTAATGATCTAGTTATTCTTTACTAAAATTTAATTCTATAGTTGGCTTTATACGTTTCTCAAACTTATTATATTAATAGCAGTTTTAATTTTTCAACTTTCCCAAAATTGTTCTAACATCTTCAACAATTTTAACAGATATTACTACTGACGAAGATAACTGTAAGTGTTATAGAAACGTTTATATTGTATAATATACAAATACACCATTAAAAAGGCAAAAAAAATAATCAACGCTAAATGTTTCGCTTAAATATTATTAAATCAGATTCAAATACTACTCGTCTCCAAAGCTCTGCCATTAATCGAACTCCTAAATAAAATAATTAGACATAAACTCAAAAACAATGTACATACGTTAACACTACTTAATGTTCAGTTTAGATCTTAAAACATAAAATAGGGGAGAACGTAGTTTGGTTTAACTTGCAAGATCACCGGATTGCCTTAATTCTAAATTTCGAAAATCAAGTTATCTTGATATGATTAAAATTCAAAATATTCACGTAACCAAATGGTCACTCAAAATCAATTTTACAATGCAAAATCTTTATACACATAAATCTGTAGTACATTTAATTAGATATTACGCACAAGTTATTTACACAATTTTACCTAATGTTCAATTAATTCGGTAGCTTTATTTACAAGTCTGTTTATTATTAAAAATAAATATCTATTTACAAGTTATTTACAGTGAGACCGTTAGAGCTGATCGTTATTATGGGGAAACAAAACGTTGTGCCTTCACAATAATTTCTATTCGATAATGTTAATCCGCGTTTTCGCGTTTAATATTCCACTGTTAAAATGCACTCTATCAAACACATCCATTTATGAAATGTTCGTTAGTTGACACCAAGTGTCCGTAACATCAAAAGAAATAACCGGGAAGAATAAACGATTACACATATATCCATTTTTCTTAACTAAACCTTAATATGAAAAAACTGCTAACGTTGCGGTGGGTACCGCTTCGCGCTGTCAAGTTTACCCAAGTACAAGTTGTCATACAAAGAATTACTATCTTAACGATAACGATAATTAATTTACACTAACGAATTGAGATACTACTTTCCGACAAAAAAACAGAGCCAGTTACTAAAACGCAATAAGTGAAAATGGCATCAGCATCACTTGCTTTTAAACAACCCACTCAACGAACGATCTCATCCTTCAATTTAAATTCGAATTTTTCTTATCAACAACTACGTTTTATTTTTGAAACCTTTGTATAAAAATTTACAGGAAAGATAATTTAGGTTCAGTTTTAAAATTTCCTATTTCCAATTAATTAATCCAAGGAAATGTATAAATGCCAATTTCAGAAATCCATCTATAAATTGCAATACGCAAACTTTAATTCGAAACCCACTATAAAACCCAAGGAAACCAATCAATCTACTGTCAATTCCACTTATACCCTTATGACCACAAAAAACAACAAGTTTCGTTAGCGAGAATTAAGTCAATAGCAAAAAAAAAACGAAAAAAAAGAAAAAGAATAATAAATAATAAACAAGGTGTCAGGTAAATATGGGCAAATATTCAAGGGGTTATTCCTGGGCCTATTCTAAGAATATTTTGTCCTATGATGATTTTTGAAAACCCCCTTTGTTTTGAAGAAACAGCGTGAACAAAATTTGCGTCATTGACTGCCGAACTCTTTCAAACACACCAGGGTCGTTTCTAATTGAGTTACATCCAGCAATTATCCGATTTCGCAAGTCCAAATTCTCAAAATTCTACGTTCGGAATATTTTGCCGCTAAATTACGCATCGTATCAAAAAATTGCATAGAATGTTTAAGGTATATATTTATGTATTTTTATATCTTTGAAATATGCAGCTGTTTTAAAAATAATTGATAAAAATCAAAAACTGAACCTAATAAACACCCCCTCTCCGCTGCTGAATTTCATCCAAAATCTAATCAGCTCTAAGCCTAATGAAAAAAGCTTAAATATAAAATTTTAAGTACGTACGTATTTTCGCGTACGCGAACACGAACGCGAACGCAAACGCAAACGCGAACTCGAACGCGAACGCGAACGCGAACACGAACACGAACACGAACTCTAACAAAACTTGTAAAGTGAGCTAATATGTCGATTTAGTGATAGTGAAAAATAGACGATTGCAACAAATATCGAATATGGTTGTCGCAAATTTTGTTGACTCTGTATCTTCGAAGCAAAGGAGTTTTTCAAAAATCATCACAGGACAAAATGTTCTTAGAATAAGCCAAAAAATAACTCTTTGAATGTTTGCCACATATTTACATTATATATATATATATATATATATATATATATATATATATATATATATATATATATATATATATATATATATATACAGTGTTTTCAAAGTTAAGTCGGCACTATTGCTATCTTCGTTATTATTGGTGATACAAAGTCGGTTAAATGGGCAAAGAAGTGGCATTTTTTCCGCTCGTTACGATGGTGAAATCAAAATGAAAATTGAACATCGTGTTCGAGAGTTATGTCAAAATTTCCATTTTTTTAAATGGCACACCCAATATGCAATATCCTTAATCGATAGAAAATTAAATTCTGAACGAATAAGTTCCTATGACATTTCACCCTAATGTCAAAAATGACAAAGTTATTGATCATTTACCAAATTCATCAAGGTGGCTGAGTCAACTATTCTTCTGTATTACCATAGAGCAGAAAATGAAAAGAATATCAGACAATTGAAACAGGATTCTTTATTCTAAGTGATAATAATAATAAGGAACAACAAAACAAAACAAAACTCAAATTAGATGTTCGAAAACATTACCCTCTTGCTCAAAGCATTTCTGGGCCCGCTTGTAGACACTTGTAGTAGCCTTAGCAATGGATCTACCATCAACATTATTAATGGCGTGAACGATGCTTTGCTGGAGATCCTTAAGGTTATCATATCGCCTGTTGTACACCACACTCTTCACATATCCCCAAAAGAAAAAATCCATTGGAGTAATGTCAGGTGATCGAGGAGGCATACGGATAGGCTCATTAGTTGATAAATATGTCATCAAAAAAATTGTTTAATATTGTATCTATCTGACGAACGTTATGGGGAGGAGCTCCGTCTTGTTGGAAATAAATGTTCTGTCTATCCATTAAATTTACATCATCCAAGAAGTCTTGGAGTGTGGCAGTCAACGTTTCGGCGTACCGCTCAACAGTTAACGCACCCTGATAAAATACTGGACCAACAATTATCGAGCCAATTAAACCGCACCAAACATTAACACTGAAGCGTCTCTGCGGATTACAAGATCGGTAGAGCATCGGATTTTGTCGACTCCAAAAATGGCTGTTTTTCCTGTTGAACATGCCCCTATTAGAAAAAGTTGATTCGTCACTCCATAGAATTGGGCTCCAAAAATCATTATTGGTTCTCATTTGATTAATAAACCAGTGACAAAACTGAACGCGTCTTTCTTGATCTCCTGGTACTAGTGTCTGTGTAGGTCGGAACTTATACGGCACAAACTTACACTTTTTTAGAATATTGTGGATGGAACCCAAACATAGTCCATTTTCTAAATCATTAATTGAGTTGTTGGGATGTGCTTCAAAATAAGCTAGCACATTAATTTCAGTTTCTTCACTAATTATACATTGTTTATTAGATCTGGATTTCTTAAACACGCTCGAATTAGATCTAAATTTACGATACAAAACCACAAAGTATCTTCTATCCGGCAAATGACGCGTAGGAAACAAATCACAATAACGCTCACGCGCTCGTTAACTGTTTTTTTGACAAATGATCTAACATTCTAACATCACACTTTTCTGAATGGGTGAAAGGCATTTTTCTATTAAAAAAACACAAACTCTTAACTCTTTATTAGCAAACTTCAATTTGACATATCAATTCTGATGACATTTGTGAAAATGACAAATATTGTTCACGTAATACCAGCCACCTTGACGAATTCAATAATTGATCAATAACTTTGTCAGTTTTAACATTAGGGTAAAATGTCATAGGAACTTTTTTGTTCAGAATTTAATTTTCTATCGCATACTGGGTGTGCGATTTAAAAAATTGGAAATTTTTGACATAACTCGCGAACACGAAGTTCAATTTTTATTTTGATTTCACCATCGTAACGAGCGGAAAAATGCTACTTCTTTGCTCATTTAACCGACTTCGTATCACCAATAATAACGAAGGTAGCAATAGTGCCGACTTAACTTTGAAAACCCTGTATATATATATATATATATATATATATATATATATATATATATATATATATATATATATATATATATTCAGGGTCAGTCAAGCTCAACGGAACGGAATCTCCTGGGCAAACGGTAAGAAATAATAGAAAGTTATTTTACAGGCTACAATTTAAAATTAATCTCACGTATACAGGGTGTTTCAAACTGGAGTAACATTTCAAAGTTATGTTTTTTTAAATGCAACGCCCAGTATTTTATTAAATTTTTCAATTACTTTTTAAAAAATAATGTTAGTTTATTAAAGGTACCTTAAGGATAGTTTTCTATTTATTTCACATTTTCTGAAAATACAGTCTCCTTAAAAAGAATTAATTGCATCTTATCAAGTCAATTTCATGCTGTAATTTTTTTGCTTATTTATTCTATACTTTTCAGATTTTGTATCGGTATAATTACAATAATAAATTGTTAAACAGGGTGTTCCTGACAAATTGAAAATTTCATTGAAAAATTACAATTCTTTAATATTTCCATAACCACTTGAGACATTCCAATAAAATTTTGCAGTGTTTGAGAGTTAGCAAAAGTGCGTATTTTAGGCTGGTGGATTTACTATAATCAGTGGCGTGTAGGCAGGATAATCGTCGCACAATTTGAAAGAAACAAATGCGGTACACCACTGTTTCTAATCTTTCTCAATTTTTTTTTGGATTGTCTGTTCCATTTGGACAAAAAATGGCTCTCGTCTTTTTTTCCTAAGACTAGTCGTTTTCGAGGACAGAAATAAAAAAACATTGTAGTGCTCCGTGATGTAATAACCAGTGTTCCGATAAAGAAACTAAAGTTTTTTCATTGCTTTTAATTATTTTTAATCTGTCTTAACAATGTACATCAAAAAAGTTATGTAAAGTTTTTTGTCTAATACTACGGCTTCAGCCTTAAAAAAAAGGAATATTCGTATGAAGGTATGAATATGTATTTTATTATCCAGTTGCCTGTTTGGTAGTGAAATTGTTGACATTTTACTTGTCACCGTATTTATCTTTGTGTAAAGCATTCAAAACAAAATGAATGAACTTTACTAACGTTGAATTGGTTCAGATGCAACTCATTTATGGCCTAGCAAATGGAAATTCAGTAGAAGCTAGGCGAATTTATCATGAACGTTATCCGAATAGAGTAATGCCATGTGCTAAAACATTTAGAAAGCTACACGCCAGATTGAGTGAAACCGGCAGTTTCTAAGCATAAGTTGGAAGTTCCTAGTAGACCTCGAACAGTAACAGCGCCTATGCTAGAAGATGACCATCTTATTACACCACACTTTTTACCCACCCGACTAAATGGTAATTCGTATAGTCAGTTTCTAGCCGACGAACTAAACGTTCTATTAGAAGAGGTGCCTCTGCGGGTGAGAGCTAATTTATGGTTTATGCACGACGGTACCCTACTCATTTCAGCCTTGTTGCACGTCAATACATCGACAACACTTTTCCTAATCGCGGGATTGGTCGCGGAGGTCCTCACGCTTGGCCACATCGCAGTCCCGATCTGAACCCTTTGGACTTTTATTTATGGGGTCACCTCAAGTCACTCGTGTATAAAACACCTGTATTAGATGAAAATGATTTAAGAAATCGAATAATTCAAAGTTGTAATGCCATAAGAAATACTCCAGGAGTTTTTGAACTAGTGAGACAGTCTTTGATGAAGATTGTAATCGTGCGTTTTATCAGAAGGTGGCAATTTTCAACATTTACTTTAATTCTGTGTCACAGGTGATTATTTTTATGATTGCTATTTGTAATTAAATAATAAAAAAAATAAAAATGGCGTTGTATTCATTCATGAACATTTAATTACGAGACATTACAATTTAAGATAACTTTTTTGTTGTACATTGTTAAGATAGTTCAAAAATAATTAAAAGCAATGAAAAAACTTGAGTCTCTTTAAAGGTTTATTATGAGCTTGCCACGAGACTCATTCATGAACACTAGTTATTACATCACGGAGCACTACAATGTTTTTTTTTTTTTACTCGAAAACGACTAGTCTTAGGAAAAAAATATGAGAGCCATTGTTTCGTCCAAATGAAACAGACAATACAAAAAAAATTGAGAAAGATTAGAAACAGTGGTGTGCCGCATTTTTTCTTTCAAATTTTGCAACGATTATCCTGCCTGCACGCCACTGATTATAGTAAATCCGCCGGTTTTAGCGTAAAATACGCACCGATGCTAACTCTCAAACACTGCAAAATTTTATTGAAATATCTCAAGTCGTTATAGAAATATTAAAAAAATTCAATGAAACTTTCACCTGTATAATATATATATATATATATATATATATATATATATATATATATATATATATATATATATATATATATATATATATATATATATATATATATATATATATATGTATATATATATATATATATATATATATATACACAGGGCGTTCAAACACACATAACATTAGTGGAGTTGATCGGCCTATTTCCACAGTTTATGATTTTTGAGCACGACGTTTCGGAAGCGGACTCTGCTTCCGCCATCAGGATTATTTCTGAGAAAGACTGTTTTCACACTTGAGTCGAATTCATACGTTATATATAATTTTTCTCAAGCACTTGACTACTCTCAGATTCGAACTTGGTACCTTTCACTTACTAGTCTAACACCTTTACCGCTGAGCCACTGGGTAATCCAATAAATATTTTTTAGAACTTATATATATATATATATATAAAACTTTTTCGTGGTTGCACAGAAGTTTATTGCGCATATTGCGCCGTAACCTCTTGCGCAGGTGTATTACGCTTAAGCTTCTCGCGCATTACTGGAATCTATATGGGTTTCATTAGTACACTAGCTTGGCTTATTCGATTTTCTGCTAGTGCGATGTATGTGGTTTCTTTGAGTTTCCGACGAGTTGTGTTCTCGTCCTTTGCCACTATCTGTATGTTATCCCATTGAATGCGGTGGTCTTCGTTTCATACATGTTCGGCGATTCTTGATCTTTCTGTTTCGCCCTTGCGGACGTTGTTCTTATGTTCCTGCGTTCTCACTTTAAGTGGTCTACTGCTCTCTCCTATGTATGCTCTGTCGCATTCGCTTGGTAGCTTGTATACACAGTTCTTGGAATTCTGATCTTCATTGTATGGTTTGGTTTTGGTTAGAATTCCCCTGAAAGTTCTGGTCAATTTGAAGGTAGTGTGCATTTTGTATTTACTGCCTATCCTTCGTATTTTGTCTGAGGTACCTTGTATATATGGTATTATCGCTGTATATTTAGGTTCTTCTTTTTCGGTTATTCTTTCCCTGTTTAGGTTAGGTTTTAGATCGGGGTAGCCATTTTTTTTTAGTGTTCTAGCGATATTTTCTATTTCTCTGTTTAGGTCCTCTTGTCTTGAGCATATTGTTTTTGCTCTATCGTACAAGCATTTTGCCACGCCTAACCTCACGTTTTTGTGGTGATTGGAGTTGTAGTGTAGGTACCTCCCCGTTAGGTTACCTGTATACACTTGTCGTGAAAGTGTTGTCATTCCTGTGTACAAATGCCTCCAGGAATGGCAGTTTTTGTTCCGACTCCAATTCCATTATGAATTTGATGGAGGGTGCGCGGCTGTTTAGATGATCTAGGAATTCATCTAGCTTATGCTTGCCGTGTTGCCAAACTACGAATGTACCGTCCACGTATCTAAGCCACATTCTTGGTTTCTCTGTGAATTCGGATATCGCTTGGTCTTCAAAGTCTTCATATATATATATATATATATATATATATATATATATATATATATATATATATATATTGCTCACTATGGGTGATAGTGGGAAACCCATCGTCATCCCAAACTCTTGTTGGTAGAATTTGTCTTCTACCTGGAAATATGTAGTCTTAATGCATATTGTCAGAAGTTCTATTATTATGTTTACCGAGAGTTGCTCGCGTTCGTCTAACGTTTCATCCTTTTCCAGCTTGTCCCTTATGATAGTTAGTGTCTTATCGGTAGGCACATTTGTGAATAGACTCACAATGTCGAAGCTTACCAGTATTTCTTCGTGGTTTGGTTGGAAGTTTCTGATGGTTTCCACGAAGTGCTGCGTATTCTTGACCATAGATTCGGTTTTTCCCGATAAGGGTGTGATGATACCTAGCAGATAGTGTACTAGGGGGTGACAAGGTGAATTTCTCGAGCTCGCAATTGGTTTCAGAGGAATTCCTTCCTTGTGGATCTTTGGTAGGCCGTATAGATGCTGTAGTGTGGGGTAAGTCTAGTTCTCTTGTAACTTTATGTTTTGCCAGCGTCAGGTATGTCTTTCGATTGATGGTGTGGAATCTTCTGGTATTTTTTTGTACTCGCCCTCGTCTAGTAGTTCTTGGATTTTACTGTTGTAAGTGTCCATATCCATTACCACAGTCGCGTTTCCTTTGTTTGCCGGGAGAATTTTGATCGTTGGGTCATTCTTAAGGGCAATGACCACTCTCCTTTCTACGTTAGAGAGGTTAGGTTTAGTTCGCTTAGATGAATCTAGGACTGATCTAACCTTACTTCTGTATTCTTCAGCTTCTTTAGGATCTAATTTCATAACTGTTTCTTCGACTGTGGTTATTAAATCTACGTTCGGAATATACCTCGGTGTTATCGCATAGTTCAAGCCTTTGTGCAGAACCTGCATTTCGTTTTCGTTCAACTGTCGTTTAGAGATGTTTATGACAGTGTTTTTTCGATTGATGTTGGTTGGTTCTTTCTTCTCCTTCATTAGCTTTTCGAGTTTCTTCTGCTGAATTTTCTTGTCCATTGCCTTGGTCTTCGAATATTTACTTCTGGTAGCCGTATTTATCCTATCAAAGTCTTGTTTGTTCACTCGATTTCGAATGGTTTCTCTAATCTCGTTGGGTTGGTGTTCGAGTTGGTACTTTCTGAAGTAGTGATGTCTGATTCGTTCTTTGATTAACGCTTCGCTAGCTCTCTTTATGATTAGTAGAGTAGAGACTAGACTTACCCCACACTACAGCAAACCTCCGCATCTTTACGGCCTACCAAATATTCACAAGGAAGGAATTCCTCTGAGACCAATTGTGAGCTCGAGAAATTCACCTTGTCACCCATTAGCACACTATCTGCTAGGTATCATCACACTCTTATCGGGAAAACCCGAATCTATGGTCAAGAATACACAGCACTTCGTGGAAACCATCAGAAACTTCCAACCAAACCACGAAGAAATACTGGTAAGCTTCGATATTGTGAGTCTATTCACAAATGTGCCTACCGATAAGACACTAACTATCATAAGGGACAAGCTGGAAAAGGATGAAACGTTAGACGAACGCACGCAACTCTCGGTAAACACAATAATGGAACTTCTGACAATATGGTAGAAGACAAATTCTACCAACAAGAGTTTGGGATGGCTATGGGTTTTCCACTATCACCCATAGTGAGCAATATATATATATATATATATATATATAGAAGACTTTGAAGACCAAGCGATATCCGAATTCACAGAGAAACCAAGGGTGTGGCTTAGATACGTGTACGATACCTTCGTAGTTTGGCAACACGGCAAGCATAAGCTATATGAATTCCTAGATCATCTAAATAGCCGCGCACCCACCATCAAATTCACAATGGTATTAGAGTCGGAACAAAAACTGCCATTCCTGGATGCACTTATACACAGGAATAACAACACTTTCACAAGTGTACATAGGAAACCTATCCACACGGGGAGGTACCTACACTACAACTCCAATCACCACAAAAACGTGAAGTTGGGCGTGGCAAAATGCTTGTACGATAAAGCAAAAACAATATGCTCAAAACCAGAGGACCTGAACAGGGAAAAAGAAAATATCGCTAGAACACTCAAAGAAAATAGCTATCCCGATCTATCACCTAAGCTAAACAGGGAAAGGGTAACCGAAAAAGAAGAACCTAAATATACAGCGATAATACCATATATACAAGGTACCTCAGACAAAATAAGAAGGATAGGCAGCAAATACAAGATACGCACTGCCTTTAAATCGACCAGAACGCTCAAGGGAATACTTACCAAAACCAAATCATACAATGAAGATCAGAATTCCAAGAATTATTTATGCAACCTACCATGCGAAACAGAAAGATCAAGAATCGCCGAACATGTCTGGAACAAAGACCACCGCATCCAATGGGATAACATACAGATAGTGGCAAACGACGAAAACACAACTCGTCGAAAACTCAAAGAAGCCGCGTACATCGCACTAGCAGAAAATCCAATAAACCAAGCTAGTGTAGAAATGAAACCCATATAGATTCCAATAATGGGCGAAGAAGTTAAGCGCAATACACCTGCGCAAGAGATTACTGCGCAACATGCGCATTAAACTTCTGCGCAACCACGAAAAAATTATATATATATATATATATATATATATATATATATATATTGGATTACTCAGTGGCTCAGTGGTAAAGGTGTCAAACTAGTAAGTGAAAGGTACCAAGTTCGAGTCTGAGAGTAGTCAAGTGCTTGGGAAAAAATTATTTATAATATATGAATTGGACTCAAGTGCGAAAATAGTCCTTCTCAGGACTAAGCCTGATGACGGAAGCAGAGTCCGCTTCCGAAACGTCGCGCTCAAAAAGCATAAACTGTGGAAATAGGCCGATCAACTCCACTAATAGGAAACCACAGTTACAAAACACTTATAATACAGCACACATAACATGTGTAACGGCTTAGGCATTTCCAATTAAATATATGAACACGAACTGAAAGTTTGTTCTGAAAAGAACAGATTTATTAAATATGAAAATTTAAACTTTCATCATTATTACACATAATAAAATACTTATCTTTTTTGGGCTTTTATAATGGTGTATTTTTATATTATACAGTCTAAACGTTTCGATAACACTTACAGTTATCTTCGTCCGTAGTAATATCTATTAAAATTGTTTCAACATCTTTAACAATTTTAATGGATAATGTTACTACTGACGAACATAACTGTAAGTGTTATCGAAACGTTTAGATTGCATAATATAAAAATACACTATTAAAAAGCCCAAAAAAAATGCGAACGACGAAATAAGACTAAATAAGCAATAAAAATGAATATACGATTGTTTGACGAGACCAACAAAAGTAATAGCTGTAAAGTGTCAAACGAATCCGAAAAAGGTTTGGCATCAAGGCGGAACTAGAATTCGGTTCTGCCAACTTACTGCAACCAACAAAAACTATTACTTAATGTATTTCCTAATAAACAAAACTAGAGTTACTTTGGTACATTTAATTTAGATAATGACGTACAACCAAATTTATGTGAAATTTACTATATTTTTAAAACACTCTGTTATTAAATATCCAAGAACGAATCTTATATTAGAAACTGATGAATATGCGATTAAAGAGAAATTAAAGAAGAATTAAAGAAATAATCAATCAATTAAACGAATAGTTATGACAATAATATTAAAATTTAAACCTAATTTTATATTAATTTTTATAAATCGAATTAATCCATAATCACCTAGCTTCAAAAAATACCCACGCTAGAATTATAAACCCAACGTTAAAACTAAAACTGAAGGGTTCCTTTAGATTGAATCAAACATGATCAAAATACGGAAGGAAATTCTTTGAGTTAACTCCGTTAATTTTTGAAGTTTTGACTCGAGAATATGTTAAATATTGTTACCACATATCCCGTAATCAAAAATTTTAATATGAAAATACATATGATAAGGACCGATTTTGACTACATTTACGATTTCAGATTTCATACATTTATTTATTACTATTATCATTTACAGAAGAAGATAATCGCAAATATGGAAATGTTTAAATTTGTAAAAAAAGATTAAAAAATACACGATTTCATACCCAAAAGATAAGTATTTTAAAAATTTAACAACTTTCCTGCTGGTAAAAACCTAAAATAAAGATACAAACATAAATCATGTTTAACGTCAGTACTACTTAGTTCAAGAAAAACGTTACGAATGAGCAGCAACTTCCGCTATTTGTTTTCCGTATTCAATTTCGGCTTTCTTTGTACTAAGAAGTGACAACAAACGGAATGGTATTCCAACCCTCTTAACAAATGAACCGTTCCTAAATATTTGCCTAATCACCAAAATAGCTTGATCAATGGATTTCGTTATCCTTCAGAAATAATAGTGGCAGGTAGGGCCGTTACTGTTGATTTCTTAAGATTGATTATAGTATTTAATTATAAGGAGTGTGAAATGTATAATACAAAAATCTTGTTTAAAGAAATACACAACAATAAGATCAGTAATTATACCCTATTCAAAAATAATTACCTACCCCGTTTAAGTTTAACAGTAAAAATGTCACTATATCATGAAAAGTTGATTAATAACAGAAAATATGAATGTGAGTTTCGATTATTTTTTAAAAGTTCCGTAAAAAAGTTTCTAGTAAAAGACTTTATAATAAAACATAATTAAGGGTTGAAACTTTTCTTTTTACACCCTATTCGAATATAATCGATGATATTATGCGAAAACCCCAAAATTCTTCCTGCTTTCTATAAAAAATGATGTATGTATAAATCCTTGAATTTTTTAAAAAATCGATCGTCTCCTTTTTATGGTAGGTTAAGGTTAAATTCATGAAAATGATGGCGTTGCGGTTATAAAGCATATCAAAGTCGACCTAATATAATCTTAAAGGGGTTTGGGGTTGTTATAACAGCGCTACGATTGCGTGATTCAAATACTTGAGTGGTCAGCAAGTGCAGAATAGCGTGTCCAGATATATCCAGAGGCGCGCTATAATTGAGACAAGCTCAACATAGTTAACAGTAAACTGAACAGTGCGGTTAGACATTTTTCAAAATTACTAACTGTGCAATTACTGTCAATAAATCTACATCAATCTTTGTAAAACAGTCGTTCGTGTGTTTTAAAATGGCCTTGATAAACGAACCGTACGCCACTGTTTTTGGTGAATTTAAAAATGCGATAATGTATAGACGCGTTGGAAATTGGAAAACGCTAGTCCGCGTGGTCAGTTTGTGTAAGAAAATTCGATACCAAGCTTTCCTTTCCCAATTTCTTTGTTTGTGTTGAATAATTTGCTTGTGCCGATTGTAACCAAAATCTGTAACCGCGTTTATCAATAATGCTTGTTTGGAACTGTAAACTACTATTAAAAATGCAAATTAAGATATAGCATATAGTTATGCATAAATGAAAATTTTCTTTTTCTATTCATAAATGCAATAATATCACGAACGTGATTTTTAACAAATAAGTGATTACGGAAGAAGTGCAAAAAAATTCATTCCATGGTGCAGTTGAAACGGATAAATCGCAAAATGACGTATATTTACGTTATGCCGCTTCATGAGAATCAAAACGGATACGGCGACATACTACAAAATGGGGGGTAAATTTCTTAAACTTATGTTATAGTAAACGCGTGCTTATCTAACACGCCCCCTCCCGTTCAATTTAATCAGTAATTGACTTCTTTCACTTAAATAAAGAACAGAGTAATGATACGCACTTTTTCTTTCAGATTACCTCCACCACAATCCCCACAAGAAGAGACGACAACAAACGAACCACCTAAAGGAATTTGTGGTCGATTCTTTGGACGATTTAGAAAACAAGCAAAAGATGATAAAGCGAGGGAGCCTGAGAAAGAAAAGAGAACAAGATGGTGTTTCTCAAAGAAAGAAGATAAAGTAGATACTGATAATAATGAAACTACTCCAAATGAAGATATTGAAAAAGTTAAATGGTGGCAAAAAATGACCTGTTGCAAGAGAAAAAAGGTTGCAGATGTTGAAAATGAAAGTAGTGCACAAAGGAAAGATAGTTGGGCGGAAAGAAGGGATAGTTATATTAGCAGTCCACCAAAAATCAGGTAATCACTTCATGTTCTTGTTGTTATATTGTGAACATACCACGTGTGTACACTTATACGTTCTCATTCTCACTTTTTATCATTCATCAGAATATGCTGAAATTCATTAACATATAAACCAAGAACCTTAAATCGATTAAACAGTTCCTGGAAGTAATTCAACAAAGGTTTGAAACTTAAATACACATAAAGAAACCTTTTCATATGTGCTTGCGTGTACGAGGGCTAAAAATAAAATATATACAACTAAATCTTTACACGGAAATTACTCTGTTGTAATAAAAAATGTTCAATTACCCATTACTATGCAATTCAGAAATGTTTAAATATAATAGTTGAGTGGTTACCAACAAATCGAGAAAGAAATAGTGTACAAACACATTAGTCCAAATAGGCTATGGTTTAAGGAGTATTATTCAGGTATATAAATGGCTCGAATGAATAAAATCAAACAAAGAACATTCATCGTTTCTAGGCCGGCAAAACGTTAAAATGTCGTTTGACACATTGATGTTCAGTGTTACCAACAAAACTTATTATGATGCTGAGGATACCATCACAACAAATTTAGAGTATTTCAGTCCCAAAAATGATAGTTTTGCAGTTGTTCTCGCGGTTGTAAGTTCTCGACTATTCTGGGAAAACTATCGTTTCACACAAATTATACAAATAAATATTGTATTATTATATTAATTGCAAATTTATAACCTACTCTACATGGAATATTAAATAAATATGATGACAGTAGTAGTAGTATTAAGAGAAGCCACTCAGCAATGGCACTCTTGCCGTAATTCTATCACTTTAGAGGTTCTTAGGTCGCATGATCAGGTTCTATTTAGTCGTCTCACTGGGAGAACGTTGGTAGACAATTGCTGGACTAGTTCACTAGAATGACTACTAATTCTTTCTTGATAATTCTGAGGGAATGCTGAAGTCTACATGTAATGTCTGGTTTGTTACATACCATGGTGCATTCACTATGGCACGAAGGGTTTTCATTGGAACTGTTGAATCGTTTTAATTCGAGTAGGTTTAGCGCAACCCCACGGCTATATCCCGTACGTCGAAATGGGCTTCAGGATAGTTTTATAAAGCAGTAGTTTATTTGATATTAACAGTTTTGACTTTCTGCCTAATAACCAGTACATCTGGCGGAACTTCAGATTTAATTGCTGACGTTTGGTTTGAAGATGTTTTTTCCAAGAGGTTGATCAAGGTGTAACTTAGTTTCTGTGTTTGTAGGAATTTGAACATTATTTAAAGTGACTGGCTACTACGTTGAATCTAGTGGTAAATGTTATTTGCACTGATTTAGCCGGATTTATTTTAATGCGCCATTCGTTTAAAGTGTTCAGATGCTGTTGGAGATTTGCGGCTGCTTGGTGTGTTGATAGGATGGCGGTCATCATCAGCAAAAGTGGCAATAACTGTGTTTGTATCTTCAGGTAGGTCAGCTGTATACACCAGGTATAGAAGGGGTCCCAGAATACTACCTTGCGGGCCGCCAGATTTGGCAGGAAGATAGTTGCATAGTTCCTTATTGTATTTAACTGTAAAAAATCTGTCAGTAAGATAGGGCTTGAGGAGAAGATAAAAGTATCTAGGGAGAAGCCTTCTCAGTTTATAAAGTAATCCGGTATGCCAAACTTTGTCGAACACCTGTTCAACATCTAGAAATATAGCTCCACTGTATTTCTTTTCCTCAAGGCTCAGTGAAATTTGATTTATTATTCTGTGCGCTTGCTGAATTGGAGAATGCCCTTCACGGAATCAAAACGGACGATGAAAGATATGTGTCGAGATATCTGTATCTTTCGACAGGCGTTTGAGGAATAGGTTCTCAGAAATTTTACCTAGGATAGGCAAAAGGCTAATTGGCCTATATGAGGAAGCACCTTCCGGTGGTTTACCAGGTTTATGGACCATTATTATTTGCTCATGTTTCCATAGGCTTAGCATTCGATTATAGATACTTGTCAATAATCCTATCGCCTTTTTAGGAAGCAGTAATGAGGTCGTAACTTGGTACTTTATGGTTTGTTTTATTTATCTCGAATTGGACTGATGGTCTGATGGGTAGCGTCATCTGACGTGGAACATCTAAATATTCTTTTATACCCTCATCTTTGGTGTTTGAGTGATGTGGTTGAAACACGGTAGATAAATATTCAGCAAAATTATCGGATTTTTCCTTGTGCGATCTGGCCCAACCACCATCAGGTTTTCTTATCGGTAGAATATTTACTTGAGGCCTTTTGAGTTTTTTTTATTGAACTTTTTTTTGACAGCGTTCTGTTGAAATTGTTACGAGAGAACCGGTGGCATTAAGCTACGTGACTGAAAAATCCACAAAGCCCTCAAGGTCTCGTGGTGTTTACAGTAATATATCTGCACCGAGTCCTAGATTGGAGACATCGTACGCGTAAGTAAGCGTAGACCGGTTGCAGACAGGAAAAACTGTTGGATTCACCCTAAATTCACCTTCTTCAAAATCTCTGCGCTCTAGTTTTTAGGATGGTTCTGATAGTATAAGGTTCAAAAAACACGCAATAGGAATAAAGTACTCATGGATTGCTGAGCACCTGCTCATACTCAGCTTTATTTGTTGCTTAAAATTCTATGCTAGCTATTCTTGAATACACTCAAACAAGCATAACTTCGGGCTGTACCTTCACAGGCAAATAAAAGCATAAAAATTTATAATTAAATAAAGTTAAATCAGTCGTACGATTATTCACGTAAAGAAAATGAAAGAAAGTTTCCCTAACATGGCGTAAAACCAGCAAATAATAAATGTATCAAATTATATTAGATCAATATCTGGATTTACCTTAACATTCTCAAAAGCGTTAGTGAAAATATAAGGTGGCCGCAGTGCATCCGTTTAAAACTGGAACATGTCTTTATTATAAATTAACCTTTGTATTTTTAAGACCACTTAGCGATGACTGCTAGAACGCAAAATTCTGATGCAATGTGTTATGTCTTAAACATTAAAAATGTATTTACACTATTGAATTAATTACGCGTAAACAACAAAAAAAAAATAAAATCAGAACTAGCAAGATTCTAATCAATCAATTTAATTCTCCATCTATCTACAAATCACACTTTGCCTTGATAGAAGCATACCAGTTTCGTACACTACTGGTTAAACTAAGAACATCCAGAAGACGGTCGTTCGTCGGTCCCTGCGGATATTCAATCGCTCCCAATCTCGCTCGCCGAATTGAGACACCAGCTCTACAGGCCTTTTGAACTAAGCTTTTGTTAACTTTTGGTGTCTAATTAGAGTGGTTTTAGTCCTTCTTGAAAGTTTTTCCAAGTTAAATGTTTATTACGGAAAATTTGATACTATCGCAACACAACTTTAAAAATTAAGTTTTACGCCTTATAATTTTACAGAGTTCAAGTTCTTCAAAAACCTAACTCTCGCGACTAGCTTCACTTACAGTGCAATAAACTTCCCTCTTTTATTTATTACAAAACCGTTCACGGATCTTCCACCCAATCAACAGTGCTCTACTGAGGCATCCTCAACAAAAAGCTAAACAAAGACTACGCGGCTTAATTATTATAAAATAGCTGCTTCAGCGAAACTCGGATAATCATATCCTCACTGAAATGTGCTAAATTTTGCTCGAGCCGTAAGAGTGCCGGAGATTATTTACCACAATCGCTAATGTAACCTGAAGATACACAACTTTTGCACCTTTTCGTTTTGGTAATTCAAGATCGAACCTCGCTATCACGTGTCTTTAATAAACTCGCATATTTTTCTAGACGATTTACAATACCCACAGTAGCCAAAAATTTTAAAAACGAAAAACGCGCTAACTCAGACATGCAAGTACCCCCGACCAACACGATTTTCTATCGTCCTAATGTGACACTTGAAGAAGATAACCTTCTTTTAATCAAAATCTGTAACAAACTACTCTATTTTACTAACTTGCTAGGTAGATATTCGCGATTCTTTTCCTAATCGAAATGGTATATACAAACGTCTACGCTGCAACAATAAAGTATTACACTATTAAAACACCACTTGCGTTCCTTTAACAATCGTATCGATAATCAGTCTTACCAAAATCAAATATTATTTACACCTGAAAAATATATTAACACGTTTATTATGAAATAAAAAGAATGTGTACTCCGCTACATCAAAAAGTTGAAGACTGGCAGAGTGTGCCCTCTGCAGTAGGCCAAGGTTTCTTTCTGTTTACTGTTTTGATAAATACCTATCTAAACGTATTATTATTACTGAGAGGTGGTTTCCTGATAGGTCTTCTCGGTAACACATCCACAAAGCTTATTGCACTCTCTAGCTTTTGTGTAAATTTAGTTTAAAAAGCCTGATATCTTCCTAGGAGGAGCGCTTTGTAATGTTCCTGGATTGTGTCTGAAGGTGTATGTCAATACCACAGTATATGGAGAGGTGTTTTTACCTCATCCTCGCAGCTCCTGAATATTCACTATTTATTCTGCTCTTTACCTGAAGAAAATCACCGAGCTAGTAGAATTGTGGTAGCACGATCTGCTTAGTATTAGGGAGGTAATGGGTTCGATTCCCGTTACCGATATTTAACTTCTGTTGTAGGAATGGGTTGGTCAAAGATGATGACTTGAGGACAGGTGGAGTGTTCAGTGGTAAAGGTGATTTGAGAGGATTTTTCATTATTTAGTTTAATGCTCCAGCGATCCAGCTAGCGTTGTAGAAAGTTTAAGTGTAGCTGAACGTTTTCAGGTGCCTAATTAGCGTCATTATCAGATAATAGATTGCCGTATCGTCCGCGAAGGTGGCAATAAGGATATTGTCTTTTATTGGTATGTCTTTAGTGTAAATGAGGTAAAGAAAGGGACCGAGAACACTGAGAACGTCTGACTTGATAGCATGATAATTTGACTATGCGCCCTGGAATTGGACTTGGAAGTATCGGTGAGTTATGTAGGATCTAAGAAGGAGGAAAATTGGATGAGAAAGTTTTTTCTTGATTTTATAAAGCAGTCCAGAATGCCAAACTTTATCAAAAGCTTGTTTGTTATCTAAAAAGACTGGGGCACACTTTCGTTTGCCCTTCAGGGTTTCCTTGATATAATTTATTAGGCGGTGGCATTGCTGGATTGTAGAATAGCCTTCACGAAAACCAAATTGGTGAGTGGATAGTATTTCTTTAATAGGAGTTTCTTCAATGATTCGGCGGACTAATAAGCGTTCAAATATTTAAGAGGCAATAGGCTAATCGGTCGATAAGAAGTGGGCTCTTGTAGGGTTTACCTGGCTTTGGAATCGCAGCTATTAGTGCGAATTTCCCCTTGGGTAAGAAAGTGAGAGAGGGCGAGCATGCGGTAGTAAATAGTAGTGATGTGCACCATAGCTTTCTTGGAAACATGCTTGAGAACATTACCTGTGATGGGGTCGTAGCCAGGAGCTTCAAAAGAGTTTGTTAGGTTAATCTGTCTGCGCACTTCCGCAGGGGAGATTGGTTTTAAGGGAGAGTTGCCAGGGGACGTGAGATATTCTTCGATTTCTAGGTCAGAATTAATATTATTGGATTGTAAGAGAATAAAACTTGTTCCAAATTCTCTGCAAACCTTTTCGACATTGGATCGAGCCCAACTTCTATCAGATTTCTTAAATGGTGGTATTGGTTTGATGGGTCGTTTAAACTTTTTAGTCGCTTTCCATATGGTGCAATTGTCGGGTGATAGATTAGAGAGGTAGTAGTTGAAAGTTGAATTTCTGTTGTCGTGAATAGCGTCTCAACGTTTATGGGTAGCAACGTTCAGAGCAGTCTTATCTCTGCGTTTTTTCGTTACGAGTTGCCTTGTATGTACCGGTATGTTATGAATTTCGGGTGCCTTTTTAAGTTCAATTGGAGTTGCTTGCCAGGCTGTCTCGTGTATGAGCATACTAATGTATTCTACTACATCGTCTATTTCGCTGGCGGTGTCTTAAGTTGATGTTGTCATTGATGTAAAGCTGGAATTGGTCCCAGTCCGTTTTGTCGGTGCATAACTTTGGTTGTGTAGTTAACCAAAGGAGAGTTGTGCTCAAAATTAGTACTATTGGGGAATGATCGGAACTTAAGTCAAAATTGCTTTTTATTTTGTAAGCTCTGTTGGCCAGTAAGTTGGCTCGCCAGTTGACATGTAGTCTAGGTTGTTGCGACCAAGAAGCGAGTATCTAGTGAAAGTAACAGATTTTCAAATTCTTCGGTAGAGATGACATGTCTAGGTGGACAATATATAGCTCCTACTTTTAGTGATCAAGGGAATAAATTTATTTCAACTAGAGCGCATTGGATTTTGTTTGTTGAAAAAGCCGGTAACTGATAGTGGTCAATCTCTGATCTAATTGTAATGACACCGCCTGCATAAGCAATACCATCAGGGTGGTTAGCAAAATAAACATTGTAGTGTGGTGTTTTTATATTCGTAGTAATTGTAGAATGACTTTCAGATATAAGTAGTATGTTTATTTTGTTAAAATTTAGAAATATTATAACTTCAGGAATATGATTTTTTAGTCCGTTTGAGTTTCATTCTGCTATTCGTAGTGATCCATATTTTTAAATTCATTCAGTAAAGAGGTGAGCTTGTTTGTAATATCAACAGTAGGGCTGGATTTTCTAGTTAGGATTTGAGAATAAGAAATGGAGTGCGAATTGGAAATGGGTTGGGAAGGGTTAGAAGAAGAATTGTAGGTGGCTAATGCATATGATTTTTTTGGGTGAATTGGAGTTTAGCTGTTTAGAGAGGTTTCTGTTTTTTAGGTCTTTGTACACGGTACATCCTTTGTAATTGGTAGGATGGCTGGCGTTACATAGTACACACGACGCTAGCGTGTCGCTATGGCAGGATGGCTGGCGTTACATAGTACACACGACGCTAGCGTGTCGCTAGTCTTTTGGCAAGTTGTGATAAATGAGGTCCTCCACATTTGACACAGTTATAGTGCTTAGTGCAATAGGTTTTGGAATGCCCGTAGGTTTGACAGCTTATACATTGGATTATGTTACCTTTGATTCGAGGTGCTTCTACTCTGATTTTTGTGATTTGTATGAATTCCACAACAAATTTCTTTGTTGTTGGGATGGGGTTCAAGATCTATGAAGAACATCGGCAATGGATCTCTGGGTACCCTATGTCGGATGTTTATTAGGTTTCGTACTGTATGGCCTAATTTTTGTAGCTGTTCTTTGATATCTTGGTGAAGGTCACGTACGACAACTCTGTAGGCTCGTTCTTGTCTGATTTGATAAGTGTGTTGCACAATATTTTCATCACGTAAATGGGAAATCAGTTTTATACACGTATCAATAGTTTTCGTGTTTATTTTTACGGTATTGTTTGATAATGACTTTGCATAAAATCTCTCGTTATTTGTAATACGTTCAAAAAATTCTTAAAGGTCATTACACCATGAAAAATATTGCAATGTGATGAATCTTCACAACAACGTAAATAAAATTATTATCGTCATAATTCTAAACATGCAACAATTGGGCAGTGGTCAGTAACTAATTAGAATTCGAATCTAAAGTAGAAAATTATTACCGGGCCACCCACAAATAAGTACAATGTACAATTCCTAATCCTTATCGCGACACTGCAACCGACTTAATTCAAAAAGCGTGACACAAATGCAACATAAGCGGTTTTATTTACACTAGTCGAAAAATGGTATGATATTAAACAAGGTTTAACTTCCGGTAATCGTATGTGCTCTTTCGTGTGACACTCACTGTTCTTTTTTACGTAGAGCATATCAATTTCCAAAGAAATTATTGCTGTTCTTACGAACTCTTCAATTCTTTTACCGTGGTAGATTAGTCCACTTTGCCTTTATTTTTATTTATTTCTTATAGGTCCTGGTGAGTCTTTGCATTGTGAACTATTTTTCCCATTCTACTCTATTTTGTGCTATTTTTTCCCCAATTTCTAATTTTCATATTTTTCAAGTCCGTTTCTACTTGATTTTTCCATCTCTCTTTAGTCTTCCTCTTGGTCTGTAATTTGTTGGCGTCCAGTCTGTTAACTTTCTTTGCGGTGTTGTTCTATTTTTCCGTAGTATGCACCATCTGATTCCTTGGGCTTTGTAGAATCTGACGATATTTTCTTTATTTTATCAATTTTCGATTTCATGATTCGTCAACGGTCTTTTTCGTTTTCGTTTATTTTCGTATGCCCCATTATTATTATAATAGCTCTACTTTCGAATATTTTAAGCTGCTCTTCTTCCTTGTTAGTCATGCTCGCTGCTTCTGCCGCGTATGTTCGTGTCGCTCTCATCATTGTTTTATATATTTTTATTTTTATGTTTCTGCTCAGTTTGTTATTTTTTAGTAATTGGCGTATAGTGCTTTATATCCTTGTTGAGTTCTGGTTACTTACAGGTTTCTACTTCCTCAAAACTGTATTTTCCGATTGTTATGTTTTTAGAACTGTTTTTTTGCTTTCTGCTGCAATGCATGAATTTTGTTTCTTTCTCGTTGATTTCTAGTCCTTTCACTTTTGTTTTTTCTTCAAGTATAGTAAATGTTCTTTATAATTCTCTGCTTCTCGATGTGATATATATTTTTGTACCAAAATGTGATCAAAAATCTTTACGATAAAAATAAAAGCGTGGGGCGCTCATATTATAAACATGTGACGGAGAAAAATGAATTATGATGGGTGCCCCACGCTTTTAATTTTAGTCGTAAAGATTTTTGATCACATGTTGGTGCAAAGAAAAAAAAATTTCTCCTTTTTAGTGCACCCTTCTATGCGTAAATAAAAGCGTGATTTTTAAAAAAGGTCCTTTTTTCATAGTATTATTTTTATATCCATTAAAAGTTTTGTATGAAATTACATTCTCACTCACATACGTAATAAAAAAGTCAAGACATTTGACCATTTATTTCAGTATGACAACTGTTATGATCGTTTTCTGGTGAATATATTCCACGAGGTATTAAAATAAAAATCTTAAAATTGTAAATGTTATAAAAACCGTTGCAGATAGACAAAATTTGCTTATTACAAAAAATGTAGGTCTTTCAATTTTCTTTCGAATAGTGTAATAATATACAGGGTGTTGTATTTAAGATAAAATAGTTATTCACATTTAAAACAAAAGAAACTATAAATTCATATTTCTGGTACACCTTGTATAAAAATTAAATAAGTCATAATATTTCTTAAAATACCAATGTCTGCACTAATTACATGCGTAGTTACAAATTCATAGACTTGGTAGTAACCTCAGAATAAACCCTGTGTATCCTTTGTTGCAATTTTTTAGTAATTCTGCGCTAATATTATCACTTCCGGTTGCTTTTCTGTTTTCATCTTCTCAATGTATTCTGGTACTTCGTTAAAGTCAGGAATTTTATCTACCTCTTCTGTGGTTAGAGATTCTTCTATTTCTTTTCTCGTCGTGGTAATAATCTTTCCATTCTTTTTCGTCTATTTCTCCCACTGCTTTACATTATATCTTTTTCTGATTTATAAATTGATATAGTGGAGTTGTATTATTTTTTATGTTTTTTCATCTCAATGTTTTCAATTATTTTCTCTATCCATTCTTTTTATCCATAACATCCTTGCTTTGTTCTTTCTGTAGGACTTCTTCGCATTCTTTATCAAACCACTCTTTCTTCTTTCTGTCTTGTTTATATCCGATTGTGCTCTCTGCTGCTGTTATAATCATATGCATTCATCTTCATTTATGTTAATAATTTTATCAGTTATTCTTAATCCTCTTTCAACTTCATCCATATTTGTCTGCTATTTCTTCGTTTTCTAGTTTTTGGATATATCCCATTTTTTTTGTTCTCTTTCTTTTCTTTCTGTCTTTCACTATTCTTATTTTAATTTCTGTAGTAACTACGAAATGATCTGAATCTATGTTTATACATCATTTATTGAATTATACAGTCTTTCTTCTTTACTAAAATGTAATCTATTTGATTTCCATTTTTGATACGTGATTGTAGCTATGTTATTTTATGTATTCTTTCGTGTTGAAATTGGTACTTGCCAGATACATTTCCGACAATGCTGCAAAGTTGTATAATAATTGTTCATTGTGATTAGTTCTTGTGTGTATTGTGTGTCGTCCTGATACTTCAGCTAGCCACTCTTCTTTCCTTATTTGCGGATTGAAATCGCCTCTCATCCTAATCATATCTTGTTTTCGTACCATCCCGTAGAGCTCTTCTCATTTTTCATAAAATTGTTGCTTTATGTTATCATCTGGATTTGCAATGGAAGCATATACATTTGCTATTGAGATATTGTATGATTTGTTTTCAATTCTGACGTAAGATGTGTAATCTCCATTGAACAAAATTTAATGAAATTATTGGCTAAAATTATTGGCTAAGATTATTAGCCATTACCTTACTCAGTTTTTGACAGGATGTGTACGTCACTGTCACATCCAAGATGACATCGGCGCATCTTCAATAATTGCAATAAATCTGTCACAGTCAAGTAACAAGAGCCCGTTATTAAACTGCTAAATAATTGATATGATTGTGAAAAAAAATTATTTTTAGCACTCTTCAGCAAAGCTCGAGAGTAATTAGTGACATTGCTCACTTGTACTAAAAATAACTATTACTTGGTTTTTCATTTTTCTTGTACGACAAATGCTCTACCTCTGTACCCTTGCTTTGGTCATTAGCTTAGCAAACTGCGTAATTCTCTTTATCTATCTTCCCCACTCCTCGCCACCTTACTTCTTGTAAGCCTGATATTTCGACTGCTTCTTGCATTTTTCCTGGTGCTAATAGTGTTTTCACGTCCCAAGTTCCTATCCTTATTTTTTAGTTTTTGCATTTCTTCTTTTTTTCAATTCATTTACTTTTTTTGTTTTTATTCTGTCCTTTTTCATTGCGATTGTCATCAGGGTTTCCTTTTGTTTTTCTTTGTTATACGACTTTAAGTTTGCGTTATTTTAAGTATCTTCTCTCTTTGTCTTTCTTCTGACGCCAATCTTTGGCTTATCTTTCTTCCTCTATTTGTGCTTTCCGTTTCGTTCTTACTTCCATTTTGACGCCAGTGCTTGACTTGTTCTATTGTAAACTCTTCTCAATTTATAATTTATTGTACTTAATTTTTGCGCTATTTCCTTGATCTCTTGCTTTTCCCATCAGATCTCTTCGTTGGGCTTGTATTTACTTATTGTAATCTTCGTTAATATATACGTTTGTTGCTTTAAGTTTCTTTGCTCATTTCAGAATTTTTGTTCTTTTAATTCCATTCGCGATTTCTATGAGTATCGCTCTTGTTTCATTTTTTCTCATTATTCCAATTCTTATTTCATTGAGTTCTTCTTTTATTGGTACTCCTATTTTCATTAGCACTTCTTGTACTTTTATTTTTGTCGTTTGGGGGTTTTCATTTTTGCTTCTTGTATTCCATGCATTACTAGATTTTTCGTTCTGATTTCTCTTACCGAGTTAGTAGAGTAGTGGTGACACGATCTGTTCAGCATTCGGAAGGTAATTGGTTCGATTCCCGATACCGTCCACTCTATATGAGGTTTTTGCAGGGAGTTTTCCTCGCACACATGTATCTGCGTACACCCACACCATGTGCGGCTACTTAGGCGAACGCTGGGGTAGTATTTTCCCCCTCAGAACCCTAACTCCGATCCTATCCTGACCACACCCATTCTTAATCCCATCGTGCATTTATACGTGATGTATGTATGCTGGGAATCCATGATTGTGGATGAAGAAGCTCGGAAAGCTCGAGCCTTGGGGATGAAATGAAATACTTAGCCTTACCTTTCCTTTCCTTTTCTGATTTCTCTCCTAGCATCTCCACTGTTTTCTTAACATTGTCTAGTTCCACGTTCAGGTGTGTATTTTCTTATCTTATTGTACTGTTTTCTTTATTATTTTCTTTTAATTCTAGACTTACATTGTCTATCTTCTCTTCAATTCTATCCAACTTACCTTTTAATTGTTTTACGAGTTTCTCCATTATATGTAGCTTA
Source organism: Vesta saturnalis (assembly GCA_036346205.1). Lineage (NCBI taxonomy): Eukaryota > Metazoa > Arthropoda > Insecta > Coleoptera > Lampyridae > Vesta > Vesta saturnalis. Next base: position 10,084,244 of record JARFJB010000902.1, on the reverse strand, counting down.
ATTAATCTTGTGTTCCACGTGAAGTTTAAGTATTGGTAATCTACTTTAGTTCAACTCCCAACCTTGACGTAATTGGCCAGGCTCTATATTTGTCTTATGGTGTTATTTATTTGATTTATTTAATTTTTAAAGTTTTTTGACTTTTAACAATTTTTTTCTTTTTTTTATTATTATTATTAAATTAAATTGAATTAATTGCGGTCAACACCAGCAAAAATCAACGATGATATTATTTAAATATTAATGTTGATTGCAATTATATATGTGTAAATACAAGTTTAAAAAATTTCTTTACTCCGGCTCTGTCTTTCTATATAAATCCTTGTTATTGCAGCTGGGTTAATTTATCTCTTTGCACATTAACGTATCTTCTCTAGAGTTTAAACGTTTATTTACTTAAGCATGCATGAATTTCCTATTATAAATTTAAAACTCCCTTACTTACTTAATCAATCTTCTATTTCGTTACTTTATTTTAATCACTATTCATTTAAATTGTTACCAAACCGAAATTTTTATTTAAATTGTGCTGTTATCACTGTTATTTTATGCTTGTTCACTAGCTCAAAATAATACACCTTTGCTACGCACTGTCCACTCTCCTGTTCTTGTTCACTCTTGATATTTATCCATGTAATAGTGTAATATATAATTAACATTTGCCTAATTATTATGTATTTACCAAATTTAGTATAATAATATAATTACACCCTTAAGGTCTCTATATTTGCAATACATTCGAATTATTTCTCTTTCACAAGCGCTGTTTGATAATAACTCTTCATTAGTAATATATTACCCGTAATTAACTTTACTGAACTTTTATACAATAAAAAAAGAAGGATGGGACTACAACATAATTCCCTTTTTCCTTTTTTAATGTAACACGACGATGGTTGCTGTAATTTATTTCGACCACGGTGGTTGTGCAGTTCCCATATATGTTGTAGAATTTCAAAAAAATTTCTTACTCAATTATTTATTTAAAACCTCATTTATAACTATTATGTATTTATCCCCAATCAGTAGTTCGTAATTTACCAGTTTCAACCAGGTCACTTCATATTATAGACATGGCCAAACGAAATTAGCTCTTAAGCACGCGACCGAAATAATACTTCAACAGTGGAGTCGTGCTATATCCAAGATTGTAATTGCAACTCTACTAACTGAACTTCTTCCCAAATTTTAATTTATAGCTAAATGTAAAATGATCGATGAAATGGCTCCCCTCGAAATTAAAAAAAGCAGGTTGATGTGACGTGAGACCGAAACATTATATCACGGCATCTCCCTTTATCAAGAATGACTGGGTGCTATTCACTTCAATTTTAACAACAAATTTCGCTAATCAATCTTAAATTGCATTATGAAAGAAGGCTTATTTCTTAATGTTGCAAGTTCCATCGCGTTCCTCGTAGTTCAAATATTGATTTGCAATTATTTTAGAATCATTAATTATTAAATGCTTTAAATGTATAAAAATTCTGACATATGCGTTATAAATGACAAAATTCGCCATAAAGGAAAATTAAGAAATCTTTTCCGAAACATCAATTTAGGTCGTCATATTCATTCAGAGCTATATTTAAACAATAACTAAACGTTTCATATTACTCCCGCAATTCGGCTTTAAAATTTTCGATAAAATTGTAAACATTTCAACGTTATTTGGCCTTCAACTTGGTTTCAAATGTCAATTATCTTAAGAATCCCATTTTTATGGACGAAATCTTATTCAACAAACTACTTCACGTCCAATGCAAATGAATTAGTGTAAAACGTAAGTGCTACTGTTCTACATTTTTATCTTTATAAAGCACGCATTAGTGTACCTGATCTGTCGAAATTTTACGCTTAAAAGAATATTTAAATATTTTCATTCTAGATTTAAATACCATCGTTAATGATATATGATTCGTCAGTGACATAACATGAGTTACGTTTCGCAAAGTATACTTTTTTCGGGCACGAATACTTATTTGCGTGTCCTCAACATTATTTAAGGACTCAAAAAGTTACTTTATCTGTACTATAACAGTTTGCATTTTTGCAGCAACCCAGATATCATATATTGTGTTCCCAGAGCTATTTAGGCTGTATCGCTGTCGATTGCTATACAGATTCTTTTGTATCCATTTTTCCTTAATAACAAATTTATGCACATGTGTTGATCGCGAAAATTTCTGCCTATAATATAGTTGCGCGACAGTCTGCATCTCTCCGCCCTATATATTCTGATCCTTGCTACCTCTTCTGCTCCAGAGACATCTGTATAAAAGCTAGCTCTGGACGGTTTTGAGAGGTTTGTTATTGTACTCTCACAAGTCCATTATTGATGCCATTATATTGTAAGATACTTTCGTGAGAGACAATTTCTTTATTTTGTTGGATCAGTTTCGTTGCGTATATTTTAGGAATTTGTTTAAGTATGGCACAGTGCCCTTCTCTAGAATGTCTTTCTTCCGAGTTTATCTTCAGTCTATTAGCCCCTAACCACTGGATGTAAGTGCGATGTAGCCATTGCCCCTATTATTTTAAACATGTTACTCATTGTTCGCTGTTTAGTATTATAGTAGTATTTTAGTATTCTGTATTTCGGTTTTTTCCCACCGAAGCAAGGCCGAGTATGTGAGGATATATGAATAATTATATCCACTAGTTTGCGTTAGGTTACACTTTTTCCCAAACGTTCGCCTACAGAGCGATAGGGCCTTAATAGCTTTACAGCTGTCTTACTCAAATATTGCATGAATGTTAAAATCTGGTCTAAAGTTACTCCCAGGTACTTGACTTTCCTCACCATACAGTTTCTCATTCCGTAAAGGACGAGATGTATCGAAAGTCGCTGCTTTAAAAAACGGAATTTTCATTGAAAAAATTAAGGAGAATGATGAAAAAAACATTCACATCAAATCAGAACCAGTGTATTTTTTTTTTTCAAAAAAAAACTTTAATTAATCCACAAATTTGAGAAAATGTCAGTGGCGTTCAATTTAGGGTCGTTAATTATCAAACCATCCTAGAAATTACGCCACTGGAATATTTTGGAGATGACATGATATTAAAATTTAGCGTTCACTTTTCTCAGTCGCAATGATGTCCCTTTATTGAATTAAGAGTATTTTTTCTCAATTAAAACACCCTGTATCTCTGAAATTAAGGGAGTTGATCCATGTTTAGGAACTGTTCTTCTTGTTTTTATTAGTACTATGTTGCTCTGTATTTTTACCGTGTTAATTCGGTTTATCCTATTTAACTCAGTGTACTTCTTTTAGCACTTCTTAGTTTACTTTATTTAGATTTAATTCGTTTTAAACTGTTTTGAGTATTTTTAGCTAGTCTTAATTAATAAACTTTTGAAGTGTTAATTTCCTCGTTTTAATTCATTTATGTCGTTTTAACTTCTATTAACTCGTATTAACTAGTTTTAACTCATTGAAACATATGTTTATTAGCTTTAAAGCGTTTTTAATCATATTAGCTCGTTTCAATTCGATTGAACTCGTTTCAACCCGCTTTAACTCACATAATCTCGTTTAAGCTCATTTTACACTATTCTAACTCGCTTTAACTCGATATAACCCTTTTTGATTCATTTTGACTCGTTCCAACTCCTTTAACCTGTTTTTACTCGCTGTAATTCTATTTAAGTCGTATTCCTCCGCTTATAGCTTGGTTCGGCTCCTTTTAACTTATTTTTATCTTGTTTCAGCTCATATTAACTTGTTTTAACTTATTTTAACTTAGTTTGGAGCTTTTAGCATGTGTAAGTTTATTTTAGGTTGATCACGTGATTTAACTCTACTTAATTCGTCTTATTTCGCATAATTAATTAGACAGCTTAGAGTTGTGTTTAGCACAATCCGATTTAATTTGAACCACTTCGTCTCTAACTTGTTTTAGGTCGTATTAATTGTTTTTAACTTAGTTCAACTTGTTTCATTCATTTTCGGGCCGTGTTTACCACAAACAACTCCTTGCATTTTTTGAAAGCATTTCAGTACCCATTTTTTCCATGTGCATAATTTGAAATATGTAACACCTTTACGTCTTAACTGTGTTGTATGTATATGATTTGATCGGAGTTCTCATTTCTCAGTCACTAAACTCAAAGAAAAGTTGACGAAAAGGGTTCGTAAGTGTGTATTGGTTAAATGTCAACTGCCAAAAAAATTATTCTTGCCGATTTAGTCGTGATAATAGTAATTTCCTTTCTTATTAAGCAGTTTCCTGCTACTAATGCTTAAAACGAACCTTCAAAACCAAGCATCCTGTCAAATACCAGCTTCCCGAATTCCACAAGTCTCTTCATCAACTCATAAGTATATCCTCTAAGCTGTTTCGTTTCTTTTTAATTCGCTCATTTCGTTTAGCTAGTTTCGTTTAGTTTGGTTTGGTTTAGTTTGGTTTGGTTTGGTTTGGTTTGGTTTGGTTTGGTTTGGTTTGGTTTGGTTTGGTTTGGTTTGGTTTGGTTTTTGGTTTCGTTTCGTTTGGTTACATTTCGATTCGTTGCGTTTCGTTTCGTTCGTTCGTTCGTTCGTTCGTTTCGTTTCGTTTCGTTTCGTTTCGTTTCTCCTCGTTCCGTCTCGTCCGTCTCGCCCGTCTCGTCTCGTCTCGTCTCGTCTCGTCTCGTCTCGTCTCGTCTCGTCTCGTCTCGTCTCGTCTCGTCTCGACCTGTCTCGTTTCGTTTTATTGTACTCTATTAACATACTGTTTTGCGCATAGATTTATTCAAAACACCGCACATTCTTCATGTAATTAAAAGGGGAATCGTATTTTAAAGCGACTTACAGTTCAAAATTTTGTATTCTGGTGTACCTATCATAATTAAGTTTTAAAACTAATTTAATGTTTTATTCCAGTTCGAAGGACAAATGTAAAAATTTTCTAAGAACAATCTGCTGCTTAAACTTATGCTCAGCGAGAAAGAGAAAAAAGGAAGAAGAAGAAGCAATGAAACGAAGAGAGTCATTAATGAGCAAGAAGAAAAGTTTAACTCCAGTTGCGACAGTAGTTGAGGTAAAACAATAATTTGAAAAGAACTGCAAAAGTAATCTTATACTTTTTAGGAACCGACAGTTAAATTAGATGCTGGTTTAGTAGAACATACATCTGTAATGAAAGCCGCAATTCCAGTGCTTCCTGTACCTTTAGCTTGGTTATGTTTAATTCTGAACGTTTTCATACCTGGCTTTGGTAATTACAAATTTGTCGATTTACTATAAATTTTTAAGCACTTTGTTTTCTTTAGGTACCATTCTAAGCGGATTTATATGTCTATGTATAGGAAAACCTCGATTTTCACAAAAAGACGGTCCAAAACCACGAATTGGAGCTTGCATAATTGATTTCTTTATTGGTTGTGGTCAATTATTTACAGTATTATTTTGTTTAGTCGGATGGGGATGGTCAATCTGGTGGGGAATTACAATGTTAAAAATAGCAAGTAAGTACTTTAATTAACCTGTAGAAGCGTGTGAAGATAGCCGGAGCTTTTTTTGAATACTGTGATTTAAACTTATATATAATTTTGTGCCATTGAAATTAGATTTGGCGCCCAATAGGAAATGTAGAAAAAATTCTATAGACACGGCTAACTTTAAGGAGCCAAAACCTTTGGATAAATCATTTTATTATTCATTAGGCAATTCAATAAAAATTTTGTGCCCTAGTAGGAAAAAAGTTATTGTAAAATTACAATGACACGTCTATCTGATGCATAAATCATTTTTTCTTATGCAGTAATTATGCGCTAATTATGCACCGTTTGCGTCGCCAAAATGAAAGTTTGGGCTTCACACATCGGTAATGTTAACTTAATAGCCTTTGGAACAAATTAACGGTTTCTTGCGCAATAATTGGGCACCCGTTATGCGCTGTTTTACGCCGTTAAGGTCAAATTTTGCGAACAAGTTATTTCACGACACGGCTAACTTCCCCCGTAAACTTCTGCTTAAATCAATTATGCGTCGTTTTGTGCCGTTAAAATAAAATTGTTTGCCCTTATAGGAAAGAAATTGTAAAATTACCTTGAAATGGCTAACTGCACAGCCGTTATGCAGTAATTACGCACCAATTATGCGTCGTTATGCACAGCTAAAATAAAATTTTGCTCCCCATAGGAAATAAGCTTTGCAAAGGTTACATCGACAAGGCGAACTTCATATATACAAATTAGTCTTTTTTGCGCCATAATTAGGTACGCATTGTGTGCCGTTACAGTTAAATTTTGCGCTAATGTAATCAGCACGGCTAACTTCACAGCCGTAAAATCATGTTTTTCTTACGCAGTATCTAGGTGGCGATTATGCGCTGTTTTGCGTCAATAAAATAACATTTTGCGTCCCATATAAAATAAGTTATTATAAAAATTATATTGACAACGCTAACTTCATAGCCTTATGAATAAATTAATCCTTTTTGCACCATAATTAGTCACCTATTATGCTTTTTATTGTAAAAATTACATCGATACTGTTAACTTTACATCCAGGAACTCTGGAATAATCCATTTTTTCTTATGCAGTAATTAGGCGGCCATCATGCGCTATTTGTGCCTTTAAAATTGTATTTCCGCTTCTATAAGAAACTAATTACTGTATAAAATAAATTATATTGATATGGTTAACTTCATAACCATAAATTTCTAGATAAATGATATTTTTATTATGCTCAAATTAAGCGCCAATTACGCGCTGTTAAAACAAAATGTTGAAAAAGTAAGTTATTAGGGATATTACATGGCTAACTTTACTGCAATGAACTTATGAGTAAACTTATCTGATCTTGCACTATATTTAGGCGCCCATTATGCTCCGTTTAAATTAAATTTTGCTCCCCTATAAGAAACAGGTTTTGTAAAAATTACATCGACACGGCTAACTTTACTGAGCCGTGAACGTCTATATGAATCAATTTTTGCTAATGAACGTATATTTATTGTATTATTATTAAAACTAAACGTCTTCCATTACAAATATAGTTATATTTAATTATATTTAACTCATTTTCTTACATTACAGCTATTCTAATTTTTTTCTAATATTAATTTAATTGAATTCTATATTATTCTTATTAAACTTAACCCTAAGTCGTGTGCACTTCTTTAAATATGTTTATCGTTACAAATTACTTATGAAACCTTCTAATGTACAAATTCCTATTTAAAGCTACCTATCGACGTTTTAAATTCATTAGGTTGCTTGCGCATTACAACGCAGTAATTAGACACCAATCATGTGTTTGTTTACGCAAAACGGCAAATAATTAGTATCTAATTATCGTCCAAGGCAAGACTAATTTTCTAGATAAGTTCGCCTTGTGGATGTAATTTTTACAATAACTTGTTTCCTGTAGGGGTACTAAATTTAACTTTAAGCGGACAAAACGGCGCATAATACGTGCCTAATTATTGCACAAGAAAAGATTAATTTATTCATAAGGCTATGAAGCCAGCCTTTTCCATGCAATTTTTGTAATATCGTATTTCCTATAGGGGCGCAAAATTTCATTTTAGCGGTGCAAAACGGCGCTTAGTTACCAAACAAGAAAAAATAATTTATGCACAAATTCGCGGATGTGATGTTAGCTGTCTTTTTTCTATGGGGCCGCAAAATTTTATGTTAGCGGCGCAAATGCATAAGAAAAAATTGATTAATGCAGAAGTTCACGGATATGAAGTTAGCCCTGTCAATGTAATTTTATAATAACCTCTTTCTCATAAGTGAGCATAATTTTATATTAAGGGCGCAAAACAGCACATGAGTGGTGCCTAATTATTGCGCTAAAGAAGGTTAATTTGTTCATAAGGTTATAAATTTAGCTTTGTCGATGTAATTGTTGGAATATCTTATTTCCTGTGGAGACGAAAAATTTTATTTTAACAGTGCATAATTAGCGCCTAATTAGCGCATAAGAAAAAATTCATTTTCACGGCTGTGAAGTTAGTCGTGTCAGTGTAATTCTACAATAACTTCTTTCCTGAAAGACGCAACATTTTATTTTAACGGCGCAAAATGGCACTTAATTAACACCTAATTACTGAATAAGACGATTTATCCTAAAGTTCGTGGTTCCGTGTTTATAGAATTTTTGCTACAACTTATTTCCTAATGGGGGCGCAAAATTCCATTTCAACAGCGCAAAATGGCGCATAATCAACGCCTAATTATACACATGATTAATCGCATTATTCAAAAAATACCCATCCTCACACACCTAAGACGTAACAAATTTAGAAATACTAATTATGCATTATTATAGAAAAATATCGAAAAATAAGAAGGGCGGAGAAAGCAATGGAAGAAGATGCAAGAAGTGCGGCAGCGATTAACCATTTGGATGTAGAACGTGCAATGTGATGACAAACTTAAAAGTTTTGGGATTTAAAAGCACTTAATTTAAAATACGTATTTGTAGAAAAGAATTTGTAAAAAAAATGTATCTATTTACTATTGAAACATCGCGAAACTATCGTGATGTTTAAATATTGTTAATGTAGAGAAAATAATTTTTCACATGACAATAGAATTTGTAGAAATAAAATTTTTATACCATTGTTAACAGAATCATAAAAAGGTGCAAAATATTTTTGCTGTTAAATAATTTTGTAACAAAATATTATGGTTGCTTAAGGTTTGCATATTGGCCAAAATTAATCATGCCAAAATGGAAATTTCGACTAAATTCAGTTTTTTTGTCAAATCGTTTGCTTTATTTACTTATTGTAATTTTTGTTAAATCATAAAATTGATGACATTGCAGTATGCATGGCCTTAAGCATAGCCTTTAATCTAATTTGGCTAAGGCTTAGTTTGTATCTAACTATTGTCTAAAAGCCGCAAAATAAAAAGTTGGCAGGTTATCTTTTGAATATCTATAGTTTTAAGTCTCCTTGAACGTTGCAGGACTGTGTATCGTCGTAATTAACATTATTCTAAGTTTTTTTTTTATTTAAATTGTTTGAATTAACCTGCGTATAAAAGTTTGTTTAAAGTTTTAAAATTGGTTAATAAAAAATTATTTATTAATAAACAATCATGTATATATTGTATCTAATGTATGTATAATAATGGAGTTGTATTTTATTGTACCTATGCTTAAGTAAACTAATATCAAAAATAATGTAAATTTTTGTATCAGATCAAATTTAGTTTGTGATAAAAGTGGTTAAAAGTGTTTCGAGACGTCGGTATTTTAAGAACTTTTTATTCACTAGATAAATATACAAATTCAAAAAACAGGGCATCCATTAATACTGTAAACACAATATACAGTTTTAAATCTTTTATACATAAATTACATTGGTGAATTTGTAATTTGTTATACATAGGAGAAACAGTCAGAAACGTTTTACATAAGATACAAATAATGATCATTTACACAAGTTGTTACAGAAGTAATATGCACTAGGCGCTATAATTGATTAAAAGCGGATTGCCAACCAGTCTCCATGCAGAAGGTCAAAGTTGGGGGAGGGGGGGTTCAGAAGCCACCGCTACTAGCGGTGGTGAAGCCAAGATATCCACCTGAGTAAACTGGATAAATCCGAAATCCAAAATGTTACACGACCCGTGCCGAGGGATAAATGGTAAGGCGCTAGTTTACCACTAACGGAGTCTGTGGGGTACCAGGCGACCTCCTGCAGTAACCAGCCTTGCCGTAGTACGGGACCACTGCCACGGTCAACATCTTCTGTGCCCAACTCGTCGAATTTGAATGGCAAATACTAATACAAACATAAACACCGTTGCACCCGACACATTAAACATAAACAGTACACACCTCACAAGAAGCAGCGATAAGTGTTATGGAGGCAATGAAACCTGCGACCGCTCTTGCTGGAAGAGAACGTCAGTGAATGAAGTGAACAGATGAAATAAACAGATGTAGTGTCCCCAAGTACACTATCTTTAAAAGTGTAATTTGAATTTATTCGCAACAATGCAAATTCAAGAACAAAACAATCGCTAAGGGTGTATCTTGACTTTACTTACAATAATGCTACTATTACTCAAATTAATTGGTTGCCTTACATTGACTTTCCTGGCAATAATTAAAACGTTACAATTTATTTACAAGTCTGATATTTAATTACTCGCAAACCTCAAATCTGATCAAAAAAATCAGCCGTCTAGTGGTAGCTACGCCGTGTTATGCGAATGAGATGCTTGGATGAAATTAAGTGTTGTATCATGTGGGACAGATAAACAATGAAACTACTCAAATTATAATTAATGAGGGCAATGATGGAAAGAACCACCAAGAAAACCCAATTTATTCATAAATAAGTAATTACACAAGTACATTAATAAACAAACAAAAAAAACTGAAAGGATTCAGTATACTGGGTGTTTCAAAAAACGTTCTGGTAATTTCTAGGGTAAATAGAATATTAAAACATTAGTTTGGTTAATAAGCATGTGTCCGAAAATGCGTCCTTAAGAAGATACGGCCCTGTAAATGTGGCCCCATTAATCCTTTTTTTTTAATCTCTGAAACGGTTTAAGATACCTAAATAAAATTTAGATCACAAATACCTGTGATTAGGTCATAAAAGATAGTGTTGACAAATTTTTAATATTTCGTACTTTTTTTATGAGGATATGTTTAATTTTTTGGGCAGAAATAATATTTTTTAAACAATTTGCCACAAAAAGGTACTCTTGTTAAAAATCAAAAAAAAATTACTGGTCTTGGAGTTATTTGAGGTTTTACATATTTTATCTGAAATAAGAAAATAAAAATAATATTGAGTTAATTTGATTTACTTGAATTAAGTAGGCTTAGACTGCAGACTCGCGATTTTTTTGTTTGACAGATTCGTTTGACACATTGTTGTTGTTGATTTTGGTTTGTTTAACAAGGAATAACGCTTTTAAAAACTTTGAAAATGAATGTGTACACTTGTAGTGACTATGCGGATATGTTGTTAACATTAGGAGAATGTGATGGAAATGCTAAAGCTCCAAGAAGAAGTATTCCGGATTCAAAAACATTTTTGAATTTAGTGAGGCGGTGCCGTGAGACTGGTACCTTTAAACCAAAAAAGGTAAATTCTGGTAGACTACGACTGGCAAGAATTTCTCAAACAGAAGAAAATATTTTAAATCTAATTGTTGCGGATCCTACGGTAAGAGTAAGAAATGTGACAAGGACAAGTAACGCAAGTGTTTCTAGTGTACAGGATGGTCAACTAAGAATGCGAGGTACTGTATCTGGGAAACTATACATCGTAGAGGCTTGCGGAAAAAAAAGTTATTACTAAAACGGCCAATACAAAAACCTGGAAAATATTTTCATGTTTCTAAAATGGCTGCTAGGGGGCGTAACTGCAATCTTGAATTTAAAAAAGTGATGTTTCTGTGAATTCTGCTATATTAACCTAATAAAAAAATAACTGATCTTTGAAGTCGAGGATAATCTGAACTTTTTGTTTGGCACTTTTTGACGTATCTATAAAAATAAAGTGGTGGGGGGTATTCAAAAGTTTTCTTAAATCACCCCCCGTATCTTCGAAACGGCTAATCCGATTTTAACAAACTTGGGCGCGTTGAAAATAGCTTTTCTTGGGCTACAAATGTTAAAATAATTGAAGTTTTGTTAGTTTCACATGTTGTCGCTAGAGGGCTTTGTTCGACATTCCGACAGAAACGGTTAATTTTCGCAAAAAATTTAAATGCATTGGTATGACTTTTTTCATGAACAAGTAGCTAAATGATGCCTAAACAAGCTCGCGAAAACCGCATCTCGATATCTTGTTCCTAACCTAAAATATCGGCCAAAGAAAACTTTATACGAAAATACCTTAAATTTTTTTTTTTAACTATATTTTTCTGGAATTGTTTCTATTATGTAAGTTGTGCCCTAAAAAGGACCGATTTAAAGGAGAAAGGTTTTTAATGCCCCCGTATATGCTCGAAATGCTGACCATCACTCTGTGCATTGCTGAGGCCTCTTATGGGTAGACAAAACTGAAGCTTCAATTTCGGCTCTGGATAGGTTACCTAGAAATTGCGATTTTAAATGTGTGTAAATTTATACACCAAAATAAAATTACACTTTTGAAATTACTACGGGCAAGTAAGCAATGCTGAAAGTTATACGAAAGGCCTATTTTTGTTTGTTTAAATGTATATTCACTATGGATATATACGAAAAATACAATTAATAGAAGCAGGCAATGGAAACAGATACCTAAACAAAACATACATAATCCTCAAGTTGTCAATAGTTGTCAATCCTTTCGCGTTACTTGGAGCAATTTTTGTGCTTTCAAAATGCGTGTTACGAATAATGAAGCTGTTGATATGCTTGCGGTTTATTTTGAATGTCTTCAGAATGCCGCAGTAGCTAAAAGAGTTTACGCGGCTCGATATCCAAATCGGCGTCCTTGCGATGTAAGAGTTTTTCCCCGATTAGTGGCGAGCTTACAAGCCAATGGTAGTTTTCGGCCTACGTTTCAACGGCAAAGAATTGTAAGAACACAAGAAAATATTAACCGTGTACTGGGCTATATTGAAGGAAATCCTCATGTTAGCACAAAAGCATTATCCACTGAGTTGGGCATTAAACGGACAACGGTTCAAAATATTTTGAAGGACCATAGGTTAAGTTCTAATGGCCATCAAAATATATAGGTATTCGTTTAAACTTTTTTTAATGATTTTAAGAATGCACCCATACCATGTCATTTTGCATCAGGCCTTGAAAGAGGAAGATTTTGATCGAAGGTTATACTATTGCCATTGGATGTTAGGCATGATACGCGAAAATAGAGAATTTTTATTTCAAATTCTTTGGACCGATGAAGCCACCTTCAATAGTGATGGGAGATTCAATCTGCACAATATGAATTATTGGTCTGCAGAAAATCCTCATTGGTTGCGTGAAGTTCAGCGCCAAGGACGTTGGAGTTTAAATGTATGGTGTGGCATACTGGGAGGCAGAATTATTGGGCCATATGTTTTCGAGCAACCCCTAAATGGCAATGTATTTCTTGACTTTTTGGCCAATCAATTACCGTTGTTGTTGGAAAATGTGCCTCTGGAAACAAGGCAAAAATTGTTTTTGCAGTTGGATGGTTGCCCAGCACATTTTGATATTAATGTGCTAGAGCATATTAATGCAGTATTTTAACAGCGGTGGATTGGAGGAGGAAGTCTGTTTCCATGGCCTCCGCGATAGCCAGGCTTAACTTGCCTCGATTTTTATTTATGGAGGCGCGTAAAGGACATCGTGTTTCGGACTCAACCTACTACCAGAGAAGATATGAAAAACCGCATTCGTAACGCAATAAGTAACATACCGAGAGCCGAAATTGAAGCTGCAGTTTTGTCTAGTCATGAAAGGCTTCAGCAATGCACAGAGCGTGATGGTCAGCATTTCGAGCATTTACGCGGGCACTAAAAAACCTTTAGGGCCACAACTTACATAAAAGAAACAATTCCAGAAAAATATAGTTAAAAAAAAATTAAAATTTGAGGGATTTTCGTATAAAGTTTCCTTTGGCCGATATTTTAGGTTAGGAACAAGATATCGAGATGCGGTTTTCGCGAGCTTGTTTAGGCATCATTTAGCTACTTGTTCATGAAAAAAAGTCATACCAATGCATTTAAATTTTTTGCGAAAATTAACCGTTTCTGTCGGAATGTCGAACAAAGCCCTCTAGGGACGACATGTGAAACTAACAAAACTTCAATTATTTTAACATTTGTAGCCCAAGAAAAGCTCTTTTCAACGCGCCCAAGTTTGTTAAAATCGGATTAGCTGTATCGAAGATACGGGGGGAGATTTAAGGAAATACCCCCCACCACTTTATTCTTATAGATACGTAAAAAAGTGCCAAACAAAAAAAGTTCAGATTATCCTCGACTTCAAAGATCAGTTATTTTTTTATTAGGTTAATATAGCAGAATTCACAGAAACATCACTTTTTTAGATTCAAAATTGCAGTTACGCCCTCTAGTGGCCATTTCAGAAACATGAAAATATTTGCCAGGTTTTTGTATTGGCCGTTTTAGTAAACTTTTTTTTGCGCAAGCCTCTACGATTGATAGTTTCCCAGATACAGTACCTCGCATTCTTAGTTGGCAACCCTGTACATCTTATCAAAATTACTTAGTCAGTAGTTTTTATTTTTGCGCTTGTTATGCGCTGTTGGATTCAGCATACTGTGCGTCCGTAAAGTAGCAGATGAATTCAATAAAAATTAAAACGGGAGTTTTTGGAAAAAATCGCTGTCGATTTTGATTTTTAGTTTAGACTTCTTTTGCGTGAACCTGAAATACACATGGTAGGTCAAGAAACAGATATGACGTCATCGTTACTTTTTTAATGCAAATCTCCATTTTTATTGCAGAATTAGAGAGGGCATTTTTTACACACGGGAAGGTAAATATTGATGGTGGTTGCATACGGTTGCATATTTGTTCCTTGACATACTCTGTATATTTCACGTTCACGTAAAGCAGCTCTAAATGAATACATAATCGCCGGGTCCAATTGTTTTTTCAAAAACTTCCGTTTTAATTTTTATTGAGCTTATTACTTTACGGATACACTGTATAATTCGTATTTATACAATTGGTGCACTACCTAATATACTCATATTTCTCTTACAGTATTGCTGAACGAAAGTCAAAACATCCTATCCTTCGATACAGACCAAATAAATCCTTACTATTGTCCACGCGCCAAACATGGTGTAATTCGTCTTATGAAATATACACCTATATGGACGACAGTGATGATGCCACTTTTTGGATGTGGACGTACAATTGCTTCCTGGTCAGCTGGATAGTTCTGCATATTATGAAAATGTACATAGTAACAATAATATTGCAATATTCAAGTTTATCATAGAGAAAGCGGTAGGAGGCATAACACAAGCAATTTATATATATATATATATATATATATATAAATTGAAATGGCTAAATTATCTCAAATATCAAAATGGGGATAGGATTCTAATTTGAATGAAATATTAAAATATAAGATTTTATTTGTGCGCCGTACTAGCTCAAATCTCTTTTGGGGTTAGGGTTCTGATTTGAAGGGAATTATTAACTGGTTCTATATTATGTTTTCCACGTTATATTAAAGATGACTTCTTAAAGTTGTGATTTTAACTTGATAATTGAAATTAAAATTTGGAAATAAAACTAAATTTCTACTTGTTTTACACAACTATTGCATAAACATTTACACCTATACATAAAAATAATAAATGCAGGAAATCACACAAATATAGATACAACTAGCAGGGTTAAGATTAAAAATTGACTCACATGTGCATTGTCCTATCTGCAAACGGATGTTTTCATATAGCTGGTTCCAATTATTCATGTAAGCTCTTTCCAATTGATGATCGAAGTTATTGATCCACCAAGTTCGCTGCTGCAATACGTCCAATAATTTCACACTGGCCCTCGGATTGATGGTTGCTTTGTTGTGGTAAACGTGCTTATTATATGCTTAGAAGTTTCACTCAACCACAAAATTTATTGAGAATAATATTTATTTAATTGTTTTAAGATTGTAGAAATTTTAAATTATTATCACTTTCTTTTTAGCATCCGAATGGAAGATCAATTATTATAATGCCGCAGCAGGAATAAAATACCAGTTGAGAGAAAAAATGATTACAATTTTATTTTGGAAAACGTAACCACAAATTAAATTAAACAAACGAACTTTTTTAAAATCGTCAAACCTTAATCATAACTGTGAAATTTAATTCGTAATAAGCTTTACGAACATGGACAAATATCGGTAACCTAACTTTATTTTAACAAATGTAGGTTAAAAACAATTGTTTCTGAACTTCTCGTCTCTCCGTTAAACTTGTATTAAAATTTCACGATAATAATTGTGGTTCAATAACTTACTTGTTAAACACAAACACTACACTTTTTTAAACTTTGCAAAACAACTGGATGAAATAGAAAAATAGAGAGAGATTCTGCTCAGGAGCAATTCTTTATATATCCTTCTGTTAGTTACCACATTTTCATTTTTTTTTTAGAAATCCAAACTATGCAACCAATTTTGGTCAGATTGGTCAGAATAAAATCGAAAACTTAACTAAATTATAAATTATGCTATAACTTTCTTATAAAGCCATTGATTTAACTTTTAAAAACAGAAATGAAATCTGTGCTAAATTCTGCACAATTTGATACCAAACTTAGTATAACTCTCTTAAATATTCTACAAATTTACTTATTCTAAACTGAAATTGCTTATATCTAAAAAATCTTACTATCTACACTTAAATTAACTACATATTTGCGATCTGGACGAAAATTTGTATTAGAAAACATTTATTATATGTCCAAAATCTTAAACTTAGAGGAAAATTCTGTTTAACATAAGAAATTTGTATAGTTACCCCATTTCACAAAATTTATGTTCAAATGACTTGTACAAGTTAAATTACTGTATGGAAATGAGGAAAACCTCCTATTAATCACATTAACAAATCATTTTAAGCTCATATTAATCTAAAAAAACTATAAATTTGTAAAAAACTTAAATTTAAAACTTAACCTAACTTAATTTAAATATACAAATAATTTGAGTTTAAAACGTTCAAATTAACCAAAATGTTATCCATATAACTTATAAAATCTGTCTTTATCATATTCAATGTTCACTTTGCTTGTATTGTCTAAATTTAAGTCACTTTAATAAACCATATTGTCTAACACATTTCTTCAAGAATCTAACATAAAAATGTATTTGTATGTAAATTTATTTATGTAAAATTGTTCTGTACAATGTTCTTAATGTTTATTATGCACCACTTTGTTTATCGCACATCCACTTCCATTTATATTGTGAGTAATGATTAAATTATGTTCGTATTGTAACCTTTTCTCGAATTTTAACGTTTTTCCTGCATTTTATCTTACTTATAATATGTCCCTAATATAAACATAACACCTGTAAAACATCCAAATGCCAAAATACTTTTAATGAACTGTAATTTAATAAAACAAAACTAAGTACTTAATCGTACTTACAGAAATAACTTTATTTAACCTTCCTGGCATGTTTTTATGTAGCACAATGCTTTTTATGATTGAACCAAATTGTATAAATTTTATTAGGCCTGTTTTAACCCAAACAAATCCAATTTCTTGCAATTGTATACCAAATTACATCAATTAAATTCATCGTAAACGTATCATACTTGATCTCAAATTGTTCTAAATAAATTACCACTTTAAACTCTCCAATCCCTGCCTTAATCTTATCTAATCATCTCAAAAAATATATATATATATATATATATATATATATATATATATATATATATATATATATATATATATATAAATAGACTTCAAATATTATACACAAACCGTCTTTACTTGAAAAAAATTATTAACAGTATAACATCTTCCGAAACAATTAACGCCGAAATAAACATTAATAATCTCGTAGAACACTTGTTTAAGGGAAGTGGCAGTGTGAGTGAATTTAAAAAATGCGACCTTTACCAATACAGAAACAAATTACCCTATGTCCCATTATTAAACATCATTATTCAAAACGGAGTGCAATTTGTAGAAACTGCTATTAAAACCAATTAAGTACGAGTACCAAAAATAATAATGAAATTTAGAAAATTGTTACTAATTATCAATTATAATCCTATTTTTTATAGATGAAAGTAATCAGATTTTTTTTGTCGCTTTTGGTTTACAAGAAATTAAGTGTCCTATATATGACACTGGTACAATGTGAGTAGGATTGCACTCCCTATAAGAATGAACGTACTATGCGCAATCTGAAATAGTATGGGATTAACGACTCATGAAACAAAAAATTACTTTTATATATGGTAGGGTTCAAAACATTCTACACACAGAGTTACATCGCATTTTGAACAAAAAGTCAAAAGTTTTTGTCTGGCAATCTACGGCATCTACGCTGTTTTTGGCTTTTACGCTGTTTTTACCTCCGTCTTATACAATGGCTGTTTCCATCATACCGAACATTGTGGGAGAAAAATTATTCAAACAATTGTACAGGAGATAAATCATGTATTTCAGCACTAATAATTTTAATTTTCTCATTTTCAGACTGTGGCTCTCTTATTGTGTTTGTATAGGATGGCTGAGATTTATGCTAACGCGAAGTAATATTAGTAAATTTCTTTTTACCTGTACTTGTTGGATGAACTTTTATCGGGTTTCTTACGACTACATTTCGTATCAGGATTATCATCACGATTAGACACATTAGCTCCTTGTAATTGAATTTCTATATTTCCAGGAATATCATTGATTTCATTTTCACCTGTTATGTCTTCGTCGCCTTCATCACAATCACACAACGTCCGGATTCGGTGGCAAAACAGCTATATCTACACTATCCGCATTTTCCAAATGTTTATAGAATTCCTCATCTTCGAATAACGCTTCAATATCTTTAACAGTTAAAAACCGCTTACTTGACATGTTTTACACCACAATAAATGCACTAAATGAATAAGGGAGCATCGCCTCTAATTTATATACCAACAATCTCTACAAGAATGATCTAGTCTGGACGTGTAAATTCAAGGTATAAACACGTATACGAATTGGACCAGTGTCCTATAAATATGACATCATATATGGTACTTGTTTATTCCTGTTTATGGTAAGTTCAACATTTGAAAAAATTATGCAGTTTTAGCAAACAAACTTTCTATTTATGAATTCTGAACAGAAAAGTTACATAATTTATTGAATTTTCAAAAAAACTAAGGGAAACTAAATGCGTGACAAGCGAACAAAAAACAGCCTTTCCTGTAAATTATTTTTCTGTTTATAATTACTAATTTCTTATAAAAGTACAATCTTGCTCCTAAAAGATGACAAAGTAATATAAAATTTAAAAAAAATACATTTTTGAATTACAACCAAGAAATAAAAATTGCTATTTTTGCTGTCATAATATATATATATATATATATATATATATATATATATATATATATATATATATATATATATATATATATATATATATATATATATATATATATTATATCACAGAGGGCCAAAAGTACCGCATAAATTCAATTAAAAATTAGGTGTTTGTTTTTTGGAAGGATGCTCGGACACGTCGATTTTAATGGTAAGTTCATGTATACAGGGTGGCCCAAAAACAATTTATGACTACCAACTTCATTTTTTCAAATGGAAACACCTATTTTTTATTTCATTTTTGGATTCTGCTTTAAATTTTGAGTAAGTTTTATGTGCCATGTCCTATACCTAAACTTAACAGTTATCGAGAAATACACATAAGAGGGTCAAAAGTGCGGCATAAATTTGTTAAGAACTGAAGGAAATATTTTTCATGAAAATGCTGGAACACGTCAAATATTGTTTTTAGTTATTCATTTTTTGACGTAACACACATGTATACAGGGTGACCCATGTAGAAGATAAATTTACTTTTTCTTTTTTTTTATGGAACCCCAAGTATATTATGACGTTTTTGCGTTCTCTGAGAAACTCTGAACATATTTCATGTAACATACTCATATCTAAATTCAACAGTGTTCGAAAAAATTACATAAAATAGAAATAACCACAGAACTTTAGTACTTAATAAATAACAATGTTTAAATTCAACGGATCTCGAAAAAAGTTATAAAAAATAGGAATAACAATAGAACCATTAATACTTAATAAACAACAATATAAACCACTATAATCTAATGTATTAAATGTTCGAACTTGGAATGTTTGGATTATTTGCATTTGGAAACATAAGACAAAGTTAGGGACCAATTCATTTCTCAAAAATTGCAAATAGCAGTAGTAATATAAGGCCGGAGCTACTCCACTTCAAGGTCACCCATGTAAATCTTATGGGATTTATTTCAAGGTCAAGTGAGTTTTCTCATTATGCCAGAACGCGCTCCACGCCTCAAGGACGTTTGAAGCATCCTTTTGTGTGGGAGAATTTTTGGAGCAAGTCAAGTAATATAGGACCGGAGCTACTCCACTTCAAGGTCACTCGTGGTGACTTTCAAGACTAAATAGAGGTTACACTTTCGTAAGATATGCATAAAAAGTAGGTCATGAGTTCATTGAAGGTCACGGTCAGAGCTAAAACTAGAAATTACTGGAATAAACAAGTTTAAACATGTTGTGATAGGTACTCCACGTCATAAAGGAACTACTTCAAGATCACTCGTGATGATTTTCAAAACTAGAGGTTACATTTTTCGTAAGCTATGGATAAAACAGTAGGTCATATCTGCATAGTGGGGGTAGTTTAGAGTAACAATATAAGGAAATAGGGGGTTGTGAGTGTTGTGTGTATAACATGTGGATGGCATGCGCTCAAGAGCAATGGATCAAAGCATCCGACCTGAGAACAGCGGTGGAACGCTTGAAACAAGAATTTTCGGCATTAGTATTCGATGCTGAACATGAGGCTGTTTACGTACGAGGTGATTATAGTGAAGCGGAGTGTAACGTGTTAGTGAAAAAGTATGAAAAAGGAGTAACGATATGTGAAAAGTTTTAAATTTAAAAAATATGTGAAAAATGTTTTGTAGAAGAACTTAAAGCTGTACAATTGCATCAGTTTTGCAACGACATAAAAAAATGGGCAGCATCTCCTGATGGTAGCAGTTATTCATCATCAGATGCAGATTAGCCTACTGGTGCAATTCCCCCCTCTACCTTGAAAAAATATATATATAGAGAGAGACAGTTCCGGTGGAAACTATAATTCAAAAGCGTGCTCGAATCAGTAAAGATGGATTTATCTGCATTGAACAGTAGCACTTTCTGTAAACCCTTCACGAATGTAAAAGAGTTTGAGGTGGGTGCAAAATATAAAGTGATTGATATCGATACAATCGACACGAAGTATGGGAAGCATATTGTCATTGAAACTGAAAACTTTAAGTGTATACTTCCTTTACGATTTTATGAATACTTCAAAAAAGAAGATCGCAATGAAACGTTTAAACAAGGTCTGGCTGAGAAAGACGTGTACATCACCAGTAGCGGAACAGTAGGAAAGACAACGAATTTAACATTTCTGTAAAATAATAATAATAATAATAATAATGTATATCCATGTATAATTGTTTGAAAATAAAAACTGTAAATATTTTTAATTGCAAATAGTGACTTTTATTTCTTGATTAAATGAAGAAAAGATACATCATAATGAGGAGAGTTGTTATTGATGAGACTAAAAATGTAGTGTATAATATGATAGTGTGGTCCTTTGCTTATCGTAATGAAAGAAGAGGGCTGTGGGAAAATTTGGCGCTGGATAGATTACGTTTCCGTCGTAAATTAAAACAATTGGAATGCATTTTATCACCCGTACAACAAGAACAACATCGTGCTGTGGTATATCATGATAGATTTACAAGAACTGTTCTCCCCTCCACCATCATAATAATGTTATGAGGTGGGGGAAAACGTATAATAATTATAAAATATATATTTACGGTTACAAATTGATCAATTCTTGTAGTCAACACACAAGTTCATTCAAATGAATTTTAAAAGACTACATGGATAGCAAGAATAGTTGTAATAATAATTTCTTCACATGTTCGTGTTGGTGTTGTAATGATGGGGATACATCTACCGAATGCTCTTCCACAACTGAAAATTTACATAACACCGCTACTGATGAACGTTTAATTGATTGTAGCTTATATGATTTATTCGAGGCCAATTCTCCAAAAAACAAATACATTGAAATTGGATACAGTATGCAGCAGCATCTTGAGGCAGTTATACGAATCGTATGTGCAGACGGACTCATTGTTATGAAAAGGCAAGATTGGGAGATGCTACTCAAGTTTCAAACATATTTGGAAATGAAATTTTTTTGTTCCCAAGATACTGAAAACCACATTGATTGGTCAAATATCAACGAGGAGACGGAGATTGAATACGAGAAAAGTTCAGAATTGCTTGGTAACAATTTTACCATTTTTTATAATTGGGAAGTAGTTAAAGGCGCATCATCATCATCAGAAAGGTTATTAAAAAGCATAACAATTCAGCAAAACCACGGTCGTTACTGTACGTTGAACAAGAACGACTCTGAAGAGCTATTCAACTTAAAGGATATAATTAACTATAGGTTGGATTTACTGGAATCATACGGTCTCCCCTGTTTCTTTCAAAATCTCATCGAGCAAGTCAACAACTACCGCCACTTTCGTAAGATGGAGTATGGTGATGATGAAACAAACAGCGATAACATTTATCATGACTTTGAAAATGTGTTGAATTACAAATATGATATAAATTCTCACAATACAGTTTGAATGATGGAGCTGTTGCATTATCGACCTAGCTATTTGCTGTATCACATATATGAATAAATAAAATATTGATAAAAAATCTGCCTGTTCTTGATCGTTACCTATAAATATAACAATTCCTCCCTTCACACAAACAATGTTAGTTGGGAAGCGGAGAAGTGCACGTGGGGGTGGTCTGGTTAATACTCTCATTAATAAGCTACCCGTTGAGCTCCATATTCCAGGGTATCAGTATTGTGGTCCCGGAACTAAATTAGATAAAAGGCTTCAGCGTGGTGATCCCGGTATCAACCTTCTAGACGCTCACTGCAAAGCTCACGATATCAGTTATAGGGATAGTAAAGACTTGGTTAGTAGACATCGAGCTGATTATATTTTGGAAAGAAAAGCTTGGGACCGTGTTAAGGCACCCGACGAAAAGTTAGGTGAATGCAACAAAACGATCGCGTAGCAGTCTATTGAAATTACATAGAATAATTAGCAAGAAAATGAAAAACAGTCCTAGAACCATAAAGGCTATAAAATCAGCTCTTACAGCAGCAAAACTGACTGTAAAAAGATTAGGTGGGAAGGGGAAAGTAAGCGTTCCCAGAGTAATTCCGCTACCTCAAGAGGGTGGATTTTTACCATTTCTTATACCGTTATTTGCGGGATTATCTGCGGTCGGTGCTTTAGCTGGAGGGGCAGCGGGTATTGCAAAAGCAGTTAAGGCATCTAGTAGTGCAAGGAAAATGTTAGATGAAACTTCGCGCCATAATCGTACAATGGAGGCCATCGCTGTAGGAAAGAAAACCGATGGGGTGATATTTTGAAACCCTATCGGTCAGGAGGAGGTATGGCTTTGCACTTGAAACCAATAATAAATAAAAAAAAAAACTTCAAAAATTACCGAAAAGACCGTTAACTGATGTAGAGCTAAGAGATCACGCAAGGAATGTACCATACTTTAGGGGTGTGTTTATGAGAGATAATATGCCAAAATTGTCATGGAATAACGAGGCTGGTATTATTAATTTAGATAACCAAAAGGGACGTGGTACTCATTGGGTTTGTTACAAAAAACGTGATGGAATCGTATGGTACTATGATAGTTTCGGAAATATTCCACCACCGAGAGAAGTTCTGGACTATTTTCACGATTGCAAAATATACTATAATTACTCTCAAGAGCAACAATTCGGTACCACAAATTGTGGACATCTCTGTTTAAAGTTTCTATATAAATAGCATATTCGGTAGTTGGGAACATACAGTCACCATGTCAATCACCTTCAGTGTAGAGGGTGTTGGTAACCTAGCGAGTAATAACTTTTACCCCCCAATCGAACTTAATTCCGAGAAAACCTACGTAATTGGTGTCGTCGGATTTTACGGTTGTAATAGCATAACGAATATACACGCTGGAAACGATAAATTTTATTACATAAAAGCGACAGAACTCAACGCTATTGAAATTCCACATGGCGCATACGAGTTAGAAGAACTGAGCATCTATATAAAAACGCAAACTTTAGTTTAAGGGCAAATAATAACACGCTCAAGTGCGAGCTTAGCTGTGAATTTGACATAGATTTTACTCAAAAGGATTCCATTGGACGTATGCTAGGTTTTGAACCGGTGATATTGGAAGCTAACGTTTTACATATCTCTGTATTAGATATACAAATAATTAAACATACAAATATTCACATAGTGTAATATTATCAAAGGCTCGTATAGAAACGGGAATCCAACGAAGGTGCTGTATGAAATAGACGTGTCTGTCCCACCAGGCTATCGTTTAGACAAAATTCCTAGCAATCCTCAGTATTTGGTAGTCAACACCAATACTATCGGTAATATTTCAATTAAATTAACGAACCAGAAGGGTGAATTAATCGATTTCGGGGAGAGCGAACCATTTACGGTACGACTGGAACTAAAAGAATATTGGGCTTAAGAATTACCCAAGGTCCACTTCCATCTTTCCTCAATGATACTATAAATACAGGACGTGAGCCTACAATGGTTTACTCAAGCAGGGAGCGTGCTGGTGAATTAACGTCTGGCGAAAAGTACTTTTTGGAATCTATAGGGTTAAAACCACATAGAAATGGCAGATTCGTTAAACATCTTTCAAAGCGCACGTTTTGATGAGACCATCACCAAGTCTGATATTCATACATATCTTCCGTACGGCTCTTCTAATTATGGATTATCCGATGAGGTCCGTATATTGATACAGAGTCAAGATTTGGTAACCGCAACATACAATAGTTTCCTGTATATTGAAAGTAAAATGGAATGGAGCTCGGCCCTAGAAGGAGCCGGTGTAAAAACATGTTATCTAACAAACAACTTTGCACCATTCCTTTTCGAGGAAATACGTTACGAGTTATGAGGTCAGAAAGTGGATACATGTAGAAATCCGGGTATAACATCCGCACTCAAAGGATACGTATCGTACACATGGAATGAAAGCAAAGGTTTACAGCATTTGGGATGGTCACCGAGGAACGAGGAACCGTTACAAGTGGAACACGCTAAAAGCAACAAAGAAAAACATTTTACCGTCTGTATACCTCTAAAACACATATTCGGAAGTATGGAAGATTATCAGCAAGTTATCGTGAATATGCGACAGGAGTTGGTGTTAATACGTTCCAGAAGCGATGCTGATTGTTATAAGGGTACCGCAGACGACTCTAAAATAACGTTAAATAAAATTCAATGGAAGATTCCGCATGTGATGCTAAGCGACAGTGCTAAACTAAGTCTCTTCCAAAAAATCAATAAAAATACAACCATTACGAGTCCGTTTCATCAATGGGAACTATATGAATTGCCAGCTTTAAAACAGACACAGTCGGACATATGGCCAATTAAAACTTCCAATCAATTGGAGAAACCGCGATGGACAATTGTGGCTTTTCAAAAGGGGAAGAAGTTTTCAACGACGGAAAGAGCGGCCGATTTCGATAACGTGAATATTCGCAATCTAAAGTTACACCTCAACTCGGAAAGTTACCCATACGAAGCGATGCATCTGGATTTCAATGTCAATAAGTACATAATAGCCTACCAAAATTATTTAAATTTTCGAAGAGAATATTACACGATCAACAATCATGCGGATGCATTATTTGACTATTCGCAATTCAAGACATGTCCAATATTCGTAATAGATTGCTCGAAACAAAATGAATCACTAAAACACTCGACTGTAGATGTAAAACTTGAAATGGAAGCGTTAGAGGTGTTTGAAGTCGGTATCGTTGTCTATTGTCTCATATTACATGATGCCATGGTGCAATACAATCCTTTGACGGGGGAAGTGAAAAAACTTTAATATGTTATAATAATAATAATAATAATAATAATCTATTGTAATATTAGATGTATAAAATAAAGAATCATATTGACAAGTTGTGCAGTTTTATTTCGGATAGACACTGATCAACAACAACAACAACAACAACATGCGAGTAGTGGTTCAAACTCAAAAACTACCTATTGTAAATCTCGATGATTTAACTCGAGCTGCAAACAGCATGGAGAGTTACTTCCAAACAGCGTACGCGCTATTATTTGTGGTCCTTCCAATTGTGAAAAAACAAACACCATGCTCAGTCTCCTAACTGAACCGAACGGTCTTCGTTTCAAACACGTGTATGTCTATTCAAAATCGTTGAATCAAGAAAAATATCGACTCTTGGGTGAAATTCTAGATCCCATGAAAGATATTGGTTATTATTGCTTCAGTGATAATACTGACATTATGGAACCGAGCGAAGCAAAACCCAGTTTATCTTCGACGATATCGCTTGCGAAAAACAAAACCATATTAGAGCTTACTTTTCAATGGGACGTCATAATAACATTGACTGCTTCTACTTGGGTCAAACCTATACTAAAATCCCCAAACAGCTGATTAGAGATAACGCCAATTTAATAGTGCTCTTCGAACAGGATGATTTGAATTTGCGTCACATACATGAAGATCATGTCGCCCCAATTGTAAGCATGCAATTGTTTCGAGACATGTGCTCAGAGAATTGGCGAAATCGATACGGATTCCTGGTAATAAATAAAGACGCTGAAGTAGAAAACGGCCGTTTTAGGAAAGGCTTCGATCAGTATATAATACCATAGCAGTATCGTTAAAATATCATTTGGGAAAAACAGCCTACAAGTAAACAGCCCCCGTTTCAACAGGGTACATAACAGACCTGCTTTAAACTGACCTGTTTTAAACAGAGCTGTTTATTTACCTGTTAGACCTGTTTTATGTGTTTTATTGCTGATCCGCACCGATGGACAACGAAAGATTAGCGTTGACAAAACGTATAATTCAAGTTCGTAAAGCTATACAGCAAAAATATGATCATCTTAAGGACGATCGAGTTACTAAAGAGGCAAATTTCACTAAAACTTACAAACCACTCATTGAACCACTTGCAAACATTGCAAAGAACATCGAACCGCTAGTAAAGACGGAGCCGGAGGATGCTGAGGAGGAGGAGGAGGTATTCACAAAACCGTCACCAAAACGTCATTCCTCCCCTATCAAAAAGGAAAGGTCGCCGATTCAGCAGTATGGTACCACACCGTCAATACCTTATCATTTGCGAGGAATTAACAAACGAAGATCATCTTCTTTTAGTAGTAGTAGTAGTAGTAATTATGTTAGTCCATTCGCACAACTTCCGTATTTTCAAAGAAATCCTCTGCGTCAAGAGACACCATCGTTCCTCGAGACTAGTGTGATTGGAGAAATTACACCCCAAGTGGAAGAAGAAGAACATGTAACGAATACCACCGATTCTATTTCACTCCATACCTCTGCATCGAGAGAATTTCTGGAACAATATGATCCATTACCACGAATATACATAGAACGCATGCTAAGCGATGCATCGAATGCAATTGATACCACTTATGGAGTTCTTTACGACATTTCAAGCGATAAGTGGGCAATTGGCAAGACACCGGTAAAGATAGACGGAAAGGATTTGATTATTAAGGAGTTCGGTATAATGGTACGAGCGGTCTGTATGATCTAATAATAATGAATGAACCAGACAAACGTCTAATAACTAGCGAAGACGAGACGAACTATACACAAATCTTAATTGCAACTAATGCAGCTCGTCGTGATAACAACCCGGATGAACAATTGAAAGGTACACGTGCCAAAAAATATACAGGGATAATTAAACCCTTACTGGAAAAGGTAGAGGTGAAGGAGAAAAAAGGGGGTGAAGTTACAATATTCAAAGAAATTGGACGACCAGTTGAATACAAATACTGGAACAACGTGCATGAATTGATTCAAGATTTGGAGGTCCTGTGGGCTGAAAAAATGGCCGGTAATACTGGGCTCGTTAATGATATCATATCAGTCGTGGAAGAACTATACGAAAATGGATATATTGAGAAACCCCCCGAAAACTTTTTTAGTCAACTATAGTTCGCGCAATGATGGACAAGTTTGGTCGCTCTCATGTTCACGCTCAATTCCATAAACTGCTAAAATCGCAATTCTCCATTACCGACGATAAGTTTAATGTCGAAAATAAGCGTTTAACTAATGTAGCCGATCCCATCGAACCTCAAGACGCGCTAACCTTACAGCACTATCAACTGACGAGGTTCCATTTAAATGGGAACCGCTTAAGAGCGGTTGCCGATCCTCAAGAAGACTCCGATGCCATAAATAAAGGTTACCTCGAGTTTTGTCTTCAGTTAGTGACGTCGCTTATAGATGATGTTCGTAATTATGTTGAGGTAGTACAAGCAGATTTAAATGCAACTAAAGAAACGTTAAGTAAAGGATGGAACAATAAGGAAGGATGGAACAAGTGGTAAACGAGTTGCATAAACCGGCACGCAAAAATTTCCCTCGTAGACGCACTATTATTAAGGGATTCGATGATCTATGGCAAGCCGATTTAGCTGAATTTATACCTTACTCCAAACAGAATAAGGGCTACAGATACATCCTGGTAGTTATCGACTGTTTCTCTAAATACCTATGGACGAGAGGTTTGAAGACGAAGACGGGGGTAGAAGTTATGAAAGCTATGCAAACCATTTTTAAAGAACGGACTCCCAAAAATCTGCAAACAGATGTTGGAAAAGAGTTCTACAATAAGCATTTCGCTAACCTGATGATAAAACATAACATTAATCACTATTCCACCTACAGCACTAAAAAGGCTAGCATAGCAGAAAGAGTGATTAGGACAATCAAGAATACCCTGTATAAAAAATTTGGGGTGCATGGAAAATACGTATGGATTGGTCCACTTCTCGAAGAAGTGACGACAGAGTACAATAACCGTAAACATCGAACGATCGGAATGAAACCTAGCGAAGTAAATACTAACACAAAGCTTAATGTATATTCGAATCTGAATATCTTTAATAAAAACCATCGGTTCATGGTGGGTGACATAGTCCGCATTAGTAAATTTAAAAGCATCTTTGATAAAGGTTATATACCAAACTGGTTTAGTGAACTTTTCAAGATTGTTAAAATACGCGTAACCAATCCGGTCACGTACTTGCTAGAAGACATGAAAGATACACCTATACTAGGTGGATTTTATGGACAGGAACTGCAAAAAGCTAAATATCCGGATGTGTACTTGGTGGAAAAGGTCATTCGACGTAAGAAGAATAAAGTGTACGTGAAATGGTTGGGATTAAACGAATACTCGTGGATCGACGATGACAATAAAGTTTTATAAGCATATTATTGTTAACTACTTAACTAGAAATAAAAACTCAAATTTATAAGCAATAGAGGATTGTATAATAAGCTCATTTGTATTTCAATAATGCCGGTAAAAACAACAAGCAGTTTGGAACACTTAAATTACTGTAGAAAGCATCACTATTGGTTTAATAACGGATATAAATGTCCGGCTTGTATAGGTATCGACTAATATGAAAAATAAATTATTGTAATATAGTGTACTTAAGGTACAGACTAACATAGGATGTAATTTCTGTAAGAAAATAATAATAAAAGACAAATTGTAATTTATTTTTTATTAATAAAAACATACTGATATATACATAATTTTTTGTTTAATCTATCAAATTATCTTATGTATTAAACCTAAAGTGTGTTTGTAGTCCTCAAACTTAACTGATGGCCATTTCCCTGAGTCAGGTCCGCTTGTCCAACCTAACCGTTCGCCTTTCCGACCTTTTTCAACGTTTTCCAGAATCCAGTTGTGTATTGTGAAATGTTCATAATTTTTTGACGGTTCAAAAGTGTATTTAAAGTTTTGCTCATTAATTACATCGATATATAGCTTAAGTGATTTACAGTTAGCATAATAAGCAGCAGTTGAAATAAATTCGTCAGTAGCCCAAGTAATGTCATGATAATGTTTCTTAATATTTTCGATACTATATTGTACTTTAGGTGTAAAGCAATTATCATTATCGTTTAGCAAGTTACATACATATCTTTTAAAAGAAATTTTTAAATTTAAGGAAACATTAATTTGACCAATTACATTTTCTAATTCTATATCAGTTATAAACTCTTTTCTACACAAACTTCTAATGACATTTTAATATAACGGTCTAACTTAACCTTTAAGTTAAATAATGTGTTAATCGTATCGATACACGCTCCATCTGCATTCTCAGCATACCACTTAAAGCATTCATCAGGTATTACAATGTTCTGAAGTATGTTAGCAACTAGAATATAAACCTCTATAGAACCCTTCCCCATTAAGGCATGCTTCAAAAATTTCTCATAAATTTCTTGCGAGGAATGTTGCAATTCCTCATCCATTTTTTAGAGATTGTTGATTACTCATTTTATGATTTCTACAACAACAAAAGAAAATTATAAGATCATGTAACATTAAATCCCCAAGGACGAGTATCAGTTAACCCAAAATGTATTAATCTTTTATCATCATAAGGACTAAGAACCACCTTATTTTGTTTTATTGTAAACACCGAATGTTTTTTGATCTTATAAGACGCTGGTGACGCTTTACAATGTTACAGTCGAACAAAGCCCTTTTATAATCATCTAATGTAACTTGTCTGACACTAGCCGATGTAGAACCTTTGGACTTCTTCACAACTTTGTGTTGGTTAACAGAGTATGCATATATTTTTGAGCGTAAACCAACAAACTCTAACATAATTTTACCGTGATTTTCATCTTTCATTAAGCCTGGCACTTTTTTGTTAACTAATGGAATGTTATAAACGTTATCGGGATCATAGTCTGAGGTATCAAATCTATTAATATCGTCTTTCATACTCTGATATATGTCGGGTACAGAGAAGGCATACACAAGACTGTCTGTATCCGTATACAAGAGTTTGGCATTATTTTTAAATTTCTTTAAAATATAATTATAATGAAAATTATATAAAAAGGTTTTTGAAACATCTAATACCGAAAATCCTGCATATATAGGTTTATTCAAAAAAACTTCCAATTTGTTCATTTATATTATAATCATGTCGTTGTCAAATATAACACAACTATAAAAATTGAGTTTGGATATAAGTGTGCGAGCCCCAAAGCAACCCTCCCATTTTGTGACTAAACGCACATCCTTATATTTGCGAACATTTTCCATAAGTTTACCAAAACGCTATTAATCATTAATTTAAAAAGTTCTTATCAAATTCATTTTTGATTCCTGCCTTAACATTGTGTTCAAAGCTATATATGTTTTAACCACGCCGACTGTTTGAAACGTAAAACCCGATTTACTTTAACTAGTCTTAATCCCTGCTCTAAATACATTTTAAATTCCTATAGTGAAGAACGTAGTTACGTTTTGGGTACAATGTGAGCAATAATTTCTTTAATTTGGATTTGGAATACGGGGCTGGGGGTATCATGTGCTCAGGTGCCAAAGGTAGATCGCTATGGGACTCATGTAACTCTGTGGGGTAATCCAAGTCACAATCTATGATGTAACCAATGTCTGAATCGTTAGGATTATTTAACATGCATTCAATATTAGGCTCATCGATGAAAGAAAATTCCCCATATGGTAAAAATTCTTCCATTGTTCTTCCGTAAAGGTTGTTAATATCATAATAAATTAAAAAGCTCGTTGGGATACTAGAATCGTAGCTTTCACTCATGTATTTATTATTAGCTTTCGCGTAACGGTTGGAACACTGTGATACTCCTCCTCTAATACCTCTTTCGATGAACATAACCATGTCGATATCGGTAAAAAGTTCTATTCTAACTTGAGAAATTTTTAACATTGCATCAAATGCCAAACCTGGCGCTGTATAATAATAAAGAGGATCCTGTTGATATGCGCTTAAGCAGGTTCGACAAAAATTTTCAAAAACATCCGCCAAAAGTAAAACATCTGTTTTTAGATATAAATCCGAGTATTGACCTAACGTTTCAAGTCTAAACGTATTCCAAACATTAACGGCATGCATATAATATTCATCCGTAACATCTTCGTTATGAAGCTGACTAAAAAATGCAGTTTTTGGAGGTAAAGTAGTTTCATTAAGTTTATCCCAAGAATCAACATATTCATATGGAAAGACTCCCTTACAAACTAATAAATTAAATTCATTATCACTATTACAATTTGATCGGGTAATATTTTTTTTATCATTCTCCAAATATGATGACAATTTCTCAATACTGCTACTCATGAACCTAAAGGAGTCAATAAACCTATAGTGTATCCTTGTATTGTTGACTAATTTGGTGAATGAAATGTATTTTTCTTTATTTAACGGTAAAAGTTTGAGCTGGCCCGGAAAACCGTTTGCTAATTCGCGAATCATAAAGTGTGAATCGTAACCACTAAGATTGTGAAATACTACAGGTATAACATGGATCACCTTAAAATTTAAATTACAACCTCTATGTGCAGCGGATCTATACTTTCCTGTCAAATGATCGTGGTCTCTAACTTTAATATTATCCCCCGTAAATGGTTTCCTACAAATATGACATACTACCGCATTCTCAAAATCTTTAATCTGATCTTGTGTTAGGTTATCCATTGGTACAACCATATTAAATATAT
Organism: Vesta saturnalis; assembly: GCA_036346205.1. Taxonomy (NCBI): domain Eukaryota; kingdom Metazoa; phylum Arthropoda; class Insecta; order Coleoptera; family Lampyridae; genus Vesta; species Vesta saturnalis. The sequence continues at coordinate 10,051,883 of JARFJB010000902.1, read as the reverse complement.
TGTTAACCCAATACGCCAAATTTAATAATTCATTAACAAACCACGTAATACAATCCTCGTCCCTGTATAACTGAAATTTAGATAATGAGTCGTTATAAGAACATTTCAAATAATAAGCTATACTAAAGGGAACATGTTTTTCGCATACACGTGTATTACTTCCTTCATCGTCTACCCGAGAGGATTTTTCAAGTATGCTTTCAAGGTCTGCATAAATGACGAACGGTACTTTTTCTTGATATGTGAAATTTTTAAATTCTAAAAATTTTTCATCGTCACTCATCGGTAATCTAGAGGAACACGTATTAATTTCGTGACAACGAGCTATATGCTTTTCTAAAAGAATGTTTGTAGAGAAATGATTCAGACATCGATTACAAAAAAAATTTTTATGATCCCTATTGGATAGTTGCTTGGCAAACAGAGCTGACATACTTGTTATCCAAGTAAAGTGATAAAGTGTATTATTATTACTATTAATGTAACTTGGTATACCTTCTTCTGCACCACATTTGTTATTTGAATCGCAAGATAAAATCAGTAAATTAATTAACTCTCAGTTATTCATGTGGTTCTTACTTAATAAAAATGGAAACACTTTTTTACCCTTTACGCAATATAAGTTAATTGAAAGGTTGTTTAACTTTTCAAATTTGCCGATGTCGTTTCATTTAATAGGAAACTGAATAGATTCATATTTTAAAATATCGCTAAAATGAGGATAACTAAAAACTCTATCGTTATAATAATAATAATAATAATAATGTATATTTGTGCTTTATACACTAAGTATTTACACACGTCGAGTAAAGTAATAAAATACATGTAAATAAGTCATTTCGGTAATTTATCAATAACTAAGCTACACTACATATACCTATTTATACATACACATACATAAATAAACAATATGGTGTAAAGAGCCACGGATGCATACATATATACATAAATACATACATATATTACACGGCATAGACTGATTAATAGTCCGTGCACAACTACCTATAGGGAAGAAAATCTGATTTTCACCCTCTTCAGCTTTATAAAATGCCATTAAAGATAAGAGTTTTTCAATCTGTTTTTGAAAGTGTTAAAATTTAAAAATTTGAAATCGTACGGTAGTGCATTATAAAATCTAATTGCATAGTAATTACTTCCAATGCGAGATTTTGTTAATCGTAAAAAGTTAAGTTGAAATTTTTCATTGCCTCTTGTTGAATAATCATGACTTTTATTATGTTTAACATATTCTTCTTAGTGACCCTTTATATATAGCAATCACTGTAGGATATAAGTAGAGGAACTGTTAAAATTTTAGATTTACAAATGTATCTTTACAATCTTCTCTATATTTTAAGTTGGCTATTATTCTAATTGCTTTTCTTTGCAGAGCGAATACCCTGTCGCTCCTCTCGCATGACCCCATACTAAAATGCTATATGAAATTGTTGAATGAACAATAGCGTGATAAGCGCACAAAAGTGTTGCTAAGGAAACATTATTTCCCAGATTTCGCAATAAGTATAGGCTCTTTGACAGCCTCGCGTTAACAAAATCCGTATGGTTCACCCACGATAGTTTGGTATCTACATATAACCCAAGAAACTTTACGGAGGTGGTATTAATGGTATTGTGGTTTTTTAATGTAAAGACCATATTTTCGGTTTTTGCAAGATACAGTCAGTTTATTCGCGAGAAACCAATCAGTCACAATTGATTGTGTTTTTTCACAATTTGAATATAGTGTGTCAAGATTATGATGTGTCTGAGAGAAGACAGTGTCATCGGCAAAAAGAATAAATTTTGCTTTTGTGTCACAGAAAGGCAAGTCGTTTACAAATATAAGAAATAATATGGGCCCTAATGCCGATCCCTGTGGTACCCCTAAACTAATCGTAGCTTCTTTAGAAGTACAATGGTTATAAGTAACAAATTGAGAACGATTGTGCAGGTAAGATTTTATTAGGTTACTGCTACTGTAGTCAAGACCGTAAAATTTTAACTTTTCGATCAGTATCTCATGACACACGCAATCAAATGCCTTTGTAAGATCTAAGAATTGTGAGCGAGTAGATTTGGATTTTCAAAGGATTCGCAAATGTATGATATTAAGTCATTAATAGCCAAGGTAGTCGAATGTTTTTGTCGATACCCATACTGGTGTTGATTAAGAAGTCTGTTTTCTTCAAGATATTCAATGAGTTGAGTTTTAGAACTATCTCAAATATCTTTCCAAATAGAGGGATAATTGATATCGGTCTATAATTGCTAATTTCGTCTACACAACCCTTCTTGTAGATAGGTACTATTCGTGATAATTTTAAAACATCAGGAAACGTATTATCAATCATACACTGATTAATTAGTTTACATAATGGACATACAATGACATACATGATCGTGTGAAGAATTTTTATGTTTAAGTCATAGGCATCTTTACTATCTGATTTATTGAGATTTCTTATTATGTCTAAAATTTGGACTACACTTACTGGATTAAATATGAATTTTGAGGAATGTTAAGTTTTGTTTTCGATAGATAGTGTTTAAAGGAATATTTACTAACGGTCATGTTATTAGTAATAGTGTGAGGGAGTTGCGTAAAAATTAAATTGAAATCGTCAGCTGAGATCAAAGTTGATGATGGCCTTGACTGTTTTTTTTTATTAATGATTGTCCACATTGTTTTTGTGGATTAGATGATTTACGTATCAGTTTATCATGTACATTCTTTTTGCCTCAACTATCGCATTTCTATATTCATATTTATACTGTTTTACTTTTTATTTAATTTTTCGTTGGGATTGATTTTGTACAAAGTTTGCATCAAATTGAGGTGATCTCTTTTACGTTTTAAATCGTCATTAAACCACTGTACGGAATCGCCTTTCAAATTATTTACAATTGTACTTTTTTCTGGAAGAGCAATATGAATAGCCTGATTAATAAAATGTATAAAAGTCCTAAATTTATTTTCAAGATTTATACTTGTATCATCAGCAAATGTCCAGTCAGTATTTTGTATGATTGAATGTAACTTAAATAAACCAGCAGGTGTCAAGGGTCTATAAGTGATTGTGTGTAAGTCAGGAACCATCCATGCACTAAACTTCAGAGTGATTCCTAGGTGGCCCGATAGTTTTGTATCAATTACATCGCAACAATATTTGTTTAAACCCGAATTAACAAATATATTGTCCAGACAATTGTTTTTTCTAGTATTATGAGTATTTATGGCAGTGAGACCATAACTAGTGAATGTGTTTATGAGCTTGAGTGTGTGTGAACTATTTATATTACAGACAACATTAAAATCACCCGTTACAATAACAATTCCATTGTTTTTCGTGAGTATTTCCAAACAATTAGAAATACGTTCCAAAAATTTATTAAAATCACCCTTTGGTGGTCTATATACGGTCATAATGTTAACATGATTTTGTACTGGAAATAAAGCAGATACTATGGCCCACAAGAAACAATATTCATCATTATTTTTTACATTAACAACTGCCCGCTTCATTGCTATGAAATTAGGTACTTTAACATACGTCGAAACACCTCCCTTTATAGGAATGTAACTGTTAATATTAACCTTTAAGTGTTAAATTTCTTGCAATGCCCATCCCCAACCCCTTTCCGCAAACTCTTCTAATTTTGCCTGAAGTTTATCGAATACATGCGTTTTGTACCATTGTTTAAGATCGGTACCAACATCTATAATTTCATTTTTGGACGCAAACGTTTTTTAAGTCAAGCTCAAGGTTTTGAGGTTGAATGAAATGACATGCTAAAATGACATTTACTTTAAGCATTGATTGTCGTAACATTACATTAATTTTTCTCGAAAAACTTTTATAAGCACATTTCAAGAATACTAGCGGATCTTTAATATTTAAATTGACTATAATACCTGTAAGTAATCTGTCATTGAAGCAAGATTGTACATCGTGCCACTGCAAGTTACTTGAACTGATTGCTACACCAGCGCCTCTTTTATCTAAAGTCTGGCTTAATTGATTTAATTTCGCCAGATAACATTTGAGAATTGATAAATTACTTTCAAGTCTAAGTGGATTTTCATTTACAGTATACATTTGAATTTTAATAAATTTTTCAAAGTCCTGATATTATTTCTTAACATATGAATATGCCTGGTTATTTCATCCTTAGTTTTCAAGTTTAATAGCTTTGAATTACCTTAATTAATTCACTACTTGTAACAGAAACCGAATTTATATTCATATCTAATTATTTTAACTGCTTATTTACCTTAGAAGCTATAATATTCAATGTAAACAAATATTATTTAAATTCACACAGACACACACGAACAATTTTAAAAATCAGCGTAACTGGGGAGTGACCGTTTTCTTAACTATTTTCAGACTACAAAACACTTTAGAACTATTACAAAGACAATTGTCGGAAGGTAATCGCTCTTTAACTTTAAGCTGCGATATCTGCCATCTTACGTACATCATCGGTTTATATACCTTCTCAAGTTAACGATAGAGGGTACAATAAGCCGATGGTCAACGAGTTTATGGAACATTGATGTCCTTCAAAAGATAAGAAATAGAGCAAGGTTATAAAATAGTAAAGCGCATAAGACATATATATATATATATATATATATATATATATATATATATATATATATATATATATATATATATATATATTTAAATCAGACATTTTTCTTTCAAACTTGTGTGAATAAACGTACAAATTAATTCAACGTTTGAACGTATTTGTTCCCTTTGTCAAGAATTCTTGACAAAGGGAACAAAGTCAAATAGTGGTATACAGGTAATAATTAATCCACCACTTTAGAGAGTAATCCTCATTATATTTAAATCAATATTTCGCTACTGATTTGGTAGCTTCATCAGAATACTAAAAGTTAATGATAACAGTTGATATAAGTACATTAGTCCACCAAAGGCAACTTACATATGGGGAGGTAATCACTAAAATAACTAGTTACTAACATCTAACACAATTAACAATTAAAATTGATTAATGTAATCATAAATTTACGAACTAAAATACATCTGAGCAGACATGTTGTGTGAATTTCATCTGACAGAAATTTATGACAGAGATATAACTTAAAGAACCTTGACAAGCTTAAGTGCGCCAAATTTGAATTTTTCTAAAATCTTATATACACAGTGAAACTAAATTTATGTTGTTGAATAAGTACCAAATTGTTCTTATGTAAAACTACTATTATATGTTATTTAAATACTGACAATATGCAGGTGTACAGATTACTCAAGTTTTCCACGTCACTGTTTGTATTCATGCTGTTCAGTGTATGATTGATGTGACACATTTCTAAGATTAACCTCCTTTTTGTTTTTTTCACGTTAGAATTTTAGTTTCTTCGAAATTAATTTTATGGTCATGTACATTGACATGATTTGCGAGAGCACAAGCTTTGGGTTTAATTCTACAGTCACTTTTATGTTGGGTAATTCTGTTCCTAGGTCTTTGTGTAGTTTGTCCAACATATATCTTCTGACATTGAGAACAAGGAATGGAATACACTACTTCGCTTTTATAATATTTATTAGTTTTATCTTTAGTCGCACTAAAAAGTTTGTAAACTGTGTCTATGTTAAATTTAGCAATTTTTACAGGTAAGTTTTTGCAGATTTTTTTCTATTAAATGAGTTAAACCTTCTATGTACGGAAGTTTTTTATATTGAATTATTTCCTTACTATTGTCACTATTGTTCTTTTCTACCTTGGTTTGTGGATGGTTGTAAATTAACCTCTTCAACAGGCTTTTTGGATAACTGTTGTTGATTAGTACATGGATCAATTTCTTGTAATTTTTCTTTTAAGAATTCATGACAAATATTATTTATTCTATTTTTTAATGCTAACACTAAGTTCACTTTATGGTTTAGAGGATGATTTGAGTTATAATTTAAGTATCTACCAGAATTGGTAGGTTTTTGGTACCAATCAAGTATAATATGATTCGACTCATTTCTGATAACCTTAGTGTCTAAAAAAGGAACTGAATTGTCAATCTCACTTTCGATTGTAAATTTAATATATTGATCATAATTGTTAAAAACATTGAGGATGTCAACCTCAGTACCTTTTGGTATCGCACAAATAATATCATCTACGTATTGAAAAATGAATGGTAGCTGAAATTCTAAACTATTACAACAAACCTGAAGTAAGTCGTTCATAATAATGTCTGCTAAAATCGGGCTAAGACTTGAGCCCATAGGTGTACCAAAAATTTGACAATAAATTTCATTATTGAAGCTGAAATAAGTAGTATCGAAGATAAATTTGATAATTTCAGTAAACGTATCTTTAGGTATGTTGCAGTTACTCTCAATCAACAACCAATACTTTTCAATAATCCTAATAACTAGTTCAATCGTAAGATTGGTAAACAATGAAACGACATCCAATGAAATCAATACAAAACCTTCAGGTAACTTAAAATTGTTCATAGCATTAGCAAATTTGAAGGAGTCCTTTATTCTAAACGTTAAGTTATTGATAAATGCTTTATGTAGAATATTAGCCATAAACTTGGCAATTTTTTGATTAGGACCCCCGACTGAAGAAATAATTGGCCTCAATGGGATGTCATTTTTGTGGACTTTTGGTAACCCATAATACTTAGGAGCTACAGACTTGTAATTGATTAGATTTTTTGCTTGTACATCACTAATATAATCTTTATCTTTAAGATGTTTAATTAATCTATTGTTCTTATTTTCAAAAGAGATAGTGGGATCTTTATTTATTTTTTTATATACCTTATCCTCATTGAGTAAGGATAAGGATTTATTCTTATAATCTTCTTTCGTAAGGGCCACCGTAACATTGCCTTTATCTGCTTTAACGATAATTATGTGATTATTACATTTCAAGAAATTTTTTGTAGCTTTCTCTAGTTGAACTTGAGGGAAGGTAGTAAATTTTTGTTTATTAATGTGATTAGTAATAATATTAGTGATGATGGCTCTAAATCTATCAATGTTAATGTTATGTGTGTCATCAACAGTCAGTATGTCTTCAATGTGAGAAATTAAAGAAAACTTTTTATCTTTATTCATTGGTAATTTTAAATTAAATTTTGGACCCATAGCTAATAAGTACTGGATTTCAGGTGGAAATTCCACATCCGTTAAATTCTTGAACCACTTAGTTGTAGTGTTATATACCTGTTTATTAGTATTACCGTTACTAATCAACTTCTCAAATTTTTTCATTAAGTTGATTCTGACTTTATTGTATAAGAATTTATATCTATTGACTTGTTTGTACTTGAATTCATGAAAAACATCTACAGGTAAACAATTAGTAGCTAAATTAATAACTTTATCTAATTCAATTTTGATATTATTTAAGGTATTGATAGTGACCTTAATTTCTAGTGAAGTTAATTTATGTCTTAACCTTTGTTGAAATAGTTCGATTCTTCTATTATCTGCCGGAAGATTTTGATCCAAGCTATTGGTTAATGATTTTATGTTCTGTACAATGTGTCTAGGATAAACCCTTTGTTTCCTGCATCTAAGTAAAAATTTTAACCTTCCATTATAATTGGCTAGTTTCTTGTTATAATTGGACCATTCTTTAAGAGCACAAACAGCATTGTTACCATAATCATACTTGATGTTAGTAAAATATCCCATATTCTGTATCTAAAATCAAAGACAACTCTTACAACAACCGTTATAGTTAAAACAATATTAAACACTTTATTTAGTCAGGGAATCGGTCAAATAGTGGTATACAGGTAATAATTAATCCACCACTTTAGAGAGTAATCCTCATTATATTTAAATCAATATTTCGCTACTGATTTGGTAGCTTCATCAGGAATACTAAAAGTTAATGATAACAGTTGATATAAGTACATTAGTCCACCAAAGGCAACTTACATATGTTGAGGTAATCACTAAAATAACTAGTTACTAACATCTAACACAATTAACAATTAAAATTGATTAATGTAATCATAAATTTACGAACTAAAATACATCTGGAGCAGACATGTTGCGTGAATTTCATCTGACAGAAATTTATGACAGAGATATAACGTTTTTAATTCTTTTTACTTTTTTCCTTAAGGTGAAATATTCACATCACCTATAACTATAAAGTGTATAGATTATACATTAAAAAAGTATTGCAATTTTACATGTGGAATTAAACATAAACAGTAAAAAATCATAAGTAGTTGCATAACAATTTTGCACAATTTTTCCAAGTTCAAAATCTCTTTGATGTCACTAAAGTTTTAGTAAGATGAAATTTGTTTTTCGTTACATGATTATCCATTTATTTCGTTAAATATTATACTTAAATACAGTTTTTCAAAGATTCTTGTTATAGGATATAAATTTCCGTAATAAAACATCTAACTCGGTAACATAATAATAATAATATTTAGAACAAAATCTCAAATTTTACATGATTTTTAAAAATGTACATACTTTTCTTAAAACAAGCATTAGAAATTTATATGCGAAAATGCGAACTTATGATTTTATAATATAGTTAAATCAAACTTCATAACACATTATTTATTTATTTTGTACCCTTCTTATTTTTAAACTCTTCATCTTCAGCTTCACCTCGTACATTTCCAACGTTCTCATCACTATATAATATAATTGTTAGACTAGTGTTATTTGTAAATAAATGTTTATTTTTCTATTTTACTTTATTTCTTATAGTGAAATATTCAGATCACCTATAATGTGTAGAGGTTGTGAAAATAAATGTTTTAATTCTTTTTTCCTTAAGGTAAAATATTCACATCAACTCTAACACAGTTTTAATAAGATGAAATTTGTTTTTGTTACACCCCTAAATCTACCTTCTAAATCTTTAATTTTTCGTATCAACACCTCCAACCTCTTCTTTCGCTCCACAATAGTTAATACTTGTTCTTTTCTTGCGTTTCCTATCTTGCATACTACCATTTTCGTCATTTCTGCTAATACTAAATCACACACACCCAAGGAAGCCTTTTTATTATAAATCTACATCCTTCAAAACCGCTAGCCTAGGCTTCTTCTTCTTCTTCGTTATACGATATCCGTACAGATCAATAATCTTTGACCTTGACCACTACACTTTTAGACTTCTAAGAATTGTAATATGATGATGAAGGTGACATTGCAATTTCTATTTTTACTTTGACCTTAACCTGCTCCAAAAATTTAAATTCCCCGTCAAAAGCATGCTTCAAACGTCCTTGAGGCGTGGGGCGCGTTCTGGCATAATGAGAAAACTCACTTGACCTTAAAATAAATCACATAAGATTTACATGGGTGACCTTGAAGTGGAGTAGCTCCGGCCTCATATTACTACTAATAGCGTTGGCCTGTTAAAGTAACCTCGAAGAAATACGGACCTATGACTATCTCTTAAAATACTGGTCCAAACTTTCTCACTATGAGGATATTGGGTGTGAGTTTCAATGGCCCAATGCGGATTGGTAGATGACCAATAGCGGCAATTTTGTTTGTTCATCATACCATTTAGGCAAAATATCGATTCATCAGAAAAATTAATTTTTCTAGAAAAAAACCGGTCGTCATTGCAGTGGTTCATAAGAACTTCGCAGAATTCTAATCGACGATCTGGATCGTCTTCGTTAAGTTCGTGGATTGATTATACTTATACGGGTGATATTTTTCTTTTTTTAAAATTCTTCGTACCGACGACTTTCCTATGTTATTATCCAGGGCTATTTCTTGAGGTGGTTTATGAGGATTTTCTTCAATAGACAAAAGAATGTCTAATTTCTTATTCTCGGAAATCGAGGATCGACCAGATTTGGGAAGGTCTCTTACATGCCCTACTTCTCGAACATTTTTTTCAATTCGGCTTACAGTAGATTGTGATATTCGACAGTCAGGATATTTAGCACTGAATAGTTCACAAACTTCTTTTTGAGCCCTAGTTCGATCGCCGCATTCTATCATGATTAAAATCTCTATTCTTTGAGTTTCACTTAACCATTTTTTTCCACTTTAGCAATATGTATAACAACTATTCTAAGAATAAACAGAGATTAAAACAGAGCACAAAGATACTAACTGTTTGACAAAATGTTACTATTGAAACCAAAATTAATGTCAATTTAAAAGTATTACATAAATGTCATCCGCAAATGATTCAATAACACTTGAATATCGAAATGGGTATATTACTTAAAATATGTCTCTACATTAATAGTTCTATCGTAATTTCTATTTTAAGTAATTTTTTCGAACACTGTTGAATTTAGATATGAGTATGTTACATGAAACATCTTCAGAGTTTCTCAGAGAAGTCAAAAACGTCATTACATACTTGGGGTTAGATAAAAAAAATGAAAAAGTAAATTTATCTTCTACATGGGTCACCCTGTATACATGTGTGTTACGTCAAAAAATGGATAACTAAAAACAGTATTTAACGTGTTTCAGCATTTTCATGACAAATATTTCCTTCAATTTTTAACAAATTTATGCGGGACTTTTGACCTCTTTTATGTGTATATCTCGATAACTGTTAAGTTTAGGTATAGGATATGGTACATAAAACTTACTTAAAATTTAAAGCAGAATCCAAAATTGAAATTTTTTTAAATGGCACACCCTATATTTTTTTAATACCTTGTCTTCGTCTATTAATCGGCTTTCATTTCTATTAAATATGTTCTATACCTATCTCTAATAGTTTCGGAGATATTTTAGTTTGTTAAATTTGTTTCGTTGATAACACTAAAGAAGAGTAAAATTAGACGGTCAAAGCAAGCTTTGAATACATAATAAACTAAAAAACATATTAACTGAAATACAAACACTTAAAATTATAATAATTCTTCGATTACCTTAGTATGAAAGTTGACTATCTCCTGTCTCAGTTTCCATCTTGCGATATCTCATTTGTAGGCGATTTCAATGTTCATAACTCTAATTGGCTTCAATTTTCATCTACTACAAATCTCGCTGGTCATAGTGCAGAAACATTTGCTATTTCATGTGATCTCACACAAATGATTTCTGAAACCACAAGAATCCCAGATAACCCTAACCATACTCCACATCTTCTAGATCTATTTCTTACATCAAACCCTCTTGTTTATAAAACTTCCGTTCTTTCGCCTTTAGGTCTTTCCGACCATTGTATAATAAAAATCATTTCTACTGTACCTAATTCCACTGTTGTTCACAAAACCGATAGAACCTTGTGGTGTTTTAAGGCAGCTCGATGGAGTGATTTGCGGGATTTCTTTGCAACCTTTCCATGGCGTGAATATTGTTTTAAGTCGTCCTCTTCTTCGGACATCGCTCTTTCAGTATCTGAAGTCATCCTCATGGGAATGGAGTTATACATTCCGAAAGAACAGTACTTTGTAGGTCATTCACGTTCCCAACCCTGGTTCAATAAGGCTTGTTCTGATGCAATATCTTTAAAAAATAAATGTTACATTAAATGGAAATCTAATAAATCGGTTGACAGTCATGTAGAATACGTTGGTGCTAGAAATATCTGCAAAGGTGTCATCACTAAAACTAAAAAGTTGTTCGAACAACGAAAATGCAATGAACTAGCTACATCTCCTTTAGGCAGTCGTAAATTTTGGTCTTTAGCAAAAGCCATTAGTAAAAACTTTCGAACATCTTCATTCCCCTGACATCTATTGACGGATCGGTAGTTGCTGATTCTGTAGACAAAGCCAACATTTTGTGGATTTGTTTGCATCAAACTCGTGTCTCAATGATTCTGGAAAAGATGTGCCCTAGTCAACTCTTCTTCATACGTTATGAAACCAATTCATTTTCGGTACAAGCTCTTGGAATCGATCATCAGTACGCTTGATCTCAATAAGGCGACTGGCCCAGACGGTATCCCAGCTACTGTCTTAAAGAAATGTTCCCCCGAACTAGTACCAGTCCTATCTAAGCTCTATACGATCTCTATATCTTCTGGGGAATTCCCTTCATCATGGAAGTTAGCAAATGTTCAACCTATTCCCAAAAAAAAGGGGATAAGACCGATCCCTCAAATTACAAACCAATTGCCATCACTTCCATTTTGTCTAAAATCATGGAAAAAGCCATCAATCAGCAACTGCTCACGTTCCTTGAAACTAACAAACTCCTTAGTGACCACCAATATGGGTTTAGGCAAAGTCGTTCAACAGGCGATCTTCTTTATATGTGACCCAAGTTTGGAACAATACAGTAGAGCAGTCCGGTGAAACAGTTGTAGTCGCTTTAGATATCTCAAAGGCATTTGACCAAGTTTGGCATAAGTGTTTACTTGCCAAACTCACCTCGTTGGGTTAAATGATACGCTCATCAACTGGGTTTCTAGTTTCCTTGATAAAAGACGAATACGTGTCGTAGTTGATGGCTTTTTCAAAAGAAGTTAGCATTAACGCGGGCGTACCACAGGGATCCGTTATAGCGCCTACTCTTTTCTGCTGCACATAAACGACCTTATTTCTTCAACAACTAACCCCATCCATTGCTTTGCTGACGATAGCACTCTTCACTGTAGTTCATCTCAGTCTACTCATAGTGATAATCCACCTTCTATGTCAAATCAAGAAATTAAAGCTGAAATGGCAAATTCAATCAACAAAGACATTCAACGTATTCTCGAATGGGGAAGCAATAATCTAGTTAAATTTAATGCTAACAAAACTCAGTGTTGCCTTATGTCCGCCAAAAAAGATCGATCATTTCCTGTTGTAAGTATGAATGGCTCAGTTCTTAAGTTTTCAGACTCTATTTCTCTGTTGGGTATGACTGTATCTTCAAATCTCTCATGGGTTGACCATCTTCTGTCAGCTACCAAAACAGCTGCTCGTAAAATAGGCTTTTTGTACAGATCTAAGCAGTACTTTACCTCTCCACAACTCCTTCTGCTGTATAAGGCCCAAATTCGGCCTCATCTGGAATATAATTCTCACCTTTGGGTCAGTGCTCCCCAATACGCTCTCGATATCGTTGATCGTATTCAAAAGAGAGCGATTAGGCTTATAAATGACCCGTCCTTAACTTATCACATATAGTCCCTTGAGCATAGAAGGATGGTTTCAGTTCTTTCTTTGTATTATCGTTATTACGACGGCTATTGTGCTGGTGAATTACATTCTTTGATACCATCTCCGGCTATCTTTGCGAGAAACACTCGGTTCGCTCATTCACATCATCAGTATGCAGTACAAATCTCCACTTGTCGTACCAAACGGGCGCAATCCACATTTTTCTACACGGCTTCTAAACTCTGGAATGATCTCCCTAGTTCCTGTTTTCCTCTCACTTATGATATGAGAAAATTTAAGGTAGCTGTTCATAGGCATCTATTGGCAATTCATTATCCCTCTATCCATCCTCCGAAGTGTTCCTGAGTGCTTTTGCACGATAGGCCTTATTTAGCCTGTTAAGGTCCACAATCATAAAAAAAAAGATCAATGTGACCACCATTTTGTTGCTGACAAACATGAAGTCTTTAAATAAACGGGTGATCACAAAAATTTATTTAACAACGTAAATTTGAAAATGCGATATCTTCATATTTTTAAATAGCACACCCTATATTTTTTTAACGCCTTGTCTTCGTCTATTAGTCGGCTTTAATTTTTATTAAATATGTTCTATACCTATCTAATATTTTCGGAGATATTTAAGTTTGTTCAATTTTTTTCGTTGATAACACTAGTCGGTCAAAGCAAGCTGTAGATACATAAGAAACTAAAAAATATTAACTGAAATACATAAATTGTAATTATAATAAATATTGTATGAAACCCCCATTTTTAAGAGATATTTGAGATGTTTTTAAACGATTCATCGTAAAATTAAACAATTTAATCAAAATAGCGTAAAACAAAAGATGAACGAAAACAAATATAGAAATCAAACTTGTCAAACAGTGCTAATATTTGTGTAGTATTGTATACTTACTTCCTAAATTACAAAATGAATTTTCGAAAGAAGAACTTGTTAATATGATTTACGTCCTTGGTGAAAGCGATAAAATTGTCTTTTAGCTCATCGAATTTATAAGCAAAATTTCCAAATGCACGACACCCGCAAGTTTCAGCATTTGCAAGATTGAAAGAGCGTTTCGAGCAAACAGGCATTACGAAGACAATTTAGAACGAGAAAGAACCGCAATTAACGAAGGTAATGAACATTTAGTTCTTCAATCCGTGATTGAAAATCCTCACGTTTCTTGCTGACAATTGGAATTAGATGTTGGAGTTTCAAAAACATCAGTTAATAGAATTATAAAAAAATTAAATGTCATCCATACCATGTCCAACTTGCACAAGAATTAGACGAGGATGACTTCGTTAATAGATTAAACTTTTGCAGTTGAACCATAAATAAAAATTTAGAGAAACCCAACTATTTTAGCACGATCTTATTTACTGATGAAGCTACTTTCCGCAAAAATGGATACGTTAATAGAGATGATTTCTATTATTACGATACTAAGAATCCCAGTTTATCATCAACACCGCTGGTCACTTAATGTTTGGGCCGGAATTATTGGAGAAAGAATTATAGGACAATATTTTTTTGAAAACACGGTCAATGGAGATTCATTTTTAAACTGCTTGCGCAACGAATTTGAAACTTTTATTGAAGATTTACCTTTACACACCCTTAGAGAAGTGTGGCTGTAATTAAATGGCGCTCCTCCGCATTTTAGCAGAAACGTTAGAAATTATTTCAATATCCAGTTTCAAAACAAATGGATTGGAAGAGGAGGGCCTATCTCCTGACCTGCAAGGTCGCCTGACTTGACAAAGCTGGACTTTTTCCTTTAGGGTTGGGTTAAAGAAAAAGTCTATCAAACTCCTCCAACGACTGTAGATGATATGAAGGCAAGAATTAGAGATGTCATTCAAGATATAAATGTTTCCACGTTACGAAAAGTAAATTTGTCGTTTATTCAAAGACTTCATGTTTGCCAGCAACAAAATGGTGGTCACATTGATCATTTATTATAATTTTAAGTGTATGTATTTCAGTTAATATGTTTTTTAGTTTCTTATGTATTCATAGCTTGCTTTGACCGACTAATGTTACTCTTCTTCAGTGTTATCAATGAAAAAAATTGAACAAACTTAAATATCTCTGAAACTATTAGAGATAGGTATAGAACATATTTAACAGAAATGAAAGCCGGCTAATAGACGAAGACAACGCATTAAAAAAATATAGGGCGTGCCATTTAAAAAAATGACGATATAGCATTTTCAAATTTATGTTACTTGAAATAATTTTTGTGATCACCGTGTATATTGAAATTCAATTTTGACAATAGATTAAAGTAAGCTCATGTATGAAAAAATTCTATACCAAAGATTATGTTTTTATCTTTAAAAATAACTGAGATACGACTACTTGAATTACTACATAAAAATGTCAGTTTTTAGTTAACTTTGCAAACTTAACTTGTAAGTAATTCTTATAAAAAAGATTATAAGGAAAATCGAAAAATAAAATAATATATAGGGTGTTCTATTTAAAAATCAAAAGTTCTATATTGTACCGCTTTTATATTACACCCTGTAGAAACCAAACTATTTTTAGATTATGCAGCTTATATAGACTTTCGTATTTAAACTTATCTTCTAAGTTTAATGGCTAAAGAGCTATCGATCGAATACGCACTATTGGGACACCCTGTATATATATATATATATATATATATATATATATATATATATATATATATATATATATATATATATATATGACACCGGTACATAATGGGTTGAAGCAAACCTCGTCCACTGCAAATGTGTCAATTGTTGCAGTGTAGTGTCGTTTACCAGGGCATTTAATTTGCACCTCTTCATTGACTTGAGCTTTTGTTCGGATAAACATTACTTAAAAAATCAACAACATTTTAATTTAAAAAAACTTAAAGATTTTCGTCAAACTATATCTGTAGAAGATAATCACTAGTATATACTAAAGGCAATAATAGCATTTATTCTGAATGAAGGATCTACTAGACACTATATTTGCTTCAGTAACCGCAAAACAAAAAATGATTTAAAATCCAAAGTAGAGTTAGCGTCACCGAACACTGAAGTCATTCCCCACATGATAGTTTATGTTAAGAACTAAATCTAGTAGTGCATAGGTAAACTGGTACAGCGGCCAACATCTTTAACTTAGATATGTAATTAGTTTAAGCAGTTATATATGTTGTATAAAATGTTGTTGTTTTCTGTCTTTAGTTCAACTACGGATTTACATGTAAATAGTATTTATTGTTCCTCACGTTCATACGAGTAGCAGGTAAAGTTGTTTTGCTCGAGATTAAGTTTTATTATAGGTACTCGTACATAGTCTCAAAATCACTTATAGCAGAAGTAAAGATCCTATGAAAGTGTAGTTTCCTTTTACGCCCTATGCCTTTTTTCACACATTACTCAAAATAAAATACCGGCCACTACCCATAACCCATTGTCGGTTTAGTAGAAAAAAAAATACGGGTAACGCGACTGTTATGCCTAACAAAATTTCGAAAAATGCATTCATTTGGTCCCATTTAAAACAATTGAACTGTCGTAAATTTATATTTGTAAAGTTTCATGAAACATTTTGAACGTCCTGTAAAAAGTAACATGTTAATGTTGCAACATTCAGTATATGTACGAAGGTTGTTCTATAAAAACACGTTTAGAAGCTGTAAGCTATTTTTTATTCAATAAATTCAAAAAAAAATTCCGTTTCATAACACAACTAAAATAAGAAAATTCAATCATATTATCTCACAGGTTCCGCAAATGTGTGATAAAAATCTCATTTTTTTAAAACTTAGATGGCCTTGCGGAGGCTTTGAACATTATCAGATCTCAAAATTATTTTGCATGTGTTAGTTTGATCCGTAATGACAACTTTTTATCACTATTAGAAACGAAAGAACGGAAAAAGTTAATTTCGCTCCGCCCTAATGGTCACCATTACATTAAAAAATAAACACATTACATTGGGCGGATTTTCGATTATGTATGTCCTTTTGTGTCTCAGTAACAATACTTAGAAAAAACAATATATTTTTTGGCATATGTCAAAAACAAGAAAAAACTAAATAGATTCTGTTGCTATGCCAAGTCACCAATTCCCCGATCAAAAGTATTTCCATTGAACTACCCTCGTATATTCCGAATATATGCGGTATATTTATGGCGAAAAGGGCGCCCTTAACACGCTTTTTATCAGCACAACGCAGCACACCACTAGCACACTGCAGCACAACTTCGTTTCATCAAAATAGTTAATGTTGATGTTACAGAACAAAGTTGTAACCTGGGGACGAAAAATTCGATTTATGTAAAAATAGGCGCGTGTAAACTGTTTTGCTTATTAGCACAACGCAGCACACTAGTAGCACAATGCAGTACAACCTCGTTTGATTAATTTGGTTAATGTTGATGTTACAGCACGAAGTTGTAACCCGATGACGAAAAATTTGATTTTTGAAAAAGTAGACACACTTAATCTGTTTTGCTGATCAGCACAACGCAGCACACCACTAGCACGGTGCAGCATAATTTAGTTTGACCAATTTGGTTAATGTTGATGTTACAGCACGAAGTTGTAACCCGATATTGGAAAATTCAAATTGCGGGAATCTGGGCGCAGCACAATTTTTATTTCCTACGGCACATTATAGCACAATAGGAGCACATTGTAACACAAAGTCAAACATTTCAATTGGAGTAAGTTGTAGTTACAACTTCAATAGTAAGGCGATTCCTGACAATAACTACACAAACTCCTATATAAATTTATATTGAACCAGCCCACTTGGAATAAGGGATACGAAAGTTAATTATAATAATTATTATTATATTTATTAGTCCGATAAATGCTGTACACTGCAATTACACAATTCAAACAATATTAAAACTGCACATATGCAGACGTCGCCAAGTTACTGGAACAAACAATAAGATGTTTGTTCATAGAACAGTATTAACAACTAATAGCTGGATGATAAAATATATCACATTTAACAATATGTAATGTATAATAACAAGATAATATTATATTGTGTTTTGCATTTTGTATCGGTTACTATATTATATACAGGGTGTTTCAAAAATAGGTAGAACATTGAAAAATAAGTTGGGTTTGCTTGGTAAAAGATTTTCGAAACGACATCCGTATTCAAGATACAGGGTTTAAAAAAATATTTTTATACCTATTCTTTACGATTATGTAGAAACTACTGGCAACATTGTAATGAAATTTTGTATGAATATGATTTGTAAGCTGACACATGCCATGAATTTGTTTTTATATTTAGCTCTCATAGAGGGCGTTAGTTACACGGTTCGTAACGAGAATTTTCAACATAACTTTGTTGAGGTTAGATTTTATGGTCCAAATTTTAAGTGAACTTAAACATCATTCAATCTCATACTGCTAGTAAAATTCAATATTGCGTACCGTTTTCGGAATAATAACTAATGCTGGTATAAAGTAAGTATTCTTATTAAAAACCGAAAACAATAACATTATTCTAAGGCTAAAGTTGTTAATTAAACAAAAAATCGCAATAAGAAAATTAAAATAAATTTGACTAAAAATATGAAATATTCAATCAGTTAGAATAAGTGTTCAAAATTTCATCAGTTAACCATGGAAAACTGACATTTATTCATAGTTAAGACGGTAATATCAATTAATATTATTAATAACAATTAATATTATTAATAAATACGTTAATTAGTAATCAAAATGTATTCAGAAAAAAATGAAAATGAATTCTGGTAGGGCCAGAACAACAAGAACCATTCAAAAAGAGAATATCATTTTAGATTTAGTTGATCAAGATCTAACAATTAGCGTAAAGAATATGACACTACATACAAATACGTCTTCTGCAAGTACTTGGAGGATACTTAAGGAGCAGCAGCTACACCCTTATCACTACAGACAAGTTCAAGAACTCTTGCCAGACGATCTACCAGTTAGAGTGGATTTTTGTGAAACGTTACAAGAAATGACAGCCCTCAATCCCAATTTTTTTAAATGTATACTTTTTACCGACGAGGCCACCTTTACGCGAAATGGAATGTTCAACTATCATAATGCACACTACTAGTGTGATGAGAATCCACGTGTTAAAAAAAGGGTATCACACTACCAACACTTATTTAAAGTTAATGTTTGGGCAGCAACTTTAAGTAACAAATTAATTGGTTATCACATTCTACCTGGAAACTTTTTAGAAAATCATTTATTCGAGATATTGGAAGAGCTAGCGCTAAATGAGCGAAGATCTCTATTTTTTATGCATGATGGAGCTCCCCCACACTTTGATAGGAGATGTCGTAATTGATTGAGTAACGATTATCCGAATACATGGATTGGTAGAGATGCAGAAGCTCCGATTCATTGGCCTCCACAGTCATGCGATTCAATCCTTTGGACTACACAGTTTTATCGTATTTTAAGGAAAAGTCTATGCTACGGAAGTAAATTCACGTCAAGAGCTGCAAGACAGATTGAACATCACTTTAATGACTTCATATCTGATCCTTAACCGTTTAGAAGATTAATCCAATCTTTAGAAAAAAGGATAGAATTGTGTACACGGAAATGTCATTGATGCTAAGCAGCATGATTGACAGCAAACACATGACATGATATATAATAGCAATATCACAGTATCTTAGTAACAACAAATTAGCCTACTGTCGACTTTATTTCACTGCATTTGCATTTAAAAACTTGCCGAAAATACTGAATCTTTTTTAATATTTTGTTCCAGTTTCATGGTGCAAAATAAAATAAAACATTGTATGTACCACGGGCATAATTGTAGATTATGCCCTTAATAGATCAATATTTATTACGCATAGATGGAGTCAATCATAACTAACATCAATAAAAGGGTTAGTTAAACTGAAAATGTGACACTTTGGATTTAATAATCAATCCTGATGAGTCGGAAATTGGTTATATAATCGAGTGTGAATGGTTAAACTGAATTTTTTTATTTGACTTTTAATAATTAAAAAAACTTGCCTAATTATAATTAAACTTAAAGCATTGAAATTGCCATAATGTAGTATTTTAAATCTACCGTATTATTATTCGCATTAAACTAAATATTTATTTAAGCTAAAAACTCAAAATTGAATGAAGATTTTTTTTTATTTATTATTTATTTTAGGACTGTATGAATTATTTAATTAACTTAATTTTTTTCGCTTTTAACCTTAAATCAAACAACTGCATGAATTCATAAATTTTTTTTCGTTTTTCTTCTTTTGGATGAGAATATTTTACGATTAACAATAAAAGTATAAAAAATTTTAACATTCATTTATTACAATATAAAAAGATATAACTATACAATAAATTCTAAAAAAATACAATATTAAGCAAATTATTCAAAAACTCCTTACTAAATTATACTAATTTAAAAAATTCACACATCTAAAAAAACAAACACATCTAAGTTATCCAATGTCTAATACGTTTTCCGCATTAATTATACTGCGTCTAATTTTATCTAAATTGTTTGAGGCTTCCGCTAATTCGGCAGTTAGCCGCTTCACACGGGCCACTTCTGACACTTCACTCTGAATGTAGCCATCTAAAATTTGGCACAACCACCTCACACTTTTTCTTTTAAATTGCCCCATGGTAGTGGGATCCTGCGACTGATTTTGTGTGAAGGTTTCAGCCTCAGGTGGTGGTGCAATTAGCACCAAATTCTTTCCCCCATATTGCTGTGGCGGCGTCGCTACTACAGTCGTTGCAGGCGTAATGCTAAAAAAATTATAATGGAATGATTAATGATGAATTTATCAATAAACAAATCCATGAATAAGAACTATAGATTAAGTAACGTATACTTACTTTTCAAAATATCGGGATAGATCATCCTCAACGCGGCTACCTGCTTCTGGGAAAACGGATACCTGTTTTTGGGGAACGAATACCGGTTTTTGGTCTGTTTTTGAGCTGTTTTTGAAAAACGGGGTACCGGTTTTGGATCTGTTTTGGGCTGTTTTTTAGCTGTTTTGGACTGTTTTGACCTGTTTTTGGAAAACGCGTATCGGTTTTGATCTGTTTCGATACTAACGCACTTATTTCGAATGCTGAAGAAGAGTTGAATATCAGTATTGATAAAATATATTCGAAAGTTACTCACACAATTCTTGCATTAGCAGAAGAATTAGCATTAACTAAATACATCAATAAAAGTGTAAATACGCCTGTTGCATATATCCATCTCTACCTGTAACAGACATACTTAAGCTATCAAAATACCTACCGGCTTAAAAACACCTAGATATGTTATCATATGGTTTCAAACTGATCGAGAAAATGCTCTATTATGAAGCTTAAAGAAAGTTTTTTTTATTTTCATTAAAAAGATTACTGCTTAATGAAGTTAATTTGGGGTGTGGGTGTGGGTGTGGGTGTGGGTGTGGGTGTGGGTGTGGGTGTGGGTGTGGGTGTGGGTGTGGGTGTGGGTGTGGTGTGGGTGTGTTGTGGGTGTGTGTGTGTGTTGTGGTGTGGGTGTGTGTTGTTGTGTGTTGTTGTTGTGTGTGTGTGTGTGTGTGTGTGTGTGTGTGTGTGTGTGTGTGTGTGTGTGTGTGTGTGTGTGTGTGTGTGTGTGTGTGTGTGTGTGTGTGTGTGTGTGTGTGTGTGTGTGTGTGTGTGTGTGTGTGTGTGTGTGTGTGTGTGTGTGTGTGTGTGTGTGTTGTGTGTGTGTGTGTGTGTGTGTGTGTGTGTGTGTGTGTGTGTGTGTGTGTTTGTGTGTGTGTGTGTGTGTGTGTGTGTGTGTGTGTGTGTGTGTGTGTGTGTGTGTGTGTGTGTGTGTGTGTGTGTGTGTATATGTGTGTGTGATGTGTGTGTGTGTGTGTGTGTGTGTGTGTTGTGATTGTGTGTGTGTGTGTGTGTGTGTATAGTGTGTGTGTGTGTGTGTGTATATGATGTGTGTGTAGTGTAAGTGTGTGTGTTTGTGTGTGTGTGTGTGTGTGTGTGTGTGTGTGTGTGTGTATGATTGTTTTTTTTATGTGTGTTGTGTGTGTGTGTGTGTGTTGTGTGTGTGTGTTGTGTGTGTGTTAGGTGTGTGTGTGTGTGTTTTTGTGTGTTTGTTATTATTTTTTATTATATTTATATTTATTATTATATTATTATTTTTATTTTTTGTGTGTGTTTATTATTTTGTATGTGTGTATGTGTATTGTGTTTGTGTGTGTGTTTTTATTATTTATTTGATTTGTTTTTTGTGTGTGTGTTGTTGTGTGTTGTTTGTGTTTTTGTTTGTGTGTGTGTTTGTTTTGTTTGTGTGTGTGTGTTGTTTGTGTGTGTGTGTTTGTTTGTGTGTGTTGTGTGTTTTTGTTGTGTGTTGTTGTGTGTGTGTGTGTGTGTGTGTGTGTGTGTTGTGTGTGTGTGTGTGTGTGTGTGTGTGTGTGTGTGTGTGTGTGGTTAAATGTAATCAGTCCATAAAGTCAATGTTGTTTTAGTGAATTCATCAACCTCACAATCATATCGAGTTGAAGGTTTTTGCCATAAAAAATTATGTCATTGATTTTTCAACCAACTTACGTAAGTGGTATAATGAAAACGTGTATTACAAGTTACTAACAAAATTAGAGGAATTCTCCGAAAGGGATTCGGGTTGGGCATTACATGAAGTTTTACAAAATGACACTATATATCATTTTACTTGGGTTAAAAATATGCCAGCTCTTGTTTATAAACAACTATCGAATAAGAAGTATAAAAAATTTATGTTGCCGATGCTTAAACCATTGTCCTTCAGATTGCCTTCTACAAAAACATGTCGCTCACTGTCATCAACTTAATCAACGCTCTGCTAGGCTGCCTACCGAAGCAGAATGAATTTACAGTTCAAAAATTTTGCATTCCAAGAAAAGGTACCATTTGTAATTTATGGCAATTTAGAGAGTACTTTAGAAAAGTGTACGACAGATATCGAAAGTAATACTTAATTTCACTCCAAACACTCTGCCAGTTGCGTTTCATAATTTATCAGGTTATGATTCACATTTCGTTATTAGAGAATTGGCTAGTGTTCCCGGTTCGATTTCACTGCTACCCATAAACAAACATGAAGGTAATAACAGGCACTAAAATTAAGTTTAGATTTATTGACTTTCAGATTTATGAGCAGTAGTATTGAAAAATTGTAAGACTATTTGGAGAATAGTAAAAAAATGATTACCCGCGCTAATTGTAACAATGATGGACTTTCTCTACTAGTCCGCAAAGGCGTGTTTCCTCATGAGTATATTGATACGTGGGATAAATTAAGTCAGACTGTGCTCCCTCCCAAGCAAGTATTTTTCAGTCATCTGACTAATGAGGGAATCAGTGATGAGAGTTTTGCACATGCGGTGAACGTTTGGAACAAATTTAATATTAAATCGTTAGGGGAATACTCTGATTTGTATCTAAAAACAGACGTTCTACTTTTAGCGGATATTTTTGAGAACTTTCGGCAAACTTGTTTAAGTGCTTACAAACTTGATCATCTGCACTATTATACAGCCCCCGGTTTACCATTCGATGCTATGCTTAAAATTACATTTACAGACGATATGGTAATGTTTGTTGAGAGAGGAATTAGAGGCGGTGTAGCTCAATGTTCCAATCGATATGCTAAAGCTAACAATAAGTACATGGGAGAAAAATTTGATCCCACTTCCGAAAGTGTGTATTTAATGTACTCCGACGTAAATAACTCATATGGGGCCGCCAAGTCAGAATTTCTACCATTTGGCGATTTTTATTTTGTTGATAATTTTGAAACTTTAGATTTAATAAACCTTCCTGATGATTCGAAAATTGTTATATAGTCGAGTGTGATTTAGACTATCCCATAGAATTACATGAAAGTCACAGTGATCTACCGCTGGCACCTGAACATATGGTTCAAATTCTAAAATTAAAAAGTTATTACATACATACATACATTATATCCAAAACGTAATTACATAATTCATTACAGAAATCTGAAAGTATATTTAAAATATGGATTAAAGTTGGAAAAGTACATCGTATATTACGTTTTAAGCAGCCCCCGTGGTTAAAAAAATATATCGAATTAAATACAACCATGCGTCAGCAATCTAAAAATGAATTTGATAAATTAATGATTAATAGTGTTTTTGGGAAGCTGATGGAAAATGTACGTAAATATAAGGATATACGTTTAATAACGAAGTGGGAGGGTCGCTACGGTGCTCGTGCCTACATAACAAAACCGAATTTTCATAGCTGTACAATATTTGATAATGATATGCTTATCATTCAAATGAATAAGCTAGAAATATATTTCAATAAACCTATGTTTTAGACGTTTCAAAAACTTTTTTATACAATTTTCATTACGGTTACACGCTACCAACGTTTGATAATAATGCTAAGCTCATGTGCACGGATACGGATAGTATCATATACGCCCTTTTGGTTCGCGATATCTATGAATGCATTAAAGAGGACATTGATAAATTCGATACATCTGATTATAGTCGCAACAATATCTTTGGAATTCCATTAGTAAATAAAAAAATCCCCGGCTTAATGAAAGATGAAAATCATGGCGCAGTCATGGTGAAATTTGTAGGACTTCGTGCTAAAATCTATGCTTACGCGGTTGATGAAAAAGTTGTAAAAAAGTCAAAGGGTTCTAGCCATGCAAGCGTCAAACAGATCACGATAAATGATTTTAAACATGTTTTGTTTGATAGTAACCTAATAAGGCGATATCAACATTTGATAAGATCAAAGAAACATGTTGTGTTTACAATCAAACAGAATAAAATAATACTTAATCCTTACGATGATAAACGATTAGTAAATTTCAATTTCACTGATACTAGACCTTGGGGATTTAACTTTACATGGAATTTTATTCCTCTTCTGTTTCAGAAAACAATTTTCTCATTATAAGCAGCCTTGAAAACAAATTACAGGAAGAACTACGGTACAGTAGTGATCAAATCTACAGAAAGTACCTGAAGCGTTCTTTGATGGGGAAGTGTTTCTCTGAAAGCTATTTACTTGTATTGAATATATTACAACATATTATTATCCCCGATGAGTGTTTTAACTGTGTGCTATAAATTAAAAGTGTGCAAATGAATTTATTATTAAGACATTATTTGAAAACAAAATTAAATTAGACAATACCATTAAAAGTTTTATGAAATTGTGAGCCGATAAAGGTTAATTAACTTTTGATGAAGTAGATATGATCTTAGATGATATGAATTTAATATGAATTCAACAAATGTTAAATCTAGCTTAGAAAACATTGCTTTATTTATTATAACTGAATGTATTGAGAAAGCATCAAATTATGCTAATTACAAGTGTCTCGATATTTTTATTGGAATATTATTAGCACAAAATGTTAACTATAAGTTTCAACCGTGGGAAAACGATGAGCACCACAAAATTTATTACTGGATACTAGACAATATCAATAAAGGTGAAACAAATTCAAATTCCTGCTTGGGATGGAGGTGCCTTCCATTAATTTAAGTGATTATAGACGTATTTTAGATTCACTTTATAAGAAAATGAAATTTTAGAAAAAAAAATTTATGTAATATTTAAGAAATAAATTACAATTATTTTCTTTTTGCGTTTTATTTCATCTAAGAGCTACATCCTTCGATATAAACTATTCCTAGTCAAAAACAGGTACCTGTTTTCCCAAAACAGGTTAAAACAGCTCAAAAACAGGTACCTGTTGTCCTGAAACAGGTCAAAACAGCTCAAAAGCAGGTACCTGTTTTCCAGAAACAGGTTAGAACCTGTTTTCCAGAAACGGATACCTGTTTTCCAGAAACAGCTCAATAACAGGTACCCGTTGGTTTATTTATTATATCTCCTGAAGACTGATTTCTTAGAGCACTGAGGTAAATAATAATTACATGTTAGTTAATAAATCTTTATTTATTAGAATTTCATTACAATTTTTTCATATAAATGATATACATGAGCCAAAGCGCAGTGACAGGTGTTTTGTGTATAAAAAAAGCAGCATGCATTAAGTTTAGGTAATTCATTTAAGTAGGTTATTCTTCAAGCTCTGTAATACGTTTTAAAATTTTTTTAATATAATCCGCTTTTTCTCGTCCTTTGATGTACACGTCATCTGTTGTCGATATGAAATCGCAAAGTATACGAAGAAATAGATGTGGAGAGGTATATCTATTCCCACTTGATAAAGTGGTGGTTGTGAATTAACCAGTTGGCCTGCTTTTGAAATTCACTATCTAAAGTGTGCCATGGAAATGAAGGCTTGAATACGTAATGAGCAACTTGCTCCCCATTATATATCGCTAGTTCCTTAGGTGTAAATATATTTCTTGCTGTTTTGAATCCGTGCACATCAATTATAACAACCATGACTTTTTCTGACTGCTTTGGTTAGGGCGTTGTATGTAACTAAAGCGATCGTGCAGTGCTTTACATATACTTTTAGAAAAAATATGATGAAATGTATGTGTTTGTATGTATGTTCCGAATGTTAGTAAAGATATACGTGTCTATTGATGGAAAGAGACAAAATACGAGGTGACATCAACACGGTTGTGTTTTATAAGTGGCAATTTATCCATTTCATGTATAAATTTATCAAAATATAAAAATGAGCCTTAAATTAACCAATTCAATTTTGAAACAACAAACAGCACTTATAAAACACAATTTGATGTACTTACATAAGTTCAAAAGAAACACATACACACATGCATGTTACTGAAGGATTTAGTTTTGATTACGACTCCAAATTTTCAATTTTCAATCTTATGCATAGTGAACTGCTGGAATCAAAGGTTATAGGTTAATGTACGCACATTGTATGCAGTCTATTAGTCAGCATTGTACATTTTGAAATCATCATTTTTTAGGCTATAATTGAATGAATCAAGATTGTAATAAAAAAATTATTTATCAAACTCGAGCGTATTATTAGTGGTCGGATGTCATCTCACTCGCACAATTATACCCCCTTTCAGTGAAACGTATGCAAGTAAGTTGCTATATACTGTAACTATTTATCGTTTTTTTTTCAAAATAAAAACACGCACACACAATTTCTAGAAAGCATTTCAAAATTGATTGAGTTTGGGGGGGGGGAGCAAATACCCGAATTTTCTCTATAGAAACACACATACGTGTACATACGCTTATATAAAAGTCTATTTATAGTGCTAGCTTATATTACTCAGCATTTCATTACAATAAAAAAACACTTTTGGTAAATTACATCAAAATTTTATAAACAATAAAAAAAATTAAAGCATTACACACTTTTCTTTTCGGGGGTTTTAAATGGTGTATTTATATTTATACAGTTATCTATAGGAGAAAACGTCTAATTTCATTATACGTACAAATATTCACATTGTACTTTTAGTAATTATTGTTGTTTATCATACCACACTAAGTTTTTACTCAAAAATGGTAATAAC
The DNA here is from genome assembly GCA_036346205.1 of Vesta saturnalis. Classification (NCBI taxonomy): domain Eukaryota; kingdom Metazoa; phylum Arthropoda; class Insecta; order Coleoptera; family Lampyridae; genus Vesta; species Vesta saturnalis. Next base: position 10,024,369 of record JARFJB010000902.1, on the reverse strand, counting down.
AAATTAGTCCGCAAAATATAGCACTTTCAAATTTTTTTTGCATTGTACCTTTCTGTAATTTTTTTGTTTAGGCAACACTACTATCACTGCTGTATTTCTTTTTATTTAAAGATTCATATACAGAATTACATATCATCATTAAGTATAAAAAAATGATTTATTTACTCCTTAAAAGCGTCTTTATTTTAACTTTCACTTTTTCTTGAATACTTCTTATTTCTATTTTAAGCTTTCAATTTTGACCTTGACACCATAAGAATATAATGATAACTTTTGCAATTTCAATTTTTAGCTTTCAATTTTGACCTTAACACCATAAGAATATAATGATTACTTTTGCAATTTCTATATTTAATTTTCAATTTTGACGTTGACACCATAAGAATATAATGATTACTTTTGCAATTTCTATTTTTAGCTTTCAATTTTGACCTTGACACCGTAAGAATATAATTATTACTTTTGCAATTTGTATTTTTAGCTTTCCAATTTTGACCTTGAGAATACGCGTGACCTTGAAGCGAGGGGCGCATACGTGCACGACGATAAAACTCACTTGACCTTGTAATGTAAATCCTATACTATAGTATAGAATCTAGGTCAAAGTGGATTAGAACCCCCCCCCTATATACCTACTCACACAATATCGGTTCATACCGAATTTTTTTGTGAGTGAAAGCCTCTAGCTTTGTATGATTACCGACACCTTTAGGCTTCATTCCGGTAGTTCTACGCTTACGATTGTTATAATCCATAGTTATGGTATCAATTATACCAATCCATTTGTATTTACCTTGTAGGCTAACCGTATTATATAGAGCACCCTTAATGGTTCTGATAACACGTTCCGCAATTGCGGCCTTCTTTGTGCTATAGGTGGAGTAATGAATGACTCCATAAAGCTGCATTAGTTTAATAAAGTGCTCATTGTAGAATTCTTTTCCTGCATCTGTCTGCAAATTGGTATGTTTCCGTCCTTTTTCGAAGATTGCTTGCATGACCTTGGCAACTTCTTGAGCTGTTTTCGTTTTTAATCGTTTAGTCCACAAGTATTTCGAAAAACAGTCGATAACAACTAATATATACTTATGACCCTTATTTTGTGTTAAATTCAGCCAAGTCTGCTGGCCAAAGGTCATCAAAACCTTTAATTATTGTTTACCTTCGTTCAAAATTTTTCTTGCAGGTTTGTGCAATTCGTTGACGAGTTGTAATTTGGACATGATACTAATTTATCGATAATTTCTTTAACTTGATATAGTTTCTGCACCAACACTAGATAAGAGTTAGAGTTTCCTTTAAAACCTTTCTCAACCGATTGTACACAAAAATCAAAGTAACCTTTACTTATAGCATCACCATCTTCTTCCGGGTCCACCAACAGTGTCAAACGGTTTCCACCCAAATTGAACTTTGTTGATAAGACTTAGTTATAATATCTTGAAGATCTATGGGATTAGCAACATTGCTGAGTCTCTTATTCTCGATATCAAATTGATTATCATCAATCAGTTTAAATTGAGGAGTTAATTTCCTGAATTGATACTGCGTATGTGAATGTCCAAATTTGTCAAGGGGCATTTTGAACTTGAGCTTGCGGTCTAGTGGGGGTAGTATCATGCTTTCTTTGAAATATGAATAGGAGCGATTTTTTGGTTTAACGCCAATGGAATCCTTTTTTAGTTGTTTTATTTACTATTTCAGTAAGAGGTTCTATTTCTATTTGATCCTCATACATATTCATCTTGCTCAAACAATATAATTAGATTCGAATTATCATGAATTAATTGCTTTGGAATTTTACTGTAAGATTGACTCAAATAGAAACTGTCAATATCGTTATGCCTAGCCATAGAAAACTATGCTGTTATGTTATCTTGCTTTTCACAAGCGATATCATCGAAAATAAAAATAGTTTGGTTTTGCACAATTAGGTGCAATCACATCGTGATTATCACTCCACGTAAAATAACCTATATCCTGCACTGGAAGTAAGATTTCCTGTAAAAGCTTGTACTTGTTTTGATTCAATGACTTAGACTGTAGGTACACATGTTTAAATTTTAAACCATTTTTCTCAGTAAGCAGGCTGATCATTATGTTTGTTTTACCACAATTGGAGGGGTTGCATATAATACCGCGTGTACTATTAGGAAGTAAATCACCATGTTTTGGAGTACTAGACTTTTCATCAAAGTCGTGATTTTGGAACTTTTTTGTTTCTGAGCAACTACATAGTTAGTCATTGAAATAAAACTAAACGAATAATTACGTCATTTTTATTTTATTTATTTATGTAGTAAATGCTATACATTAGATAAGCAGGACGATAATACAATATTTCCATTAAGCGTACAGTGTTATGTGAATTAATATTATACTTAGCATTTATAACATCTTCAATATCTTTACAAATGTCATCGTCACTACCATGGAATTCTTTCTCACGAAAACGACGGTAGTCAACGACTTGTTGTATGAACTTTTCATAGAAACACATCTGATTGTAAGATTCAAGAAATTCCAATCTATAGCTTATTATATCCTTTAAATTGAATAGTTCTTCTAAACTATAATTATGTTCGTTTGCAACGTGAAGCTATTGAAATATATAAACACCCGAATAATTTTGATATACAAGAAGAAAATCTCCGTTTAAATAGGTTTTGGCATCTTATAATTAAAAAAAAAGCATAATGATACGGCTTAATTTTAATTTATTTTTAACTTTTGGTATGTCTAGGTTTTTTGCTGTGTTTTTCCTAGACCTTGAAGCAAATGCTTTACCAATTATATGTTAAATTGCCACAGCACTATAATTTAAAATATGTAGTTGAAATTAAATTAAAATTAAAAATTACAAAGAACGTTCTGCATTGTGCTTTTCATTGTTAATAACACTTCCAATTATTGATAAAGATATCTCATTGTTAGATTTAATTGGGTTATTTTATTTGATGTGATGTTTGGATTTGTGAACGCTCCTATCATTTTCAAATTGAAGTTTTTCACAACTTTACACTTACATCATAACTCGATTAAATTTTGTTAAATGTGTTTTTTGGCTGGCAAATTTCATTGTTAGCTTTCGTCGTAGAGAGTGTTCTGGTTTGTCATCTATGAGGCAGTTTAATAATATTTAATTTTTATGACCTAGTTATTCTTTACTAAAAATTTTTATAGTTGGCTTTATGTTTCCCAAACTGTTATATTAATAGCAGGCTTATGTTTATGTTTCAAATTTGACAAAATTGTTTACTACATCTTTAACAATTTTTAACAAACATTAGTACTGACGAAGATAACTGTAAGTGTTATCAAAACGTTTAGATTGTATAATTTAAAGTACACCATTAAAAAACCCCAAAAAAGATAAGTATTTTATAACTATAATTGTTCCAAACTGCAAGCACAATTTTTTTCTTGTGTCGGCAGCAACTTAACTTTACGAAACAATTCATCCCTAGTGAATGTTGCAAGTGTGGGTATGAATGGGTGAGCGGACATTCCTTACACTTAATGTATTCTCAATTTTCCATATTTTATTTTTGTTTCTTTACAAGTTATGAATGGTGAGATATTTAGGTGTGGATGTGCGAGAGATACTAAGTTTAAATATCTGACCTTCTCTACTGATAATACTAATTTCCATTACTTTATATAAATAAAAGGGTTTATAATCTTTCGTAGTATAGGCTCCTTGCAAATCATTGAGGGATTAGCTCCAGTAATTGATGCAAAGACTAAGGTAATTGCACCTACTTCGCTGTACCGAGTTAACCCGAGCAACAAAAAAAAACTTGAAAAGGATCAAAATTAATATTGAAAACTAAGTCTCTAGTCAAAATTTACCATACTATGGTAAATTTTAAAACACGGAATACCACAAAGAGTAATGTCACATTCAGCACACATGTATCTTGTCTTTTTACGAATCCTTTTATTGTTTTCGTTCTCTTTTCTTGAGCAGAGGAAACACTGTCGAGTGGGACTTTATTTCTTTGCTGTTGGTGTCACAAATGATGGAAAATGTCTTGCTGATAATCTGAGTGGTGTGTAACGGGAGCTTTAGAAAAATCGAAATTTCGCGTTAAATTATACGAGATTAGATGTTTATATATTATGGTTCTGGATAAAGAAACGGTTATTGTTTATTTGTATTTGAATGTAATTAATATTAAGATGAAAAGCTTGAGTTTGTTTTGATAAGTTGTCTATATATTCAATTTGAAAATATTTTAGTACACGGCATTTGCAGGTGCATTAATGTGTTGGAAAGGGATGACGCTATCGTGATCATAATGTGCAGTTTTTAAGCAAGTCGCATATAGTGAGCGATGACAAAGACTCGCGATAAGTAAGCGAACAGAAAGGGTCGTATAAAAATAAGCGATCAGAATTCGCAGTGTAAGCGACATCGTATAGTCACGCTGCCCTATAGTGTTAAAATTACAAATAAGAATTAATTAACGATGATAGGGAAGAAGTAAAAAATTACCTTCTATGTTAAAATAATAAAAAGTGCAAAAATTGGCAATTTGGGTGTAATAGAAAGATTGCGTAATAGTTTACAATAGAGTTTTAAGTGCTCCAAGTTGATGGTTTAATAGCGAGTGATAAATGTATATTAAGACAATCGACCCAATTGATAGATCGGTATATAAAGTGTAATCACTAAAAAACATTGATAATGAAAGTATAGCTCGCCGTAGTTCGCGTGCAGTTTGTTGCGCACGCCATTTGTGATTAAATTTGAACAATTATGTAATAAAAACTATAGTGGAAACATATCGAACAATTATTTACTATAATCATTGATTGATGAAAGAAAATTAGAAGTTTATTTAGCAACACAAAAGTATAAGGAAAGATAAGGGTAACAATAGAAAAAGGGTGCCAGGGTGCCGACAGGTGACATCATCGGAAGAGCAGGCTCTAACCTTTCTGAGGCCCGTTATCAGCGGACAAAGAAACGCCAGCATTACATCAGTTCCAACGAAAATAAGTAAGAACCTTTTTTATTTGTGTTAATAAACAAAACTTTTTTGTGTTTGATTTCTCGAAACTTTCATTTGATTATCACAATTAAACGAGAACAATCGTTTAATTCTGATAAAGATTTTATTTGTTATATGTTAGTTTTAAGAAGGTTATTGTAGATTTAGATTTGATTCTATAAATATTTGTAAACATATTGAGGTACTTTCGTTCATAATTAGAATTTAATCGAATGAATATAACGTTTGATTTACTTCTATTGCTAAAGATGATTAACATTAAAAACTTATACAAATATTGAATATATAAATGCAGAAAGAAGTCAACTCAATAGGAATCCAGATAGATAAATAAATCGAAATAAGCATAATTTTGGGCAATGATAACAGAAATCGTTTCTATATATTAACTTAAGTTAGCCGTTGCAACCACTTATAGTAAACATAAAGCTTAAAATTCATTTACGCAAACCGAAATTAATTAGCAAGCAAAGTAAAAATTAACTAGTAAATGATATCTTTATAGATTGACCAATTAAATTGTAATAAAACGTAATAAAAAATAATCATCTCAGGTACTAAATTTTCTTTAATAATGTTGATATTGTAAAAAGGTTTAAAAGAACTTGAATCTTATTCTTTGGAGCGGTTTAAATAAACAAAAGTAGTATCTAAGGGTACTATCCCCGTTGCAGGTGTTGGGACGTTTGATGGCCGTCCACTTCTTAAAATGCTGGTAGTTTTATATTTTTCAATGGAGAGTTCAATTACTTTGAGGCAAAAATCATGTGAATCCATTTCACCGTTAGATTTTTGGTAAAGCACAAAAGCATTCCATATTGCCAGATCTAAGAGATGAAAAAAAATCTTTTTATAATACTTTTTTTTTCTATTGGCACAATATAGGAAGACAGGTGTTGATCGACACAATCAACAACACCCATGGTGTGATTGTAATCCAACACAAGTTGCAGTTTTTTTATTGTTCCTTTGCGGGTCTCTACATCCTCCATTGATGGTTTGAGAATGGTAGAGATAAGAGAGACATCTTTCTTATCTTTCCATTTCATTGCACACACTTTTCCTCTCTGAAAGCAATTCTCTCCAATGTTCAATTTTTTACTCTTCAGTTCACTAGGTACTTCTTATTTTTTATCAATAGATCAGCTAATCCCGGTGAGTTATAAAAATTATCCATCGTCAAACAATATCCTTACCCTTATTCAACAACGGTATCATTAAAGACATCACCACTTGCGATGACATTGGAAGATCTTCAAATTCTCTGTCAAGAACGGTATTCTTACCAGTATAGATTATAAAATTATAAACATAATCACTTTTTGATTCACATAATAAGTACGTTTTTATGGCAAATCTGGCTCTTTTGAGTAGAATGTATTGCACCCATCCCAAGCGACCTTTATATAGTAATACCCAGTAATGCAAATAGTAAAACCGAAACAATCAGGTACAAATGACATTGAGGGAGGCGTATTGACACAAGACCAACGGTGATTGTAAAATTTCTCACGATATTGACAGAAATAATAAATCCCTTCTTGTTGAAATCAATGAAGCAAAAAATATTGTTAATGTAAATAAATGTTTACCTAATACATCAACCATTAAGCAACGAATTTCAATATTAGGTGACAGTGACATTCAACGTATTCTCGAATGGGGAAGCAATAATCCAGTTAAATTTAATGCTAACAAAACACAGTGTTGCCTTATGTTCGCCAAAAAAGATCGATCATTTCCTGTTGTAAGTATGAATGGCTCAGTTCTTAAGTTTTCAGACTCTATTACTCTGTTGGGTATGACTGTATCTTCAAATCTCTCATGGGTTTACCATCTTCTGTCAGCTACCAAAACAGCTGCTCGTAAAATAGGCTTTTTGTACAGATCTAAGCAGTACTGTACCTCTCGTCAATTCCTTCTGCTGTATAAGGCCCAAATTCGACCTCATCTGGAATATAATTCTCAACTCTGGGTTAGTGCTCCCCAATACGCACTCGATATCGTTGATCGTATTCAAAAGAGAGCGATTAGACTTATAAATGACCCGTCCTTAACTTCTCACATACAGTCCCTTGAGCATAGAAGGATGGTTTCAGTTCTTTCTTTGTATTATCGTTATTACAACGGCTATTGTGCTGCTGAATTATATTCTTTGATACCATCTCGGGCTATCTTTGCGAGAAACACTCGGTTCGCTCATTCACATCATCAGTATGCAGTACAAATCTCCACTTGCCGTACCAACCGGACGCAATCCACATTTTTCTACACGGCTTCTAAACTCTGGTTCTAGTTCCTGTTTTCCTCTCACTTATGATATGAGAAAATTTAAGGTAGCTGTTCATAGGCATCTATTGGCAATTCATTATTCCTCTATCCATCCTCCTAAGTGTTCCTGAGTGCTTTAGCACAATAGGCCTAATTTAGCCTGTTTAGGTCCACAATAAAAAAAAAAAGTCAAGCCCGAGGTATGAGACTAATACTAAAGGATTTGATGACTAAGGCAAACATACAAGTGCTAAACATTTTTAAACCATATGGTTAAGGATGTCATGAAGCTAACTATTAATTTTACTGCATTCGATTATGTTGCTTTTAAAGGTGGAGAGCTAAATCTTAAGTTATTAAGTAAATTACATGCCTTAAAAAATAAGGTAAATCTAATTTTAATATAAACGCCTTATTGGCAAACCTCTAAAGTTTAAGCATTAACAAGTTAATTTATTATAATAATGTGAGTCTGTATAACTTTCTAGATTATGACAAGAAAAATATCTTTAAGTACTTAGATTGCAACTCCATACTGATAATAGATATTTTAGCAGGTTATGGTCTTCATTTAAATAAGGCAGGAAAAATTCAACTTCTTTCAAGTATAATTCATGTTGCAAATAATTTTGCACCTTGTAGTAATATATCTGTTAATACTAGCAATTTAATCTATTCTGCTATCCATACAGTAAATGCATGTCTAAATAGTGATTTTTTAGCAAAGAGAGTGCCTCCAAGACCAAAAGTATAACTGTTAATAGTAACACTAAAATTGCTCATGTTAATGTTAGATCTTTGAAGTGTAAGATTGAAAAAATTGAGTTACTCGCTGAAACATACAGTATTGATAGTCTGTTATTGTCGGAACACTAGCTCTTAACACGTTCGCGACGGAACGGTTTTTATAAGACATATAACTGAACCGTAAGTAATATTAGGTTGATTTTGTAGTGTATCACCGGTGACACACGGCGGCATTACGTAATATTTCTCATGCGCCACAGGTGGTACACGACGGCTCCCGAGTACATGTCTCGTTTGTGACCGGTGGATCAGTCCAGTCTCCCGCTCAAAGCTATATATTGCCCACGTGTATGCAGAAAAGTGTTGTGCAATATTATTTACTGGAGTAATAGTCGCTTTGTTGGAAGAAATAACCTCATATAAGTGTTGAATTTTTTCATTTTTTTTTTGAGTAAGGAAATGAAGCATTTACCTAATATTTGAATGAATATAATAATTATTATGGTGTAATTTCACATAAATTAGTTTCTACGTAAGTGTCGAGTAAAAATGTCCTCTAGAACAGAGAGAATTTTGTTGGCTGCTCGGGCAGTAACCAGCAGTTTATCTTCTAATTTATTGTTGCAACAAAATAAAATCGTTGAAGTTGATGAATTTGCTTCAACCTTATTAGAAGATTCGACACCTGCAGAAATGTCAGAAGCAACATTTGAACCTATCGTTAGTGCTCCTAAAAATGCACTTATAAGTCAACAACAACAACATTCGTTTGGATCATCAGACGAGGAATGTGATCCATGCGAACCCTCAGATGGCTCTTGCAGGTCCTCATATTCTCATGATAATGACGAGGCTGGCGTTGTTGACGATATTCCCTCAAATTAAAAGTCTGGTAGGGAGTCAGATGACGATGAAAATGTAACACCGGCAGTTACTTGGGGCCCCTGTGGAAAAGTGTTCAACAATATTTCGTTTTCGGATAATCTGCAGATAAATCAGGACAATATTTCCAGTCCATATAAAATCTACCGGAAGTTTATAGACAATAATGTCCTAGATTTCATAGTAGAGGAGACAAACAGGTACGCATTACAGTACATTCAAAGTCACAATCTCTCGAGAAGATCACTTGCCCGTCAGTGGGGCGATACCAATAGGGACGAACTTCGAAAGTTCTTTGGAATTTTGATGATAATGGGCATAAATCATCTAACAAAGATGCGCCTTTATTGGTTCAAAAATAAAATGTATGCAAATGACATGATAAGGAGAAGTATGAAACGTGACCGATTCGACCTGCTTCTGAAGTTTATTCATTTTTCAAATAATGCGGCTTTTCCCCAAAATACTGACCGATTGGTTAAAATTAGAGATGTCTTGCATCAAATTATTAGTAATTTTCAGAAGACTCTAAAACCTGGTAAAGAGGTCGTCATTGACGAGGCCATGGTACCTTGGAGGGGCCGAATTGTCTTCCGACAATATCTACCAGCAAAAACGCATAAATACGGGATCAAAATCTATAAATTGTGCACACCTGAAGGTTTTACATACAATCTTAGTATATATTGTGGTAGAAACGAAAAGTTTGTTGTGCAGGAGCATGTAAGTGGACATGGACATACCTTTGACGTAACGGTAAGACTAATGGACGGTTTACTGAACAAAGGAAGAATTCTGTATATTGACAATTTTTACAGTAGTGTAACATTAGCCGAATACCTCCTACAGCACAATACCTACGTATGTGGTACTTTACGGGCAAATAGGAAAGGCAATCCAAAAGATGTCTGTATAAAAAAAACTCAAAAAGGGTGCTATATATGGAAAAGAAAATAACAAAGGCGTACGTATCTTTAACTAGCAAGACAAAAGATCAGTTCTTATGCTAAGCACTTTGCCTCAACATATGGATGAATTACTTCCTACTGGTTCACAAAACAGGAGAGGTGAAGAGGTATTGAAGCCAAGAGCAGTTATAGATTATAATAAGGCTAAAAATGTGTAGATGTCTCAGATCAGATGTCTTCCTACTATACTTGCCTTCGGAAGACAATCAAGTGGTATAAGAAGACTATCTTTGAGGTCATCCTTGGGACCAGTGCAGTCAATTCGTGGGTAGTGTATAATAAAAATAATAAAAAAAGTTGGACATTTTGCAGTTCAGAGAAGCACTTATAGGTGAACTTCTTGGTGGTGAACGCAGAGAAATAAAAGACCACGAAGATGTTGAAGAAAATCAAACAGTGTCAAAGAAAATGCATCACAAATTGAAAAGGTTTGAGGGAAGTGCAAGACAAAATCGTAAAATGTGTTTTTCTCGTTATGAGTTCATGCAAAGTGAAAGAGGAAGTAAAGAAGCAAGGGCAAAGACCAAGCGAGTTATGACCTATTCGTGTAATATTCGTGTCATAAAATAATCGTTTTTTTTTATATGTATGTATTATTTTGATACTATAAGGTAAATTTCAATCTTTTTTTTACAAACACGTTTTTAGTTCAATATATGTTTATATTATGTATAATCTTATTTGAATACAATTTTTATGGAAATACATCGTGTTTCTAATCAGATGGCCTAAAACATTAAATATTGCCTCTGGTGGTACATGACCTTTATCTACAGCCGTAATATAATTTAAAAGTCCTAAACAGAGCCGAACATTTTGTATGAAATAATATTTTCTTGATATGGTGTGTACCACTGGTGGTACATGTCGGCTATAGCTAATGACCGTCATGTACCACATGTGGTACACGACGTCGCGAACGTGTTAGGTACTAGTATTAAATGTATAAAAATTGGAAATTTTAAATTAATTTCGCATTTTTCATTTATACCCTTTTAATTTTAAAATGCTAATTAATGAAGCTACACGAGTACCTATTTACTAATATTTACGGTACCACTTCCAGATCTTGCTTAGACTACGTAATAGTCAATCAAAAATGTGAAAAGTTACTACTTGAGTGCTGATCAAGCAAATTGTTGTAATTAATGGTACACCTATCAAACAAAATGTGATGGAAAAGAAAATTAGTTCAAACATGGAATGTTGTTAAGTCAATTACCAATTTGAGCAGTCGTTACAAAGACATAATATTACATTCTAACAGTGAAGTAATCAAAGATGAGCAGCTTATAGCAAATTGTTTTGATGACTTCTTTTCTACAGCCCCTGTTAAAGTGATAAAACAGTATTTTAATAACAATGGACTAGTGAACTGTACATAGATCGAATACATTGCCATTGTTTGTAATGTTTCCATTACTTGAGGATGTAACAACAGAACTATCTCAATTAAGAAACTCATCTGCGGGGGGGACCTAATGAAATTGATGCTAAATTACTTAAGCATATTCTACCTGCAATTGAGAATTTATAAGTCAATATTTTTAATGTTTCTATTAAAAGTGGTATTTTTCAAGCTGGCTTTAAGAATGCCGATGTAATTGTATTCTCGAAAGGTAAAGAGTGTACTGATCTAAATAATTATAGGCCTATTTCAACTCTAAATACTATTTCGAAAGTCTTGGAAAAGTTAATTTACAACAATGTAATGAAGTTTATTGTAAAGTATGATTTATTTAGTTGCCAGCATGGCTTTAGATCAGGTAGAAGTGTAGAATGTATGCTTTGAGTTTACGCAAGAGGTGAGTAAACAAGTTGACAACGGTAATTAAGTGATTGGGTTATTTTTTGATCTCAAAAAAGCTTTTGACACCGTTGATCCAACTATTCTCATTAAAAAATTGGAATAAAATACTGCTCTAGACTGATTTGCGTCATACATTAATAATAGAAAAATAGCAGTGAAGTACAAATGTGTTAAATCAGGTTTATGTAATATTGATTTAGGAGTACCCCAAGGATCGGTTCTTGGGCCTTTTCTTTTCCTGCTATTTATAAACGATCTTCCTCAGTATATTACATGTGGTGTGGTAGTGATGTAGTGTGATGATACTTCTATAGTTATTTCATCACATTCAGAAGAAGGTCTAAAAACCAAAGTAAGCATAGTGTTCTAAAAATAAATTAATACTAAATGTAGTACTTAGTAATACGACTAGGTTTCTTAGTATAGAGCTGGAAAAGACATGGATTGGAAAATACACAGTAATTATGTGTCAAAAAAAATGTTGAATTGTATTACGGTTTATATCAATTGAAAAACTGTTTATCAATACAATCTCTCATAAGTGTACATTACGGTATCGTTTACTCTCACTTATCCTATAATATTGCTATATGGGAAAGTTCAACGAACATTCAAAAGCTTTTTGTGCTTCAAAAAGGATTAAAATTTTAACTTTGCCCTGCATACATAGGGTAAAGTCATACAAGAGCGCAATCTACAAGAGTACGCATTGTGAATATTTTCCATAAAAATCGCGTATCGCCATCTAGCTTTCAATCATCGAATTAGTATAAACATACAGAATCCTCTAATGTTGCAGTTTTCGTTGCTGGTGTGTCAACATTGAAGATATCTGTATTAGTGGTCAAACCGCAGTCACAGCTGTAACATTCACGCGGTCTAATTTAGCGTCCTAAGTGAAAGTTACGGTGCTAAACAATAATTTGAGTGTTTCCAAGTGAAATATAGTATTATTTGATAAGTATTTTGTAAAAATTGAACTCCAGTATCTATGTGTTTGTTAATTAAAGACTAAATATACAAGAGTACGCACTAAACATTTTACAAGAGTGCGCAGTGCGTACTCTTGTGTACTCACATTTTAAAAAATGTTAATATTGTAAATGGGCAATCTAACGTAATTTTTTCATCTTTAGGTTTTAAAATGAGCACTTATAAAAGAAAAGTTCAAGAAAACTGGTGTTCACAGAAGAATTAATGGAAGAAATAAGTAGAAAATTGAAGGAAGGCTGTAAAAAAGAAGCATCGCCAGGAGTTGAATATACCAGAATCTACTTTAAGAAAAAGATTAAAATGTAACACTGTGCCTAAATCTTTGGGAAGTTTTAATGCAGTTTTTCATCAGAAAAGAAACTGAACTGGCGGAATATGTCAAAGAAATGGATCGACGTTTTTATGGTATAACCATGCAAGATCTAATGACTTTCGCCTTTCAGTTTGCTAATGCCAATAAAATAAAGCACTGTTTTAATGAAAACTTGAAGAGGGCGAGTAAGACGTAGCTGCAAGGTTTTGGTCAACGAAATAATATCACACTGCGTAAACCTGAGCAATGTTCCTTAGGTAGGATGATAGGCTTCAATAAACCTCAAATTGAATTATTTTTAAAACCTGAAAATAATGTATGAAAAGTACAATTTCTCTGCCAATCAAATTTTTAACATGGATGAAACAGGTATATCAACTGTTCCTAACAAGACTCAAAAGTCCTAAGTGTGAAGGGCAAAAACATGTCGGTAAAGTCTCTAGTGGGGAACGAGGAGAACTGGTTACCGCAGTTTGCTGCATGAATGTAGCTGGTTATTATGTTCCACATGCGTAGATTCTTAAAAGAAAGAAAATGAATCAAGATTTATTCCAAGGGGCACCAACAGGAACTCTTTGCATGATTTCAGACTCGGATTTATTAATACCGAACTTTTCTGAAGTGGATAAGACATTTCCGAAATAATGTTAAACCATCTCTTGAAAAACCGGTGTTACTGCTTTTAGACAATCACTCATCACACAGAAGTCTAGATGTTATTCGGTATTGTAAGGAGAATTTTATACATTTGTTATCTCTCCCACCTCACGCGAGTAACAAAATCCAACCCCTCGACAGAGGGTATTTTGGGCCATTTAAAACTGCTTACAGCAAAGTTGTTGAAAACTGGTTAGTGTCTAACCCTGGAAAGCCCGTTACTTCAAAACATGTAGAAGGTTTATTTAAAACCGCATGTTTCAAATATTGGAAAGGCAAAGAAGGCTTTTGAAGCTACAGGCATTTGGCCCTATAATCCACAAATATTTGATGATGAAGATTTTAGTCCCTCGCTGGTTACAGACAGAGCTATGGAAAGATTGGGTTCCCCAAAAATTAATAACTCTGTGTTGGATATTGACGAGCAAAATATAGGAAATGTTGGATCTTGCGAAGAATTAAATGGTGATGGAAAAACGAAGATATTTTTAGTGGTAATATTATGGAAAACCAAAACGAAAATGGGACAGTGATTGTAGAAATCGGTTTTGACCAAAATGTATTACCATTACCATTAGATCAAACCATTCTTCCTGAGAATTTTGACTTGTCTCATGCAGAAATTATCTTTGAAGAAGAAAACACTTTTCTGTCAGGAAATGAAAGTTCAAATAGTAAAACTGGATCTGCCATAAATGATAAAAATATCGACATTTTAACTTGTCAGAGGTCGAAGATATTGTAGAAGAATCTCATAATAGTTTTCCCGGTTACTAAAGGTAGCAATGAAAATCAGCTTAAAAATACCCATTCTATCACCAATTTTACTATTTTACATGAAGATGCAGGCCCAAGTTGTTCCACGAAACCTAAAGAACTTAGAGCTTTTCCTACATTAACAGAAAACAACAAAGAAGAAAACTTAGCCAGAAATCAGAAATCCTGACAAGTACTCCATATAAAGATAAGCTAGAGGAACAAACAAAAGCAAAGACTAAAACTATTAAACGAAACATTGCCGAAAGCCTTTCTGGAAAAGAGGACAATATTAAGAAAAATCAGGAGGAAAGAAGCTGAAATGTGATAAGAAAATAACAAATGCAGGCCAAGGTAACAAATGCAATCAGAAAAATGAAGACGTTCTCTGTCCTGGTTGTGCAGAGCATTTTGTTGAGCCTCCTAATGAAGATTGGATTCAGTGCCATCTATGTCAGCAGTGGTGGCATGAAAGTTGCACTGCATATGTGGCTGGAAATTTTGAATGTGACTTATATTTGTAATTGCGTACTCCTATATTCCACAATGCGCACTCTTGTGAAATGTAGGTCTACAAGAGTGCGCATTTTCATTATTTTAATAAAGTACCTTTTAGCGCATTTTAATAAGCTTTTGTTAATTTTGAAGATAAAATACTTTTGTAAGTATGTGGGTTGCTTTTTTTCCCAAATGCAGTCTATTACATATTTTGAAATATAGTTTTTATAGTAAAAACCTCTTAGATGCGCACTCTTGTGTACCTTTACCCTATATATTTCTATATAGTTCTTTGTTACGCTAAGAATCATATTGTTAACAAATTATCAAATACTGCACATTCAAGTAAATATGCTATTCGTAACTACCATTTAAGAATTCCTTCTCATACTACCACAAAATATGAAAGTACTACACTTTACTTTGGTATAAAGCTTTATAACAAACTAGACAGTTGTATTAAATTGCTACCTATTCATCAATTTAAAATGGCTTTAAAGCAATATCTATCTTCCAAAGCATTTTACTTCAGCTCTGAATTTTTTAACTCATTACAAAGGTACCATTTACCGCTTGCAGTACGTACTTTAAGTACATCTCTATGTGACGTCATTCAGACTAGTATACATATATATATATATATATATATATATATATATATATATATATATATATATATACAGGGTATCCGAAATAGTGTAGGATAGTATGGGTATCTTTCTTATTATTAAAGATAGAGATTTGGTTAAATGGGCAATATTGTGCCATTTTTTTGGTCGAGTACGATTCTGTTGAGAAACATTTATAAAAGATATGAAAAAAAGTTTCAGATCAAAATTACTTACTTCGATAAGGCACACTTAAAAGAGAAGTCAAAATAAAATTCAAGATGGCGGTTTTCAAGGTATTAATAGCAAATTTCTTATTTTAAATGGGTTCCATATTAGATTTTTACATAATTAAATGGGATTTTTTTCTCTTTTTAACCTGTGTACGAATAAAAAGTTATAGGAAATATTAATTGTTTTCGTTTTAAATCAAGTAGCCATGATTAACACTCTACAAGTAAAAATTATTTATTAAACAAATTAAACACAACGATACACCGTGATATTAGTAAATACTAAAACCATAATACATATTACAACAAATGTTCAAAGTGCTGGACGTTTTCATGTACGCACAATCGATACTGTTTTACAACACTGTTAGTAACTGTTCGCAATATATTTCGACGAACACCGTTAAAGGCCGCCACCACTCCTTCATGTAGTTCTTCTGCATTATTTTAATGGAAATGACTACTATACACTTTATTTTTATAGTGCCCCATAAATAACAGTCCAGTGGCGTTAAAACTGCGGATCTGGCTGGCCACTGATTAGGTGTATTGGTGACAATTACTCTATTATCAACACAGTCATTTAAATATCGGATAACATTACCAGCATTATGTGCGAGAGCGTCATCCTGCTGATACCATATTTGAACATTTTGTGACAAAGGTAGATCATCTAATAAATTTTCAAGATATGCTTGCAGAATTTCCATGTGACGCTGCACTGTTAAGGTTCCATAAAAAATTATAGCACCAACTAAACGATTTCCCAATATGCCACAAAAAACATTAAAGCCGAAACGAACAGGGTGCGCCGTGCAACCACTATGTGTGGATTTTCCTGTGCCCAATGGTGCTCATTATGGCGATTAAATAATCCACAATTGGAGACGTAGGATTCGTCAGTCCATAAAACTTGATTTATAAAATCACCATTTTCTGCAAAATGCTGTTCTACGGATATTATCATTTGGTCGCAAAGTCTGCGCAATGTGTCATTTATATGCGTGGAAATAGTGTTTTTTTAATTCTCGATGATTTAGTCTTAGACACATTAACTTGAGCTTCAATTTCTTGAGTCGAAATATTCGGATTTACTTGCACACAAGCTAAAGTTAATTCCTCATCTTCAGTAACCACGTTTATGTTCCTAGTGGACTTTTTAAGACGTCCATAATTCTGCATATTTGAATCTAATCTTGCAAATATTTTCATGTCCGGTTGCTTACGCTCTGGAAAATTTGTTAGATATTCTTGAGCAGTAAGGCGGGAGTTTTTGTAGCACTTTATGTATGTATCATATTGTTCAAAAGGTCGCCATTAGAAATAATTAAAGAAAAAACAATTATAAATTTATCACTTAATAATACAACACAGCAATACTAATCATTTGCACAATCAATAAACTAATATAACTTGACAGTTAGTCGTATTATAATAAATTTTGTTTTATTGTTAATCATGGCTGCTTGATTTAAAACAATTAATATTTCCCATAATTTTTTGTTCGTACATAGGTTGTTATACATCGTTGAAAAGACAAAACTATCCCATTTAATTGTGTAAAAATCCAATATGGCGCCCATTTAAAATAAGAAAGTTGCTATTAATATCTTGGAAACCGCAATCTTGCATTTTATTTTGACACCATTTTTAAGTGTGCCTCATCGATAACTTTGATCTGAAACCTTTTCTCATATCTTTTATAATTACGGAGATATTTGAGTTGTTTGAAATCGGTGATCTTTTATTTTTTTTAAATAATTTCGAAACTGTTCGAAAATTGAAATGATTGTCAACGGAATCGAACTCGACCCAAAAAATGGCACGATATTGCCCATTCATTTAACCAAATCTCTATCTTTAATAATAAGAAAGATATCCATACTATCCTACGCTATTTGGGACACCCTATATATATATATATATATATATATATATATATATATATATATATATATATATATATATCATAGTAACCAACACAAAACAATATTATCTTATTATACATCACACATTGTTAAATGTGATATATGTTTCAGTATCTTGTGATGTCTGTATAGGTAGACACAATTGTAACATTTTAATATTGCGTTAAATGTGTAATTGACGTGTCCTACATCCATCTACAGGATTTATCGAAATAATAAATATCATTATTATTATTAATAAACTTTCAACAATGATCACAAATTTATCTGGTGTAATCGCATCGCCAAATGTTATTTAGATCTTCATAAATAGGCCAAATTTTGTTGAGTTTTGGACAAGGGTGATTTGCTGAATCAAATTCATCATTATTTGAAAAATGTCGAAATTGTGTTATCGACTCAAAGCGTTTCCCAGCCATGCACTCCCCAAAAAATGGTGTACATAATAATGGATTTTTTTGTCAAATGACGGTATTCTGGTTTTCTTACTATACTTTGCAAAAGTAAAATATTCAGAAGTATTTTCAGTGCCTCGTAGATGAATTCTTGCATATCTATTTGTCTCATTCACCAAACATTGTATCAACTGTACATCCAAAAAAGCTCGAAGAAATTTAGCCAACTATAATCGCTAAAATCAATATTTCTTATGCCGGGAGTTTCAGTGAAGGGGAATGGTGGAGGTGGAGAATTATCTTGTTGTATTCGAAACCATTGCCGAGCTAAAGCAAGGGCGTCTTCATTCCTCTGACGTAGCATCAATCTCTGAATCATTGACACTGTGTTCTAAAGCTTCATCTGCTGAACTAAATAGCAAATCGTGATCACTTTCCATGTTCGGTAGGAAAAAAACAAATAAGTGTTAAAGATAAAACCACCTCGACGCTAACGGCGACACTGAAGTAATGCGTGATTGCACCAGAGAGCTGTGAATCACCGGTGGCAACTTTTTCTGATTTCAATACTGTGAAAAAAATCATTTTCTTAAACCCGAGTTAACTCGGCCAAATGCAGAGGTTAAATTAATTGTGTTTATGTAAACTTTCAAAATTTGCAACTTTTACTGATGTGACTAATTTGCACGTGTATGATAACCCTAAAATGTAATGATAATTATATTTACAATGTATTCAAATAAGATATATCAAAAAATCACTTACGTAGGAAAGATGATCGTATTAAATTACACTTAGCAAGTATAACTTTCTTAAAGAAAATTCTAAATGAATTGAAGTGAAATTTTCAACATGACATTCAATAATGCTAGTTTCTTACAAATTTCTAATTAGCGATCTTGTGATAAATACCTGTTTAAATTTATATAAAATTTTCATTGGTTATTTCAAATAAAAAACCGTTGCCAAAATATCTGCCTAACGCTTTCTCATATATGTAAATAAATAACTTCAAAGCCCACAATACCCGAATTTGAGTCATATCGGCTTTTAAACACGATAATTCTCCATTTTTGATCCGCCATTTTCAATTTTTTAATTTTGGCTTAGCGATCTTAACCCTTAACTGCTGACATGGAGTCTATCAGACTCCGCCCACTGTACTTTGATCAGTAACGCCCACTCAAATGCATTTACAAGTGCCTGGCTCTCAGTACCTTCTTAACTTTCAGTCTAGTTTGAGGCCTTAAAAAGACATTATTGTAAATTTTTTGGTTTCCGAGTTATAGTCGTTAAGGAGTCTGGGAGACTCCATGTCAGTGTGTGTGTAATATAATTGAATATATGATCCTGGCTAGTTCTTCACGATCCGTGAATATTTTAGATCAAAATTTCGAGGAAATTTGTAATCAATGGTATGACGAGGCGAATAGTGACATATGTGATACTGAGAACGAAGACGAGAGTGTTATACTCAGTGAACATGACTCTTGTAGTGAGCAAGAACTAAATTCTGAAGAGGACGATTTTCACCAAGAAATTGATTCTGAAAACAATTTGGAAGAAGAATGTGCTTCAGGTAAAAATTTGGAAGTAACAAAAAAGGCTTATTTTTACGGAAAAAATCGATATAAATGGAGTAAAATAGAGCCAACCCGAAACGTACGAACTCCACAACATAATATTATGCATTTGCCAGTGGCACGTCGTCCTGACCAAGATAATGCTTCCACCTATTTTCAAATTCAGTTTTCTCAGGATATGTGTGAGTTAGTCATAAAGTGGACCAACCAAAAACTAGAAAACATGAGAAATACATATAAAAGAAAAAATAAACCAGAATTAGCAAATATAGATGAAGTGGAATTCAAAGCGTTTTTGGGATTGTTGCTCTATACATCCATATTCAAATCGAATGATGAAGATGTACGTAGTGTTTTTGCTGCAAATGGTAAAGGAAGAGATGTTTTCAGGGCAGTTATGTCAGTGCAACTATGGTAAATAGGGCAATATGGTTACTCAACTTTATATACTGCACGAATTTTATTTTATAATACTAGAACTATATTTTTGTTTTTTGAATTAGTGTCAACTTTGTTTATTACATTTTGCACAACAGAAACTAATTTCAGATCCATTTTGCTTAATTTTAATTGTATAAGAAATACCTTATTTTTAATGCTTTATTGTAGATACCTTCCGTTTTTGCTCAAATGATCCAAAAAATTATATTATTTAAATTTTTGTTGTAAACATGTTTCTTCTTAAGCAATAAACTTTGTTGTTTTTATATGTGAACTCTTAATTTTTATAAAATTAAGGAAAAAATGGCTTTTCCCTTTGTGAAGTCCTCCAGACTCCATGTCAGCGTTATAGTCATAAAATGAGATATCAGCAGTTAAGGGTTAAAAACCCCCAATACCAGACCTTAAAAAAAATCTGTTGATAAATTAAATAAACACGATAATCCCCCATTTTTAATCCGCCGTTTTGAATTTTTTAATTTTGACAAATGATTTATTCTTAAGCATCTTAAAAACCCCCAATGCTAGACTTTCAAGAAAATCGGTTAATAAATTAAAAATACACAATTTTGCACCCTAAAAACGGTGCACCACTGGTTATTATATATTTTTTTATTTTAAAATTAAATAAAAAAGTATTAGTTTGTTATTGTAATTATGTAACTTTTTAAAATTTGAAGCAATGAATTGTTTTAGTTTTACTGATTCCCTAAAAATGCCCCACCACTGGTTGGATTTTGCTCATTAACAAGCTTGACCTAGATTTTATGGCAAAGAATTTTGGTACCAAATTTCATATCGATAGCTTTAATGGTTCAAAAGATATCCCGCACACACACAGACTCTAAATTCTTTTTTTTAGTGACTTTTTTATCGATAACTTTTATGATTCAAAGATATCGTGCACACTCACACACACACACACACACACACACACACACACACACACACACACACACACACACACACACACACAATCAGACACGAAACTGTTTTTTCAAAATATACGTTTTTCGTTTTGTTTAGGCCACAAAACCTCGAGATATGTAAAAAAGGGTGTTTGAAAATTAAAACCAATTACATAGCTTTCTCTTTATACGTACATACATGAGAAAGCAATTTAATAATTATTGGTGCGAATTTTAAATAATAAGAAATTATGAACTATTAGAATATTATTTTTAATTCGATACTATTAAACCGTTACAACGTCCACATTTCGGATTGTAAATTCTTAAGCCATAGATTTTCGAAAAAACAAGAAAATACCTTTTCACAAATTAAATTAATGGCAGTGACTATAGGCACGTGAAAATTGACGAATTATAACCTCAATGTGCCTAAAAAAATGGAAATGAAAAGGAAAATTCAAATCTACGGTAACCTAGGTGGATTGTAGGGAAACGTAGCTTGGATCCTAGGTTACCGTAGATTTTAATTTTCCTTTTTATTCCCATTTTTTCAGACACATTGAGGTTATAATTCGTCAATTTTCACGTGCCTATAGTCACTGCCTAAATTAATTGGTGTTTAGTATAGGTGCATGCTTTTTTTACTAAGTTCACACCCCTCTTTTTATTCCACTCTGCTTTTTTTGTGATTTTTTTGTATAATTTTCATCCTCGCACAATGTCTTTTCAAGCAGTTTACCATAAATATGTACCATTTCTAACAGCAGGTAAAGATCTTTCTTGAAATTTGTAATTTTCAAGTTCTGTCAGTATTGTCTCCACCATTCGTAATATGATAAATAAGTGATTACATTTAGCATAAGCACTATAAGTCAGTAAACTATTTTTTTAACCTAAGGTTTAATTAATGAAACCTATGGTAATTTCACCCTAAATAATAAATCTAGTTATTATTATTATTAGGATACTCTCCTTAACAGGCATACCACACCCAATTACTAAGTAGAAAAACAAGCGGTATCAGGGCAGAGCCGGATTAAGCCATATAGAGGCCCATAGGCTGTTGGAGCTTCGGGGCCTCCCTTCCTTGGAAAATTTTTTTACGATAAATAGTAAATTGATTTAAACTGTTATGTTAGACCTATACGGCTATACAGGGTGTTTTACTGTTTTTTCGTATTTTCCGAGCCGAAAAAACTGTAAAATACAGCCGCATCGTAAAAATTGCCAATTTATTTTATATTTCTCCTCTCACCGATTTTCCCTTCACCCAATACTTGGAAACATCCTGTATATCCATATGGTTTAAGAGACTTTTTTGAATGAAATAAATCTTTAAAGAAAGGTGAAATTCTGTTAGATATTTGTATTAGATGAATATATTTATCATTTTCTTATTACAATTTTTTCTCAGTTTTTTTCTGTAAAATCTTTTATTACGTCGTTAAATTCAATTTTCTCCAATATATTGTACTCAATGGACATTAACCCGAGCCAATTAAGTCGCTTCTGAGCCATTGACGAACGAAGAGAATTTTTTATAAGCTTTAGCTTGGAAAAACTTCGCTCTCCTGTGGCGTTTGTAACCATCAAACTCCTGTAAATTTTAGCGCCTTCATTACGTTGGGAAACGTAGACTGAACCATGTTTTCAAAAATGATTTTGTATGATTTCGCCGCAGGAACGCTTTTATTGGAAACGACATCCTCGTCTAATCGGGAAATGAAATATTTAAAATGCACCATTTCCTCCATAAAATCGGATTCAATGTCTTCCAAATATATTTCTTGGAATTTTTTACTGGCTTCTTTAATTTCTAGGTCAGACTTTGATGGAAAATCCATCAAAAATCCAAAAACTGAATTTATTCCCGATAAACTTCGAGGCGGCAAGACAGTTCGGAACATAACATATCGATGATAGGTAAATATGTTTCAAGTTTAAACTTTTCTTTTCCTGAGAAAACATGGTCTTCAGCATCTCCCTCATCGTGGAATTTTTTTCTTTTTCGCACACGTCGATTTTCATCATTATATTGGGCGTCCGCGTCGGTATTTTCGTTTGCTGCTTGGTCATACTGATCGAAAATTTCTCTTTGTGACTTCAAAAAATCCAACAATGCTTCCAACTGAGTTACGACAGTATGAAGTTCATTTTTTTCATTTTGCAGTGTTTTACTAACCGCATTAATCCGATCTAGTATAGTTGACCAGAAGATGACCATAAACGCATTTTCTTTTTTTTTTAACTTTTTTTAACATTTTGCCTCGTGAACTATTTTCGCTTTTTGATTTTCATCGATGGATTGCAAGGCTTTTTGAAAACTGCCGTAACTTATTGACAAGGCTTTAGTTGCATCAGCTCTTGCACACCACCTTGTATCTGATAATTTTTTGGCAACAAATGATTTTCTTTTTAAAAAATCATCTTGTTCGCTTTCTAATAGATATTTTTGCATAATAGCCCAGCGGTGAGTAGACGCAGAAAAAAAATTATATATCGCTTGTACGAAGGCGAAGAATGAGACTGCTCCAACGCAGCTTTCTACCGCACAAACTCCGACTATGTTCAATAAGTGTGCTGCACACGGAATATAATGTGCGAGCTTGTTAACTTTTTTTATGTGCGCTTGAAGTCCTTTATAACAGCCGGACATGTTAGACGCGTTGTCATACGATTGACCTCTCAAATTTTTTATATCAATTTTGCATTTTTTTAGAAAGTCTAAAACAACGTTGGCTAGTTCTTCTCCTTTGTGACTTTCAATGTGTATAAATGTGAGAAAACGTTCCTCAACGTCACCAGTTGTCGCCGATACGTATCGGAGAACACAAGCCAGTTGATCAATGTGTGATACATCTGGTGTGGAATCGACGCTCAACGACTAGTATTTGGCTTCCAAAATTTCGTTAAGAATGACTTGTTTTTCTCCCATTATTTCAATAAATTCTTCACAGATAGTGGAAGATAAATACGACGCTTTTCCTTTGCCTACGTGACCATAGTTGGCTAAATGCGAACTGTAAATGGATCATACTCGGCTAATAATTCTAATAATCCCAAGTAATTGCCATTTTGTTGAGAACCAAGGTGCTCGTTATCTCCACGGAAAGCTAATCCACGAGATGCGAGAAATTTAATCACGGACGTTACTCTTAGTAAAGCTTTCACCCAGTCCTCCAAATAGAACACACGGGAAACAATATACATTTCCGGTAGACGGAGAAAACATCAGCCACTCTCTTTGACTTCTACCACCACTCACGTGCTGCCGAAAAACATTGAACGAGAAAATTTTGTTGTGTAATCAGGATATTGTCGACAGGACGAGGAAAAATCTGAATCAAAATGTTGACATTCCTTGGCATCTTTGGTACACCAAAATTTCTTCGTTAACATTTTTCCATAAACCGATATCATTTTCGTATTCGACTCTTGCTCTTGGAGGCACTGTGCTTTGGACGCTTTGATCATCAAGTAGCTGGTCTTCGTCTTCGTTCGCGTTTTCCTCCGTAGCGCTCGAAAGTAATTGCAGTGTTGCAGTCGAACTAACGCTTTGATTTTCCTCGCTGGGCTTAGTGGTAAAGAATCTGTATGAATCCCCACTTCCACAATCATTGCGTTGGCAGATGTACTCGGAATCGGTGAAATGCTGGCTGGCGGCACACTTTTCGAAGCGCTTGTAAAACCGAATTGAAAAAGTTTCGGAGTTTTTGAGTTGCTCGTCAAGTTTTCCTTGTTTTTCTTTCTTTTTTTCGTTTTCTGCTCCACGTAACTGTTTTTTGTCGACATAATGATTCGTCCTTAAATAAAAATTTAAAAAACATTAAGATTCAGTTCATTGTACATAATGGCCAATGGGTGTAATTTAAAAAAAACATCATTTATTTTTTTTATTTTTTTTTATGATTGTGGAACTGAACAGGCTAAATAAGGCCTACCGTGCTAAAGCACTCAGGAACACTTAGGAGGATGGATAGAGGGATAATGAATTGCCAATAGATGCCTATGAACAGCTACCTTAAATTTTCTCATATCATAAGTGAGAGGAAAACAGGAACTAGGGAGATCATTCCAGAGTTTAGAAGCCGTGTAGAAAAATGTGGATTGCGCCCGTTTGGTACGACAAGTGTAGATTTGTACTGCATACTGATGATGTGAATGAGCGAACCGAGTGTTTCTCGCAAAGATAGCCGGAGATGGTATCAAAGAATGTAATTCACCAGCACAATAGCCGTTGTAATAACGATAATACGAGCGTTTGTGCGCATACAACGTAATGTTATTTCTTATGGCAACGTACAAACCGTGAATAGTTTATACGCGACTTGTAAGTTGTACGTTGCCATAAGAAATAACATTAAGTTGTGCACAAACGCTCGTAAAAATGTTTTTTTTAAGATCAGACCCATAATATATATATATATATATATATATATATATATATATATATATATATATATATATATATATATATATATATATATATATATATATATATTAGGAACCTTGACTTCCCAATAATTCTTAAGTAAAAGATGTTTCAGTTACACTAAATGAAATTTAAGTCCATTGAGCACGTACTAGGTATATGTAAATAAGATGCTATAATGTAACTTACAATTTCTATTAAAATTGCCGCGATAAATGTCTATGTCTATTGCGTGTGTATAAGCAACTACTATAATTTGTATCTTTTGCACTTTCACACATACAATAAAACAACACTTAAGCTATATGCTGTGCTTTTGATTTATAAATAATTTCACTTTCACTACTAGCTTTTCAAGTTTAAACTCAATGTATAAGTTTAAACTTTAAACTATAGTTGATTCTATTCTCAACTCGCTTTAAATAGTCAATAACGTTTATGCATAACATAAAAGAGAAGAGCATTGAAGAATGCACTTTATTCCTGTCACTGAAAAAAACGAACGTTCATGAATGCATGCTTGTAGTAAAGCAAAAGAGTGCGAAGATATACTCGAGCACATAACATTATAACTTTATGTCTTTATCTTAGAACTTAGAAGCAAAATGCTGTATGGCATTGCATGTACAGTTATAATGAAACGCATAATATCTGCATAGTATCTTTTTTAACATTAAGAAAGCACAGAACGTAAGAAAAGAAGCGAAAATTATATAAAGCGTATAAAATTTTTTTAAAATTTCTTTAACTTTTCATAATATAAAATAAATAAATATGCAGAAAAGTATTTTTTATTCAAAATTTGTTGTCAATGGGCCCTTTGAGCTCATGGGCCCATAGGCTATAGCCTACTCAGCCTTATGGGTAATCCGGCACTGTATCAGGGTGATAACCAGAATTATACTTTATTACAAGGAGTCTGTTAAGTATAAATGTATACCTACATTCAAAGAAGATTAGTTTAAGGTATATTTTGAATGTATAAAGGAATGTAAAGGCACATTAGTTCGTGTGGCAGGTGGATAGAACACATTACTTGAACGAGAATTGATTCTTGGAAC
The DNA here is from genome assembly GCA_036346205.1 of Vesta saturnalis. Lineage (NCBI taxonomy): Eukaryota > Metazoa > Arthropoda > Insecta > Coleoptera > Lampyridae > Vesta > Vesta saturnalis. The sequence continues at coordinate 9,997,864 of JARFJB010000902.1, read as the reverse complement.
TCTAAATTGTATTATGTGGAGAATCTCTGTGCAGTCGATTAGAACCGATATCACTTTGTGCAAAAATACAGATTGCATCATTCTTCTAGTCTATAAGATACAAACCTATATTCGTTTAATAAACATTCATGAGAAAAGTTTCGAGGGGATAGTGATTATATCTTCGAAAAACAGATACTTTAATAAACATCTTTGTACTTTCTCAAGGGCAGTAATATACACAGCATAGAAAGGGCACCGTACCACTGTTCCATATTCCAATTTCGTACAAACATAGGAATTGTACAAAATAATAATACTGCCCTGTTAAGCATAGAAGTCGTATCTACATTTTTTCATATTTTCGGTTTACGACTTCGACAACTAGAAAATTGGTAAACCTGTCATTCTGTTAAGACTCAAGGTCGTATCTTTTACTTTTATAGCCTCTAGGAGCCTCCAAAGCTTCGTCATATCTGCCAAACTGCCGTATTTGTTAATTTGATTTGTCGTATCTGACAATATTAGAAGTATATGACGTAACTATACAAAACAGTAAGCAGTTACGACAAATTAACTTAACGTGTTACTTACGACAATTTGCACTAACAGTGAGAAGTGTTTTCTAACCTTACTTTTTAATGATTCTGTTACGTCGCATGCACATGGTAGCGTAAATTGAACTGTGAAATTCTTGTGAAATAAATTAAAATAATAAGTGCCTTGGTGTTGTTTTCTTTAGTACATTGTTGTGGTAAGTCGTTTTTTTTTGCTTAGTGAGTGAAGAATTCTAATACCCAAAAAGTGTTTAAAATAAATAGGGGAGAGTGGGGATGATTCAACCATGGGGAAGATCCAACCAGTGCAAATATTTCTAGAAACCGTTCAAATTTTTCGCAATTTTTTGTCTTCATATCATCTTGCACACTCTGGCAATGGTGTATCGTAAATTCTAGTTTTGTGCGAGCCGACCAATAAATTTTATTACGAAAAGTTTTTTTTTGTGCCTGCAAGGTAAGGTTTCTCTATTTTATTTTCTGTCGATGTATTGTGAAAACTGCTACGTTAGATCCCAAATTTGCATGCCATTTTAGAGCTTAGATATAAATACATAAATCAGGTTACACTAGATAACCGCAAAGTTTGTTGTCGCGATATTTTACTTTACGGAAGCTGGCTGCTACATGTGACCCTGGGGATGCTTAAACCTGGTTGAATCATCCCCATGTGCATGAACGATCCCCATTTTATTGTAAATACCAACAAAAATATTAAGAATAAGTGACAAATAAACAATGTTACAGATGCCTCGCAAGTATATTCGGAAAACCAACCGAGAAGTCGACGAAGTTGTTATGAAAAATGCATTGAAAGACATTTTCAAAAATAAAGTACCGGTCAAAACTGCTGCTAGGTTATACAACGTTAATAGAAACACTCTAGTGTCTCGGGTTAGACTGATTAAAAAGAAAAAACGGGAGCATCGTTACGAAAATTCATCTGATTCTGGAATGTCGGATGATGAAAATCTGAGAACGTTTAAAACAAGCATACAGTAAGACAAGTATTCTCGAATGCTGAAGAGGATGAGCTCGTGTCTTATGTTAAGAGATGCTCTGATTTACATTACGGTCTTTCCTATTGGCAGATAAGGCTGTTAGCTTTTGAGTTTGCTTCGAAAATACCTGCGTGTAAGAAGAATCATGGAAAATAAATAAAATTGCAGGTAATGTGTTCTTTTTTTTGTTCTGGCATAATTAATAGGTAAATGTATTTTTTTAAGGTCTTGATTGGGTTTACGGGTTTATGTCTCGACACACGGACCTATCATTGAGGAAACCAGAGAGCACCAGCATTATGAGGGCCACTGGTTTTAACAACGATCGGGTTAACGAGTTTTTTGATAATTGTTTATCGATGCTGGAAAAATTCAAATTTAAAGGCGACAGAATTTACAATCTAGACGAAACAGGAGTCCCCACCGTTTTAAAACCCGTGAATATTGTATCCAGCAAGGGAAAGAAACAAGTTGGACAAGTTTCTTCTGCAGAGAGGGGAGAGAACGTTACTTTTGTAGGAATAATCAATGCCGTTGGTAATACTATCCCTCCCGTGTATATAGTTGGACGAGTAAGAAATCCAGAGCAATATATACAAGGTGCTCCAGAAGCGTCATTAATTGTGGGAAACAAAACGCCCTGGATGACGAAGGAACTCTTTTTGTGTGTTTTGAAGCATATTAAAGCACACACACTTTGCTCGAAGGAGAATCCCATTCTTCTTCTGATAGACAACCACCGATCTCATGTCTACGTGGAAGCCGTGCAATTTTGCAAGGAATCTGGAATCACCCTTTTGTCATTTCCCCCGCATTCTACCCATCGAATGCAACCGTTAGATGTTGCTATATTTGGGCCTTTCAAGTCTGCGTTAGCAACTATTTATGACGACTGGATGATTACAAATCCTGGGAAAACTATAACAATCCGACAATTGGGAGAATTCACAAATCAAGCCTTTAACCGAGCATTTACGAGACAGAACATTATAAGCTCATTTAAAAAACCGGAGATTTGGCCAGTCAATCGTTTGGCCTTTAGTGATGAAGATTTTGTAGCCAGCACTGTAACGGACCAGCCTTATATTCCAAATTCTCGTGACGGACAAACTAAATTTCCAGTAGTTTAAACTGCGAAACTGAAAACTCTCATCCATCAACGTCCAACGTAAAATCGCCTATCCCGTCTAATTCCCCATTGCAGAATTCGGCAGATGTCTGTGAGTCAGTAGCGAGGCAAACGACGCCTGATGTACCCCATCATGTAGGGGAAGGATCAACATTAAAACAACATTATAAAGTGTCCTCCCCATACGGTTGAAACTTACCCATGTCGTGGTTGTATCTACCCCGACCTGGGGATGATTCAACAAAATCGACCTTTTCTGCAAAAAAAAATAAACCAAGATAATAATTTGTATTCAATTCTAGGTATCAAAGTAAGTAAAGGATACTTAAGGGTATACATTGACCATGAAAAAATACAGCAATTATGATTCTACTTAAAATGGCACTTTCCAGAAATATAAAGGGTTGAATCATCCCCACTCTCCCTACATATAACATTTATTTTGTATGTCAAGTACTATAACACCACCTCAAAATGAATCCAAATAGTAGATCTTTTAAAATTTTATTAGCGCTAAATAATGGACTGAAGGAGAAAATTAAAGTCCAAAAACGTCAACAGAAAGTGTTAAGAAATAACGTAACCCTAAGAGATAATGATCCAGACTTTATTTCTGCAAATTCTACATATGATTCAGACAGTAATAGTTCCGAAACCGAAGCTTCTAAGTTCAGCTGCAATCGTTCTGATATGAGGAATTCAGAAAATCAAGAAGAACCCAAGCGAAAGGTTATTGTCTTAAGTAATGTTCTCCTCACACCTTCAGAGAATAATGATAAATTGCATAAACAGCAACGTCGAATTGTGGCAAGATAGAACTGGTGTTTCAGAAGATGTTGAATTTAAAGAGAATGGCGGTATACGTTTTATTATTGAAATATTAGAAAATATTATAGACAATGCCGTGGACAATTCAGAACAGAAGAATTTTACGAAAAATGGACAAATTCGCAAAAGAAAGTAGTTTGATTTGAGCCCAGCCCAAAGAAAAAAAAATAAAACTAAATGCCAAGACAGATAAACATAATGTAAAGCAAGCTTGTAACGAAAAACTTGCAGAAAAGAGTGTTTTAAGAGAATTACCACGCAAAGGCGAGAAGAGATAAATAGAGAGTTTTGGAAGCTAAACGTAAACGAGCAAAAGAACTTTATTTTACACAGTGTCTCCCAACAAAATACAAAAAGAAAAACAACTCATTGTCTTACTTCAAGGTCTAACGCATACCTTTATTTTTTGAAAGACGTTTCAGAAGATGTTGAATTTAAAGAGAATGGCGGTATACGTTTTATTATTGAAATATTAGAAAATATTATAGACAATGCCGTGGACAATTCAGAACAGAAGAATTTTACGAAAAAGGGCAAATTCGCAAAACGTATGTAAAATATTTTTTCTTGGAACATGAGGGTATGAAAGCAAAATGACCGAGTAGTAAAAGATGCACTAAATAAAACAAATTGGAAAGTAACAGTTAAACTGAATCAACAAGGAAAGTGCAACAAGATGAAATTTGATAGAGATTTAATAATTAAACATATAGAATCATTTACGCAAACTATCGCTCATTACCGTCGTGAACATGCACCAGAGAGGCGCTATCTTCCCTCGGATATTACTATTACAATGATGTACAATCACTATCGTTCCATGTATTCCAACATAAATTTTGCGTATTATTTATATAGAGAAGTGGTCAGCAGCTTGAAAATGTCCTTTGTAAAACTGGGCCACGAGAAATATTGGATTTGTGAATTGTTTGATTTACATTCCAAATTGACTTCCCACAAAAGGATGTCCCAGACGGCAACTGCGATGAATGCAAGAAATTCGCTGCCCACAAGAAAAAGTACACATCAGCTAGAAAACACTATCAAGAAGATTCATCCTCTACCACGACAGATAACAGGTAATTGCATCTGCAGACCTACAAAAGGTAATCTCACTAGCTAACTCTAATTTAAGAAGTTAAATTTCACTAATTAATTCATAAAGCAATGATACATTATTTTGTTATAGGTAATTATGCTTCCCAGAATGGAAATGTTTAAAGAGGTAATTTTCACACCTCGAGTAATAGCATATAATGACAGTTTTGTGATTACTCGGCAAAAGCAAACAATTCCAACAGCGATTATTTGGCACGACACCATATCTGGACGATCTACACGAGATATTACTAGCGCGTTCTATGCTTTTTTATTATCGATTCGAGATGCTAGACATGTTATTTTGTGGTTGGATAATTGCGCCTCCCAAAATAAAAACTGGACAATATTTACTTTTTTTGTTCATATTGTAAATTCAGCAGAGGTTTCCCTTGAATCATTTAAGGTCAAATATTTTGAACCAGGGCACACGTTTATGGGGGCCGATTCCTTTCATCACCAGGTCGAACGATGTCTCAAACGAAAGGGGAAAATCCATGATTTTAAACATTTCAGTGACTGTGTAAAAGCTGCTGCCAATAATGCAAAAGTCATTAGTATGCGCATAGGCGACTTTTATAATTGGCAAAATGGTACATCACAATACAAACTCAATAAAATCTCTCCTCGCCCGTACCTTAATGAGATAGTAGAATCAGTTTGTTTAGAGGAGACATACACTAACATATAAGACAGATTTTGACTCTGTAGAGGAAAGGGAACTAAATTTTCTAAGTGCAACAATGGTCAAGGGAGGTGTGCCAAAACCTTCACCGAAAAGCATCCCAAGAGGAATCACCGCAGAAAGAAGGGATCTTATATTAGCAAAACTCACTGGTACAATGCCAATGAATAGGAAGAAATGTTGGGAGGATGTTCCTATTTCAATAGAAAGTGGAGATTTAGGTGATTCAATTAATGACTGATTTTGAGCTATGTTTTATTTTTGTTTTTTTTTGCTAGGTTTTGTAATATTTTTTGTTTTGTAGAATACAGTTAATAGTTTTTATTCAATAAAGTTACTTAAGTTTTGTGCAGATACGCATTTTTGTTACTCTACAAACTTAATACGATGTTAGTGCTAAATGTTGTATCTATCAAAAAGCTAATTTCTGACTATATTTTGGAATAATGCTCTGGCTTATTAAAATTCTGCTTTGCAACTTTTAGTAAATGTAAAATTAAATATTTAATAAAATACTCAAATTTGGTGGCATAACAATGTTTACTAAATGTTGAATATCTCAAAACAGTGATTTTGTCAGTTACGACTTCTATGCTTAACAGGGCAGAATAGATTGTACAAAAAAATTCTTAGTATTTCGAATGATGTAGCCAAGGCTTTGGTATGCCGAGTTTATAACTTTATTTATATGAGCCAAAAATGGCAATTCCTTATTGAAAATTACACCAAGACCACATACAGAGTCGGATCTACCCAAGACAAACCCATCTACATTATAGTGAAACATAATATTGTTAAGTTTGCACAAGAACGAAACTACTGAAGATTTAGATTCATTGAGTGTCAAATTATGCAAATTACACCAGGTGACAATGCTTTCCAGAGTGGCTTGCAGAATTAAAGCATCATGATAATCATCAATTACTTGAAACAACTTAACATCATTGGCATACATAAATAACTTACTACTAATTGTTAATAACTTTATTTAAACGAGCTTTGTTCGATCTGCATTTTTTTACTTCCGCCGGCCCTGAGCATCGTCTAATAGTAACACAGCTTTTCTGGGCAAATCCAACTCATCCATTTGTTGTCTCACCAATACCACAAACTTATGACACCATTTGCTAGAAATATGCTTTGAACCCATTCTTTCTTTTGCCCATTGTAGAAAATAGGCAGTTTACAATTTTTAAATGCACACAGCTTTGCTACTTTACTTAACCATCAATCTTAATTTGTGGTTGCCTGATGCAATCCACAATCTATAAAAGTTATACTGTTTTTACTTAATTGATCTTCCTTCATCACAAGTTAAGTTCAAATGTTTAATTTTTCTTCTCTTTTAAAGGGCTACATTGCACTTACATCCTGAATAACTTTTCTCCTCTGGCAGTCAACTGGGGAATTCCATGATGCTTATTAAATTTTTATAACCAACCTATTAGAATCATTTTTATTTTGTTACAACAAAAATTAGCTTTTTCACAAATTATGTCACCAGATGTTGTGCCCCTTTGGCATGTTCCTGAAGGACCCAAGTAAACAAGGCATTTTCCATAGCAAGATTTTCACAAGGATTTAAGGCTGTTTGGTACATCACTGAAAGTATCAATTCTGTTAGATGTCGTTACTATCGGAAATTGCTGTTATTTGAATATTTTAAACATAACAATACAAGTGAACAGGGCTTCTTTGTGTATTTTCCCATATTTCTCTGTATGTAAAACCCCTAAAGGCATATCCTACTGGACAATATATATAATTACTAATGCAAATAAATATTATAGATTTGTATAGTATATAATTACGGAAATTCATTATTATCATTATTATCACATTTCTTTTAAGATAATTATAAACCGCAATGATAGAAAATTGCCTATTAATGAATGTCTGTTAACTGCATTAAATTGAAGAAGTGATATAAAAACATGCCAATAAATGTTGCATAATACTTCAAGTGTCAGTCCGTAAAAAGAATAATTTTGTTTTATGTGCCCGTTCGTACACGGAATGTGATAATAGGTGCAGAAACCAAAAAAGTTCTTTTTGTTGGCATTCGAAATAAGATGTGCTCAACATGGTCTTATGCAAAGCACAATAACGTAATTGTAAGAAAACATGTATGCACATTGCATTTTAATAGTCCCTCGACAAGCATGGAACAAGATATTACTGTTGACGGATTCTGTCAAAGTTTCAAGCCAACATGGCATAATGTATAAATACTTAATTGGTGAGTGAAGTATGTTTTATAGCAAAACCTATACAAACTATTTGTCTCAAGGCAACGGAGATTCCAGTGAAAAAGTTCAGTGCGGAGGTCAAGTAGTTAAAATAGAGTGCGCAAATCACATGACCCCATGCCCATGTCTTAGTACAAAGTTGTATAGACTGGCATCAAACACTGCATACCCTTTGCTATCGAGAAGAGTACTGACTTCAAAACAAGATCAAGTCACTAGATTGGAGCATCTTGTAAAGGGTGTAAGAACAGCAATAAAAAAAAACATAAATCAACTCGAACTTCTCAGAGAAGAATTGTCAAATGCACCATACCATGTTTTTGGAAACCATTATAAATGCAGGTACTACCTATATTATGTTACTAATGAAATACATGTTTCAGAAATGATATGGCAACACTGACTAGAAATGATACTGTAAATACTGTGCAATAACACAATATAAAATGTTTTTAATAATAGTCATTTCATTCCCAATTACAAAGAAAGTAATGTGAAAGATTAAAATAAATAAATACTAAAATGTAAGTATGTCTGCCATTTGTAAATGAATTGTTACATACATATTAACTGATGGATTTTCAAATATTATTGGTTACACTAGATCAGATAGACGTAGAAGGGATGGTTAGTTTGAGAGGCGTGCCACGTGAATTCTAATTCCATTCTAATTGTTATTTTATTAATTTTTTTCCAGATATTTTACTAAAAATTCGTGTATTGCTATAGACAATTACAAATCGTTTACTAAATCTGCATTAAAAGTGTATTAGCAAACGTGCACTACTTTTATAAAAATGATTAATTACCAAGTAATTGTTTTTTCCGAAAAACTTTACGTAACTCTTTAGATATTATCCACAAAAACAGAATACTAAAAATTCAGAGAATTCCATTGATTAATTTTTAAGTTGAAGGGGAATTAAGATAACATTGAGTACATATGGAGCTGCGAGCTACCAAACAGCCTTAAGGGTCTTTCTTTTACCTTGACCTTTATACACGGTGCTATAAAACCCATAACTTTTCTGTAACACTGAGTTGTTCATTTAGCTTGTTTATGATTTCCATTTTTTCACTTAAGGAAGCCTGGTGTGTTTTTGTTTTCCGGACATTTTAAATTTTTAACAAGATATTTACGGTTTTCTAAATCTACAAACACAGTGCAGAATACTGATTTGTAAACAAAATGTATGTACATGCTTGGATTCAAAGTTACTTAAAAATACATACTTGCGAAAATAAGTTGTAAATATGTACATTGCATCATTCTACTTATTTCATTACATATATCTAATTTTTTTTTATAAAACCCTATAAGAATTTTATACGTATGTATTGAGAAAAAAATAGGCAATGCAAAAATAGTGTGATTTAAAAAAATAAAATTATGTGCACTTCCGGTCAAACCGGAAGCTTAAAAAATTATCTAAACCAAGCACTTAATGAATATTTGCAAATGAATAAAAAACTATTTAAACACTTTCTTGTGAAACGCAATACAAAAGAGTTATTGAGTACGTCCGATTATATTGAACGCACTGTATATTTTTCACCCTAACTCTGCAATCCGAACATTTTAATATAATCTGAACGTTTCATTAGTTGTATTTGGATTATATTTGTACAGAGTTTTTTCTTCTTTTGTTTGGATTACTGGATGTTCGAATTACAGGGACTACTGTAATAAGACAAAGACAAATTCCTCTTATATTATAGCCAATGTTATTACTTGTATATGGTAGGAAGTAAATATTATTACTATTAGTATTATTATTAATTAATATAATTGAATATTAAATTGGGTTGAATTTCTTTCATTTTCATTATAACTTTGTTACTACGGTGGCAATTAAAAGTTAATTTTAAGCAGAAAGTATGAATGTTGGTTCTCTCTATAACCAGAGGATTATGCTACATCTCAATGACTATTAACCACGAATAGACCTATTGGTTACAATTGTGTGTTCCAAGTTTACAACATAACTGCAAGCTGCCCCAATAGTTGACAATATCTGATTCTGACAATTGTTTTGATTATTATTGCAGTATTTTTTTGAATGTTTAGATAAGTGCAACGTTATTATTTGTTGTTTTCTGAATAACTCAAGTTTTATAATTGTGAGACAGATATATAAAAAAATGAACTATTTAAATCGTAACCTAAGTAAGTAAACAAACCATGGATGTAACATTAATTATTTGCAAAGACCCCAGTAAGCAAAAATTAGAAAATTCGTATTTTGTCTGCTTAGTAACACAAATACTGTTTCATATTTTACTACAACTTTTCAATTAAAAAAATATGTGACGTTATTAATAACCATAGTCCCTCCAGAAATGTACTATCAGAACGCTCCTCTCCCTTTTCCCGTTTGCCCTAGCGTTATGTTCTTATAAAATGATAAGGAATGCTGGGTCATTCTTGGTTAACCTTCATCCTACCAAAATATGTACTACCAAAACGGGGTCTACGATGACTCTGTGCCATTATTTTATTTGTATACACCTGTTTTATGCCTGGCACATGGGGTTCGCTAAGATTTTTTTTAAGTTTTACTCCTGTACTTTCAATAGCAGTACATGTCGCTTTGGAAAACCCTCTGCGGGCTTCTCGAATCTGTGTAGTTCGTCATGTAATATTTCTATCACTCAACAATTTACTAACTCATGAAGGAACAGTTTTCTACGGAAATTTCAAAGTGGCATTATAGCAAGCTATATCAATCCAATTGAAAACAAGACGTAGAGGCCACCTTCTCGTTGCCCTTTTGCAAATATACTCACGTATCAATTTATCTACACCACTTTTGGAATCGTTATATGAAAGAATAATGGCTGGTTTGAACTTGTGTTCATTTCCCGATATTAGTTGCTCGTGAAGAGAGTAACACCACAAATTTATTGGGCTTGCTAATGTACGACACACCAAAGTTATATCTTTGGTAAATAAAAACATTGACGAATATGTTGCTCGATTTTTAATGTCCAACAGACACTTGGGCAAGTCTTCCTCACAGGACCAACCAATGTTAATTTGTTTGATAAAAGTTCTTCAGCCAACGTAATGTCAGTAAAAAAGTTGTCACTTATTACATTTCGACCACTACTGTACCAGTGGGTTTTTAACAACTCGCTGTCCTTGATTTCGTTCTACTACATTACCCTCTTTCCCAACATATACTTCAAAATTACAGCAGTAAAAATTTTCAGCATCACACAAAGCCCATACTTTCATTCTGTACTTTCCTGGCTTTTAAGGCATATAAATGCAAAATGGACACCACCCTCTAAAACTAATCAACTGTTCATCAATTGTTCCGTTAGCGGAAGCACTGCACCATTCCTGACATTCCGTTGCAAATATATCAGCCACTTCACCTATAGCAGCAAGTTTATCGAGTTGCTTCGTTGTATTCCTTGTCGATAGATCGTCAAACCGAATAAAACGTAAAATATCACAAAACCTATTCCTACTCATAACTGCTTGATAAATGGGTTTGGTATAAGCTGTATTACTTGTAGACCACAAATTATATGAAGGTTCTCTTGCTTCTCTAAATCGACCCACAAAAATAACTAATGCAAAGAATGCTTCAAGTTCTAATGCATCTATATCAACCCACAGTCCAATTTTGGCTTCATGGGTTTCATTATAGGTATTATAAAATTGAGCGGCCTTCAAACTGGTATATTTTATGATGATTGGTTCAATATCATTTGAGATAAATAATTTAAAACAATCAAGGACTGACGTAACATGTCGACTTCTCAGTTAGCTCTTTCTTGTTTCGCAATATATCAGCAACCCTCATCTCTCCTGTTTTTGGTGCAACATAGTGCCAGGTACGTCCAGCAGTTACAACATCGGCAAAAATTGGATTATGTTCCCTGCCACTATCGATTTTATCTTCATCATCAGAGAGGTCAACTTGTTCATTATCTACCACGTAATCTTCGTCATCCGTAACATTGATAAATACTTCATCCCAAGAAAGGTCACTCTCGTCATCAGAAGAATTGATGAGTGCTTTACAAAGTTCTTTTTCAGACATATACTTATTACGTGGCGACATTTTACACAACTCGGAGTCACTATGTATGCACACAACCGCACTTAGCTCACAACTAAACGTGCAGTAACTTGTCTTGGTGCTGGTATCAAAAATCGCGCCTGTCCAGGGCGCACGTGACCCATCACGATAAAACACTCATAAAACTCCAACAACATATTTTTTAAAACTTTTACCTTTTGTATATTGCTCATTTTAGGAGAATTAAAAGAAAGAAAATAAATTGACAAATATAATTCAGAAATTATTTGACAAAATGTTGATTTGGGTCAACTCAGACCCCATTTCAGTAGGGCAAAGGTTAATAGTCATTGGCTACATCTATTAGATTTATATTACTAATGGCGTAATAGCGGGAGATATTAGATTTATACAGTCCAAACTGAAAATGCACTTAGCTTAATTAGGAATTTTTGATAGTCATCACCACTCACCTTTGATTTAAAAGCTGTGTCCACCTGATACAGCTTCAATTCTATGTAATCACTTTAGTCCTATAGGAATCGAATATTTTAGCAACAGACTGCGTACAAAAATTGACCAATAGTGCTTAGGGAATATATAAAACTGTTGTAAAGTAAATAAGTTCATTACATTTATTAAAACATTAAATTAAACCAAAATTCACCAAAAAATCAAACAATATTTCCTACATGTATTAGATGTATACGGTTATGTACTGTGTATACTAGTGGAGTGTATATATAGTACCTAATCTAAAGTAGATAGCTAAATCTAAGTGGGTAGGGTTAAATATGTGTCCAATACAAGCACCCTTATACGATTACCACATTTACGTAAAATCCAAAACTATGTTTCTCAGTTTTGAAAGCAATTAGATTACTCTTACTCTTAGATATATATATAAAAGTGTGTAAATGAAAAATAAAAATTAACAATTCACCCCTATCTAAAAACCAAAATTCTGTGTCTGTGATTGTGGTGATGTGTTCGACAGTGTTGTATTGATGTATGAAGTTGAGATGAATCTGTAAAAATAAAAATGTGTTTTTAAAAAAGGAGATATGTATCTTTGAAGAATGTTAGAAGCACCATTGACCCAATTTTTTACAATAATGTGTTTAAATATTAGTAATTACTCAAAGCACCAATGGAGAGGAATGGGTATTTGGAAAAGCAAAACCAGTTCAAAAACACATTTTTCTCTCATTTAATAATTTACTTATATCAGCATCGAAATAAATTACTTACATTATTGAAAAAATCAATTGACTTTCGGTTATACCGATTCTAGGTACTTTGTCTTTGTAGTTCTATCAATGAAAAATCGCATAATTAAATAACATAGCGACACAAAGACAAAATGCTAGATACTATTTGGCATACACTTATGCATGTATATAATACTTTCAGATAATTTAAATATTTACATATAGCTCTGACAATACATACATTTAATTGTATATAAGTCGAGTGTTGAATGTATTTTGTAGTATGTATGTATTTGTTTAATGTATTTTTGAACGTGTAAGCTGTGGAGTTGTTGTTTTTCATTACAAATTTAATTCGCAATAAAAAACAAAGTTTGTAAGGTTGGAGAGTAAAGGTGTAATAGACAGAAACAGCTAGCATTGCTAGAGGCACAGATAATTGACTCAAACTAATGTTTATTACGACAACGTGTATAGAATAGTAGATTGCTGAATCAGCCCAAACACTAAAACATAAATACACAGCAGGAACTATGACGTTTGATGAAGTCATCGACACATCAAACGTCATCTCTAATCACTGTTAATATTAAACTGTGTTAAGTTTGATTTACTTTTTAGCTAAAGACAGTGATTACATCTAAAAAAAGGGGATTGTGCAGAAATTTAAAATCTCGACCAACTCATTCATTCATTTTGGTCCTCGTTTTTGACACGAATTAATACTTAATTATTTTACGATTTTCCACCATTTGTCTACAATAACACAAGCAGTATTTGTAATAGCATTGTCCAAATTTTAAATAACTGCACAAACATATAAATTAAATCCTAGTACAACTACAGTACGAACATTGTAATACTATTAGTAACTCTAAACTAAGTGTCTTTTACAAATGAATTCGGTGGCTTAATCCAAGAGTATTTAAGATAGCAGCCTCCACACTAGATTAAGAAAAGAAAAACAAAACAAAATATACGTGAACGTGAAACTTCTACATTCGCAAATTATATGTACGCTCGAACAGAGCGCTGTTAAAACTACGAAACAACCATTATTGCACATGTGATTATGGCATACACACAGACAGACACTACGTTATCATTATCATAATTATTATTGACATCAAGTTATGCAAAGCATGTATCTAAACACATTTCGAGATTCTGAAATGGTTTAGGTCATAAAATTGGGAAGACGTCGAACAAAACTTTTTTTAATAAGGAGTATCAGTTAGGTATGCGTAATGTAGAATTGAGATCTTTCTTTATTAATTAACAGATTTAAGGTAGATCAGTATGAAGCAATCGTTAAGTAGAAAAATACTTAATAAAGTAAGCTCAAAAATACAATATTTTGTAAATTTTGCTTCGTTATAAATCTATGATATGTGTATTACAATATGTATTTTTAAATTGAATATGTTGTTTAGCATAGCGTTAATTTTGTAAGCAATAAAGTAAACTAACCTTCTCAGTATAGATGATGTGCAACACAAACGAAATTTTGTGGATATATGTGTATATATATATAATATATAACTTGTAAAGGATGAGAGGAACACAAAAATTACTACAAAACTAGATTAAACTAGACCTAAAACTACATTTACGTCGTTGCAAATGAATGTGTTTAACACGATAATTTTACTGCACATACTTTACATCGCCGATAATAAATTTGCAGTGTCATAAAGTGAAATGTTTTAATAAAAAACTGCATGTTACGTGCTTATTATCACTTCCGTTATTAAATTAAGTCAAAAAATTGTTAAGACAAAAATTGTTTTTATGTAATTAAATTATGACGTCAACTAATAAAATGAAATACATTACACCTAACGTACATAAAGGGATTGCTAATCAGTAGTGATTTAAAAACTACGTAAAGCATAAAGTAAGTACATTAACAACGATCGTATATGCGTTAAATGCATATAAGAACGTATTGTACTGTATAAACTTTTTTTTGTGTTTTTTTCTGTTTAGGATATGTATTGGTCTTTGAAGGGAAACTTAGGATTGTTTACTCTTGATCTTGCTCCATACGGCGATCACCAGCTCCATTGCTCGGTGAATTCTCACCATTACGTACTGTCATGGTACGAGATGAAGAAAAACAGAGCTTCATGATAAACGGAAATTTAGTACCTATCAAAAAAAAAAACATAAATAACTATTTTTTCTTATAAATTACTTAGCTGCTAATTTTTCTTATAAATTATTTCATAATCTTTATTCTTATTCTTACAATGTCTTAGAAATTTATTTTTTTTCTTTATAAACTAATTACGCACTAATTTTAGCTCTTTGGAATTAAGTTTTACAACCCTATATAAAACGAGTTACAAACCTATATACATTTTTGCACGATTGAGCTTTTTCGTTTATTTACCATATCTGTTTCCAAGACAGTAGGATATGTTTACTGGTTGCGAGGCCCAACTCGTCGGTAAGTATTTTACTTACTTATATACTACTACACAGATCACTTCACGAAGCCATAAATGTTTTTCTTATAAATTAATTAGCCGCTAATTATGGCCCATTAAAATTAGAGTTTTACGATCTTACAAAAAACCAGTTATTTCGAAAATTACATAGGACAGCTAACATTACGGAGCCAATTCAATTCTGCACAAAATTTTTTTTCTTATAAATTGGTGCTAATTGTACACCTTGAAATTGAGTTTTGCAATCTCATAGGAAACCAGTTATTTCACAAATTACATGGATACAGTTGACTTTTGCATAATTTTTTTATAAATTAATTCGCTGCTAATTTTTCCACGTTGGATTTGAGTTTTGCGGTCCTATAAGAAACCATTTATTTGAAAAATTAAATTGATACAACCAAATTCACGAAGCCACAATCTTCTAGATAATTTTTTTTTATAAATTAATTAAGCGTTAATTTTGGCCCGTATGAAATGAGTTTTATGATCATACAAGAATCCAGTTATTTAAAAATTACATCGACCCAACTAATTTCAGAATAAATAATTTTTTTCTGGTAAATTAATTACATGCTAATTTTGGTTCGGAAGTAGGTTTTACAATCCTATATAAAATTAATTATTTCAAAAATTATGACAGCTAACTTCACAAAGTCACAAATTTCTGCATATTTTTTTCTTATAAATGAATTAGCCGCTAATTTTGACCCGATTGTACTGAATTTGACAGTCCTACACAAAGCCAATTATGTCAAAATTTAATAGGGGCACATCTAGTACCTATCAGGAAGCCAATTCAATTCTGTAAAAATTATTTTTATTCTTATAATTTTTTTTATAAATAGATTAGGCGCTAATTTTGCCTCTTTGGAATTAGGTTTCACGATCCTATATCAAGAATCAAAAACTTCTACATATATCATTTTTTTCTTATAAATAAATTAAGCGCTAATTGTGGGCGGTTGTAATTAAGTTTTATGATCCTATAAAAATATTTCCAAAGTTACATAGGCACAAAGCCAATTCAATTTTGCATAAATTTTTTTTTCTTATAAATTAATTAAATGCTAATTTTGGCCCGGTGGAATTGAGTATTACAATCCTACACGAAACCAGTTATTTAACAAACTACAAGGATACATCTGACTTTACGGAAACATACATTTCTGCATAATTTTTTTTTTCTTACAAATGAATTAGGCGCCAATTTTGGTCCGTTGGAATTGAGTGCTACAGAAAACCAGTTGATTTAAAAATTAAACAGACGCGCACATCTAGTATCAGGAAGCCAATTCAATTCTGCATAAATTATTTTTTTCTTATAAATGAATTAGGCGCTAATTGTGGCCCTTGAGTTATTTCACAAATTACATTTAAATATTTGACTTTACGAAGTCACAAACTTCTGCATAATTAATTTTTTTTATAAATTATTTAGGTGCTAATTAATCTAATTTTCTGATATAATAAATAATTTTCTCTTTATGACGTAATTAGACGCTAATTATGCTCCGTAATGTACCGGTGGTATGCCAATAAAAAAATAAGTTATTGAAAAAATTACATCAACACAATGAGCTTGAAGCCAAAAACTTTTGCATAAATCATTTTGTTCTTATGAAGAAATTACGCGGTAATTATGCGCGTTTTGCACGATTACAATTAAACTTTTACGCTCTTCTAGAAAACACGTTGTTACGAAAGCATTGATACGTTAAACTTTTCGGAACCACTTTTTTCTTATGCAGTAATTAGGCGCTAATTATGCGCAGTTTTGCGCCATTGAAATTAAAATTTGCGCCTAATACCAGTTAACTGTGCATAAATTAAGTTTTTTGCATAATTAGGCGCTAATTCGGCGCATTTCAAATATAATTTGGTAGCTAATTAACTATTTTTTCAGACCGTTTTTTGGTTTAGTAAATTAGAATTTCTTTCCGGATTACTGGCCGATATATTTGATTGTTAAAAAGTTTAATCAACGTTATTGACTCCTTATTACGGTCGACAAATTATTTTTTATTAAAAACCCTCTTTCAAGTTTATCAGAATTAGCTTTGTCTTTACACCATTCTTTTTTGTAGATCGGTTGAGTAAATCAGTATACAATTATTAATTACCGATTATTCATTTATGATTAAAAATTCTTTGAATTATTTATTTGTTTATAGATTGACAGACTTTGTTTTTTCCTAATTCCCGCCCGGTTAATTATTATTTTTTTAATTAAAAATCATTTTTCTGGTTCATCATAATTAATGAATATCGAGTTTGATTTGTTTATACCGTTTTTTTCAACATTGGGTTGCCGTTTTTTATAATTATCAAGATTTTTGTTCGTCATCATACGTGTACAAATTAAATTTTTTTTCTTCTTAGAATGTCATGAATTTACACGATTATTTTTTTAATATATTTTATTACCGTAGGGTTAATTATTATTTTCCAAGATTTTTTTTAATTTTAATTGCCTATTTATTTATAATTTGATCTTAATTTTCTTGTCTTGATTACCATCCTGATAAGTGATTTTTAAGAGTAGTAATTCATAAAATTTTATTTTATTTTTTTTAATTTGTTTTGATTGTGCATTTATGAAGTTTTTTATGTCTAATATTTTTGCATCGTAATTGGAGAACTGCCATATTCCTGTTCCACCGTAGTAATTTTCACTGAGACCACGGGGGTTTGATTGAATTTTATATGTTCAGAGGGATTTCAAACTTCAGAAAAACACGTTAATAACTCTCAACGTCTTGCGTGTTCATTACATTTTATCTTTAAATATCATTTTTTAATTTATTGTTAATACGTGAATCCCCCTTAAACTTTACTCCCTAAATTTTGTTATAATTATTTTGTAGCTTCCATTATAACATTACATTTGTTGAAATATTTTTTGTACTTTGATATACTAACCTGGACTTTCTATAGCAGCATGATTGCAAGCCATAACGGCAGCAACTGCTTCGCTGATGTTATCAAATTCCAATAATCCAGAACTAGAGCGTTCAGATTTCATAGGAAATAGTTTGACACCTTTAGGAGGGACTACATCATAATCATTAAACACTTGTATTAAATCGTTTTCAGTAACTTGCGGTGGAGTGTTGAAAAAGTGCAAAATCTGAAAAAAAAACAGTAAAATGTGAATTCAATATAAAAATATGAATAAATACCTTGCTGGGCGGTTGGATACGATTTTTACTAGCCATTGACGGATTCATGAATCGATTATTCTTATTATTAAGATATTCTTTGAATGATGGTGATTTATCTGATAATGGATAAGGGTTTGTAACTTCGCTAAGAAACGGTTGTTTGCTAAATGCCAACTGCAGTTTATGTTCTCCGGACTCATTTCCGTCGTCATCTTTGTTTTGACTAACTGGAGCAGCACCGGTCACTCCGATAATGACATTGTTCAAATTTTGAACGCATCTTTCAACAGCAACGGCATCCCCCAATTGTATCATAGCCGTTCCTTCTTTTGATTTCAAAAACTTAATCTAAAAATTGAAAAGAATTGAGATGAGAGGCATAAGAATACTAGGGTAAGATGTATGATTATGGCATACTTAGTGTTAAGAAATGTTATGTAATTTTGAAAAAGCGAGATTCAACGACCCGTGAGAGGTCGGTGGGATTTAAAAAGGTAACATTATGGTTAATGAAAAGAAACATACTCGAGCTACATTTCCGTAGAGACACATAAGATTAAAGAGCTTGTCAGCGTTAGTACGCAGTGGATCTAATCCGTAAACCATTAAAACGGATCCGGGTTGCTGAAAAGTTGTACTTCGTTGTTCACGATATTCGGCAAGTGGTGGTGCGCCTTTTCTATAATTATCAGGACCAAAGGATTCTCCATAACCTTGCATTTCTTCATAACGTTGCGGTTCATGTTGGTACGCATCTGAAAAATAATTTACATTTAAATAACGTCAAGAAAATTTTGTTCTAGGAAGGGTGGTGGCTGGGAATATTAAAATTTCATCATCTCATTAAATTCGAGCTCAACTATAAGTATCTAACGTTCAGTTTGCAGGAAAACGCTGAAAACGAATAAAAGAAATTTTTAATTTTGAATTTAGTAAAATGTTAAATGAGACTACTAAAAGTCTTTCCATTTTGAGCGTAAATACAAAGTTTTAATGTAAAATCCAATTAAAAAGTTTCACTGAAATCTTTCAAAAGGGGACACAAAAGCCAGTTTGTCTACCTTGTTAAAATACGAAAGAACTACATGAGCTTGTTGCATTCTCGCAACTGTTTGTCCTGTATTTAAGAATGTTGAACTTTTTGAGCTTGAAAATAAACACCATTCCGAGACATTACATTCCTTTTACAATATTGACATGGCTCTTTCGTAATCACAAAACAAGTAAAAATGTGTTCTCAGATATTTCAGTAGTTATTTTTAAACTAGAAGTTTAAGATTATCTTAAATGGGTACCGGTATGCAAATGCATTTTAGCGCAAACATACTCGGCATTTAAATGAGACAAAAATAGCTTAAAGTGTAACTGGTTTTACGCTTAGAATATAATAAGAATGGGATGATTATTGTATTATCACCATTTTGGTGGATTTTTTAATACAATTTTATGTAATTTCAAACCTGAGGAGGAGGTGATTACTGTATTGAAACTTGCATATATTTTTTTTTTCAATAATTTTATAGTTTTCTAGGCTGAGATGATTAAGGAATCATGTGTATTACACTACCGGATTAGGAGAAAGTGTGAAATCATTTTTAATAGCTAATTGCGCTTATTTTGATTTAATTGAAGTAGAATTTATTAAGTTAAAATTTGTTAGCTATCCAGGACTTTTCATGTAAATTATCTGGTGAATAAATTTCACCGTTGTGGTGTTTTTAAATTGGCCGTTCCAATTTTTTGTCTAAATAAATAAGAAAGTAGTTGTATCTTCCCATGTATAAGTAAAAATAAATGAGAAAATTAAACAATGTTTTACTGTCCAAATCATTTACTAAGCGGAGTAAGTTTATTTTTAAAGTTACGAGGGTCGTCCACAAAGTAAGCACCGTTTGCGCGTAACGCGAAAAGTAGTGGGGGTAGGGCCGGCAGATGTGAGCAGTACGCTTCTAGCTGTGCAACACAGGAAGGGTGGTTTAAGGATAATATTAGGCTACCGAGAAATGTTTATTAATTTAGAGGAAAACAGGAACTGGGTAGTGCATTCCACAATTTGGTAGCCGTGTGGAAACATGTAGATTGCGCCAGTTTAGTGTGACAAGAAGCAAGTCAGAGAGCGTAATTATGGTGTGAATGGGCAAACCAAGTGTACCTAGCGAAGGTATTAGGGAGTGTATTTCGGAGACACACTTGCCATGGTAATAGTGATAGAACAAGGAAAGAACCGAAACTATTCTTCTATGCTTAGAGACTGTAGGTCAGAAGCCCCAGTTTACGGGCAGATGTTTTGCTGACTGACAAAAGGTGATCAACCCATGAAAGGTTCGATAATACGGACATCCCTAACATAGAAATAGATTTTGAAAACTTGAGATCTAAGCCATTCATATTTACAGCATGAAATGATCGGTCTTTCTTGGCGGACACAAGGCAACACTGGGTTTTGGCGGCGTTGAACGTGAGTAGATTATCCCTTCCCCATTCAAGGATACGTTCTAGGTCACTATTGCTTGAGGCTGTCATTTTCATTTTCCTGACTAGACTTATTGTTGTGGGGAAAACTGAGAAGACCTACAATGTAGAGTGCTGTCGTCTGCAAAGAAATGGATCGGGTTAGCAGGAAAAGTGTGGGAGCTAACACCGATCCTTGGAGTACGCCCGCGTTAATAGTAGCCATCGACGACAACGCGTATACGTCTTTTGAGATCCAATTGATGAGCGTATCGGGTAATCCTAACGAGGTGAACTTGGCAAGTAGGCTCTTGTGCCAAATCCTGGCCAAAATCCTTTGAAATATCTAAAGCTACTACGATTGTTTCACCGGACCTCTCTGTGTTATTCCAAAGTTGGATGACATATGAAAGAAGATCGCTCATTGAAAGACTCTGTCTAAACCCATACTGGTAGTCGTTTAGGAGTTTATTGGACTCGAGGAACGAAATTAGTTTCTTCCATGATTTTCGATAGAATGGAAGTGATAGCTATTGGTGGATAGTTTGAGGGATCGATTTTGTCGCCCTTTTTAGGAATAGGTGTAATGGAGGTATTAGAAATTCGAATTACACGCCGTTATATGAGATTAAGTGGTTATTGGTTATTTGTATTTAAACATAATTAACATAAAGATAAAAAGCTTGAGCACGTTTCGACGAGTATTTGCATATTAAATTAGAAAACTTTTTACGCGGCAATTTGCGGATATGACTGTTTTGTAAAAGGGAACAAGTACGTCACCTCTAGTAAGCGATCAGAGTTTGTTGAAAAGCGATTGCGGCAGCTTGATTTATGTTACAACTAATATTGTGTAATTATAACGAAAAGTCAGCTAGTATTGTGTAAAGAAAACATAAATGATATTTTCCGTATTAATGCGACGAAAAGCTACAATAATAAAAAGTGCAATTGTTATCGAGTTGGCGGAAATAAAAATGATTGCACAATAGATTAAAATACGTATTAAAAGTGACGTAATAAGTGAAGATAACGCGTTTTATATGTATCAGAGCCGTAATCAATTGTGTTTAAATAGTGAACAATAAATATAATAGACAATAATCGATCCAAATTGGTAAATCAAAGCATAAAGGACAATAACTCGAATGTATTGATGTATAAAAAGGGAGAATTCGCGGTTTGTAAATAGCTTGCATTTTGTTGCGCAAGTTATTTGTAGTTTCAACTGAACAATTAAGTAAAAACTGGACAGTGTAAATATATCAAGCAGTTATTTAGAAAAAAATCATTAAATTGTGGAAAGAAAGTTAGAAGCGTCCTCTATAACAAAGAGATAAGGAAAACAAAGGAAGCGGTTCCTAGTTGGCGAGAGGAGCAGTCACACAAGTTGAGGCCTCTCACCGCTCCAAGGAACGCAAGCATTACGTCACCAGTTCGAACAACGTGATAACAAGTATTATTTATTTTTAAATTTATGTTAATTGCAAAGTACAGGTAATTAATAACCTCAGATTGAGGATAATTTTGATGAATGATAACGATAACCATTTAACCCATTGCTAAGCTAGCTGGAGCGTCCCGATAAAAGGAAACAGGAATTTGTTGAGTAATTATTAAAGTTCATTATACGAACAGAAATGTGATAACAATAAAAGTAAAGTTTAGTTAATGAAGGTTATCTTTATAAATTAAAATCACTTAGTTGACGTTAAATAGTTTGACATTTTCATAAAAACAATATAAAATTTTTACTCAATGATTTTGGAAATTGTAAAAGATTGAAATAAACATTATTCTTTGTAGCCAGGTGTATGCTAGCAAGGTAATACGCCCGTCACAAAACAATCCCCAACGTGCGAACCACCACAGAATAGCCCCCAAACTATTACAAAATGGTGCTCCAAATGTGAGGTTTATTACATAGGTTGGACATTTGTCAACATCCACGTTGAGGGAAACTCTCCAGCTGACATGGAGCTCGAAAAGAGTTACAGGCTCCAGGTAGCATTTTAAGGATAGTTGTAATACCGTCACGGCCAGTCGCCTTGTCTCAGTCAAGTTTATTAATTGATTCTAGGAGCTTGTATCGAAACTGGATTTGTTTCATAGCCTATGGGTAAATTTGAGCGACGACACACTTTTACCAGAATCATTGAGATATGAATTTGATGTAAAATAATCAACAAGGAGATTGGCTTTGTCAGTAGGATCAGCTATTACAGCTCTGTCGCGAGACGTCATGGGAGGAAAGGAAGATGTACTAAAGTTTTTAGTGATGGGATTTACGATCTTCAAAGATCTTTCCATAGGCGAAAAATCTTTCAGCGGCCGAAATTCATCGTGAATTGTGTACAGTTTATGGTAAAAGTGTTGTCCGCGAATGCGTTCGAT
Organism: Vesta saturnalis; assembly: GCA_036346205.1. NCBI lineage: Eukaryota > Metazoa > Arthropoda > Insecta > Coleoptera > Lampyridae > Vesta > Vesta saturnalis. The sequence goes on along the minus strand of JARFJB010000902.1, from coordinate 9,974,631 downwards.
TATTCAAAAATGGAAGAACAAACATTCACAATGAACACAAGAGCGGTATGCCTTCTCTTGTCAGTGATGACCTAATGAGCAAGGTCAATGAAAAACATTTTCCTGAAGCTTCCAGGAGTCTTTTGCATGAGATAGTGACCGAAGTCCACAAATAGAAGGAAAGTCCGACAAACTTTGTCAGCAAGGAAAGTTGCAGTCTTTTGGAATGCTAAGCACATCTTGCTCATTGATTTTATGGAACGCGGTAAGACTATTACCTCTGCAGTTTACTGTGAAACTTAAAAAAAACTGAGAAAGCTATTCAAAACAATCGTCGGGATCTTCTGATATCTGGTGCTGTGTTTGTGCACGGCAGCGCTTGCCTACACACAGCTCGAAGAACAAATGAACTTTTGGCAAATTTCAAGTGCAATGTGTTTGACCATCTCCCGTACAGTCCGTGATTTGGCTCCTAGCGACTTTCATCTATTCCCATACATGAAACGGTGACTTGCGCTTCACAACTTACGAATAGCTTCAAAACGGTGTGACAAGTTATTTAAATGCACAGGCGTCAGACTTTTACGTAGAGGTCATTTCAAAAACTGTGTGCTAAGTGATCGAATTTGTTGGAAGACACCGTCGAGAAATAGGGAAAAGTTTAGTTTTAAAACGTATGCAATAAAACGTATATACACTGGTTTAGTTTTTATTTCATAAAGGAGGTTTTGTTGAATTTAGTAAAACAAAATCTTACAAAGCCAAACATTTTAGGTAATAAAAATTTATACATACTCTATACATCTTCGAACAGTTAAGGCTTTATTATTAAAGATAACAAAAATATGTCAGACAAAACTTGTAGACAATTAACAGTATGTATACAGGGTGTTTCAGGACAATAAACTTGTATTTTTTAACTAATTATTGGATTTTTGAATTCTCCTTTTTGTACTTCTACAATAGATTTGCTAAGTACCTTAAAAGTTAGAGCTGTGTTTATGTAATGTTTTTGATTATATTGGACCTGATTAATGTACATTCAAAGATTTTTAGTATCCTTGTATTTAGTGAAAATGGCTATCTTACGTATAGGATAGGTCAGAGCCCGATAATCACGTTCTTTTTTTCTTTAACATCTGTGTATTATAACGTTATACGATTTCTATTTGTCATCACCATACCTATGTTTTCCTAAATATTCACAGCTCTCTAAATTAATGCTCGGTATTTTAAGCTGGCCGTGAAAAAAAAATAGAAGTCGAGTCTCTCCTGCAATTACGTGACACCCTGTATATATTTAGAATATACGTTAACTATCCCTTTAATATTAAAGCCGTAATACACAAGGGGTATTAAAGGGACGCATTGTAAAAATATGTAGAAAATGGTGTTACTAAAACAGTAACGACGCGATAATTCTAAATGTAAAAGATTATGGCGTGCTGGCAATTTAATGAAACATTTGATGAGAATTAGAATTTTATAAAAATTGATTCAGTTTTCAACTGGGTGTATTCAAGAATACTGATATAAACTTTCACTTCGTTTCCATCTCAATAGCTTTTGTTTTATTTTGAGTATTCCCATTCAAACAGGTTTTATACATTTTTTTGTGAAGTGAAAAACAATCTATTAAAATTTAATATTTTTATGCGACATGCGTATACAAGGTTATTTAATTGAAGGCAATCTAAATAAGAATTTTTTTGAATGAAAGTATAAGCATTTCAATAAAACAAGGTTTTGAAACCGTTGGAGAATACTTACAAGAGGTATGTATTTTATTGATTTTGAAGATTGATTGATGTGGTAATTTTGTGTAAGACATTAAGTGTTCATTAAGATAACGTAAATTATTAATCGCAAAAAGAGGGGTCAAACGAATGATTGTAAAGTCTGCCTCTGGTTAATTGTCAAAAAAGTTGACGTTTTTTAATTCTCTCGTTGTTTTTACTTTGATAAGTTTTGATACCTTGACTATTCAGTTTAATTATTCTTTAACGCGACGTTTAAGTGTCTACATAGACAAAATGGTACGTATGGTAGCCGACAAAGTAGCAGCTATCTTAATAATTGGTGAATGTAGAAACAATTTCCATGCAGCAGACAAGAGTTTAGCAATAGGATGCATTACTGTCAGGACTTAAGTGGAGCACATTTCCAACATATACTATAAGAATTGGTCCTTGAATCTTGATTAATTAAATGCCAAACTATAATTTTAGTACTTATTTAATTTTTCTATCAAAATCAACCTAAACCCTAACAAAATTAGTATTTCTGAATAGGTAATTTTAATACCTTTCAAACGAGATGTCACTTGCCATAAGGTACTATTTAAAATTATTGGTCACTGTGGCCCTGTGACGTCATATCACCACGTCACTTGTCATGACTAGTTTAGAAGCTTATATCCGTTTATATTCACCCTCCAAATTTCATTAGTATAAGTAAAACCGCTCAAAAGACACTGGGGGGGGGGGGGGACTTTTGACTAGCACTGTGTGTATGTACAGGGTGTCCCAACGATAGAGTAAAGTAAGTTTATGCTTAACTAGAATTATTTGTGTAAATATTGTATGGACCATGGGGTAGAGGTAAGAAGTGTGCATTTTTTTAAAATATTGGAAGTTATACAGGGTGTGCCAGAAAAGCAGGACGTGAAAAAGTATAATTTTTTAAATAGAACACCCCGTATTTGATTTTAGTTTTTAATTCTACGTGTCCATACAAACATATTTTGTCATACAAAAGATTGGCTGAAAGTTTTTAGTTCTTGAGATATTCGCGTTTAAAGATTATTATGGTCATTTTCGTGGGGTTGATGAATGGGCAATTGTTCCGTTATTTCACAATAAAAAAATTGATATTTCGTGTGAAAAATGAGTGATATTATACTAACGTTTAGACCGAGTAGTATTTCTAATTTTCTCAACAGGGTGTTTGTTATAACCATTCAAATTTGAAAATTCTCAAATTAAAAAAAATCAGTTTTTTTTAATTGCACACCCTATATATTTTTATTTCATTTTATTCGGGATTAAAAAATCTATCATTTTTGTCAAATATATCCTATATCTATAAGACGTTTTATTTATTTTTTGTTTTACCTAAAGGCTCAATTACACGGGGTAGTTGACTAGCTATTAGCCGCCGAATTTACTCGCTGATCGTAAACTAGCTCCGTGTCATCTAATCACTAGCAAGGCTTGCAGATTGTAAAAACGCTGCGAGTGAAGTTAAAAGCCGGTCTACTTTACTCACTACTCGCCGGCGTTTGAGCGAGCTAGCTAGTAAATTAGCTGCGTGTCATCACTGTTGCTAGTGAAAAAGCGGCAAGTCAGTGGTGGCAGAAATATCAGAGGAATTGGTTATAGCCGGAGTTCTAGTTTTACGTAAAGTTATTAAAAACGAGTTAATACGAACAGAAAATGAGAAAAAAAAAACTTCGTCGAAGAAAAGTGTGGATGAAACCGTGGATAGAAAGACGTTTAAGTTATGGTGCATTAAACACTTTACTGAAAGGGCAGAAGATGCTACAGCTTGCTAAAGTCTTTATCCATGATGTTCCACAACAAAGGGTATTGGCGGTATATTTCCTGAAACCCAACAATATTGTTCGCGTTTCACCAACAAACAGGAAACTGACAAATTTGCAATCAAAACAACACACGTGGTTTCTACTCACCAGCTAGTTAGCTAGTGAGCGTGTGGGAAGCTTTTAAAGACATCGTCAACTAGCGCACTCGCCGGCAAGTAACTAGCCGGCTAGTAGCTAGTAAACTCGCCCCGTGTAATTCATTAATCATCTATTATTTGATGATTCGTCATTATTGAAAATCTCATCTTAACTGCTGTCTTCTTCGTGTGATCAAATAGGTGTAAATCTGCTACTACGCCAGCAGTCTACTTCGGACGGGGTACTGCTGTATTCAGTCAGATCTCTTGGCCGTCGGGTCTCCGGTGCTGTAAAAAGAACAGCCTCGCGAAGGCGAATGGCGTCCGATATCACCCAGCGGCCTTCTGACCACCTGATAACAGCTGCTGATGCATTTTTCCCGCGGTTTACAAACTATACTAAAACTTTGTCTCTTGAAAGCGCATCAACATCCACAAGCGATGCAAAACCCTACAAGTAAAGTCGGCTGCTTCTACTGAAATGTACGAAACGTTCATAAAGCAACAATGCCCTGCGCGACAAGATGACGAAACCGTACGAACAGAGAGAAAAACATAATAACAATAATTGATCTTGGGAAAATAAATGAAAACGAATATAGAAGAAGAGCTAATAAAAAGATATAAGAAGAACACGATATTAAAAAGATAAAGAAGGAGGGCGAAGTGATTTGGGCAAATACTAACGTCAGAAGAAATAATATCACAAAGATCATAAAACACTTCGAACCCATCGGGAAACAAAGGAAAATACGTTGAAGGAAGTCAGAGTCATAAAGACAGATGAAAGAACTGAAAGAAAGATCTAGAAAACCAAAAGAAGTAAAAACTCCAAGAGGATGTAAAGCTATAAATAAATGTTGAGTCGTTACACAAAAAAATCATTAAAATAAGATAAGCACAGTATTGTTGAAAAAATGACTACTATGATCCTAATGTGCAAAGATCAGTTAATAAATTTTAAGTAAAGTCTTGTTGATGTTTAAATAAAGGCTCTATAAATTAACTGTTGTGACTTTTAGATGCGTTTCTCTACACTTGTATATCTCTCATTACATATTTAAGTATTGCCATTCATATTTAATGTAACGTGCAAAATAGACTATTCTATAAAATTATGACCTCATACAAATACTTCAAAAAAAGATTTATTAAGTGGAAAATAAATTGGCATTGGTTTTGCATTGAACTCAGGCCAGTTTTATTATGCAGCAACGAGATTGTCATTTTGAGAGATTCAAAGCAAGTATTTGCTATATAGTTGCTGATATTATTTATGACTCATTTGGTTGTCACATTTTATTGCAGTTTAACACTTGCACGTTTACTCTATCTAATTTATTCTCGTTTTGGCATAATCTTATTTTAAACAGATGTAATTATCTTCATCGTGACGCACGAAGTGCTGAGGAAACTAAAGCTACTATGATGATGTGTACAGATTTAAAGGATTGTAACTAAATTTTGTATTTTGACGGCCACACAAAATTATCAAAAAGATTTAAGCACCGTATAAATTTTACTGTTAGTTATTTCCTTATACAGAGTGTCCAGTGACAAAATGTTCGGGGTATAATATTATTTGGAACCCTAAAATAATATTTTCATTTGTCGAAATTTCTGATCCACGCCTCTTGGAACAAATCCGTTCCTGTTTTCCCTTTTAATCTAAAATACTGTTGATACGCCCATCCGAATAGTAAACTGGCAAAAATATACAGGGAGGTTTAAAAGTTAAGTAAATAACTAAATCTGTTAACAGCTCATTAGAAGATGCTATAGATAGGAATAGGCCACGTATTTCATTGCTGCTCGAACTTTCCGAGCGCATTCAGCCACAATCATGGATTCCCAGCATTCATACATACATTACGTATATATGCATGGTGGGATTAAGGATGGGTGTGGTCAGGATAGGATCGGAAGGAACGGAGTTAGGGTTCTGAGGGGAGAAATACTACCCCAGCATTCGCCTAAGGAGCCGCACATGGTGTGCATATACGCAGTGACCCTGTCGCTTCATGTGTATGAGGAAAACCCCCTGAAAAAACCTCACACAAGGTAGACGGCAACGGGAATCGAACCCATTACCTCCCGAATGCTAAGCAGATCGTGTCACCACTACGCTACCAGCTCGGTGCGCTATAGAACAAACATACGAAACACAAAAAAAAAGAACATAAAGTGATGACTAGTTGGAGGTACAAGACTGAAACATGATATTTTAGTAAGAAGTTGTGTTCCCTACCGTATCCTAGGTTCCTCCAAAACGCATTTTCTCTAGCTTCCCCAACTCATTTCTGTACTACGAATATAATTTACAAATTTTACACCCTGTTCTTAAATAAATATCTCGTAAACGTTTTTCTTGGGTGAAATGTGCAGCGTTTATTTAAGCTCGTAATATTAGTGCAAGGAAGAGTTTTGTGCGCATGCGCGTAACACTGCTTTTTTTTCACTAGAAGCGACAGTAACAGAAGGCATTTTGTGATTTACAGTTTTCTAAATCGAATCTTGTTCTTACAGTTCAACTCTTGTTTCGTTAATGGCCCCATTAGTTTAAGACGCCTTTCTTGCGTAGCCCTAAAAGGTCTGTTAGGAAAGCTACCCGTGAGCTAGTTATGCCGGATATGACTAACCGGTGGATTGGAAGCAATGGGTCCGATGTTTGGATTTGGCCTCCAAGATTTCCTGATGTTACACCAACGCGATTACATTACATTACTTACTTACTAGAACTCTGGCAGAATTAAAATAGCTGTAGCGTATATCGCTCCAAACGTGCATCATGAGGTATTGGAAGAACTTGGTCAATACACTGAATGTATTCGAGTTGACAATAAGCAAGTGACAGTCTTTTATTTCTTGAATAGTTCATTGTTAATTGAAGCTAAAGCATAATTTATTATATATCGGGACATTTGAATTTTTTATTCTGCATATGTTGCTCAATCATGGCGAACGAGGCGAACAAGCCGTCGGGAAATGTAAAATCGTGGGATCCTTGTTATAGTCGACAGTAATATAACAAGACCTCGATAAATAGTCGACTATTTTTATTGCATCTAAATTTCAAGTGTATTTTAAAATCAATTTGTCGAGACGTAATTTTGGCATTAATAATATGATTAAGGCCCAAGGGCTACAATTTTTGATTATTAATGCCAAAATTATGTCGAGACAAATTGTAAAATAGACGACAAATTTAGTAGCAATAAAAATAGTAGCTAATCTATCGAGGTCGCGTTATATTTAATAAGATTATTTCCTGAGCCAACAACATTTCTATATGTATAAGGGAAAACACACAGAAAGGATATTGTGTGAATAATAGAATTATAATTTCAGAAAAAATGCGAAATTCATTTATTTTACGTATTTATTACCAACAAACAATAATTACTTAAGTATAGTTAACTTTATAACACCATTAGTAGTGATTTCATTTGAAAAAATTGAAATTTTCGGGTGGATTATTTGTTGTTGAATGCCGCCCTTTCGGTGACAATTGAGCATGCTGATAAAACTAGTCGACTATTTAGCACCAACGTGAATAGTCGCTTTATGTTATTTTGATTGGTCATATCAAAGCAGTTTCCAAACACGCGATTGGTTAAAAATTCAAATTTGACAGACGAAGGAAATAATCATTAGATTATTAGTCCCACTCCCAGTTGAGGTCAGTTTACCTTTCTGAAGGTAGGAAACGGATTGGATAAATGTATTTCTAGACTAAACTGCCCATTTTGATCAAGTATGCCAATTAGCAGTTTCGAAAATTCTTATGATCTTGCCTCTGAACATTTTTAAAAGCGACTTGTCGAATTCGGACGTCTAAACGGGGTTCCTTGATCTCAAAAATTAGTGGTATACCCGCTTCTTCCCTTTGGTTAAATGTAACGAAGGAGCGGTTTCCGAGATATAACTATCTATTTTTGGGAGATTGAGACTTCGAGCGCTTCCATAATATCGGAAGTTAAGTCGATGACTACTCTCTCTCGGCATCATGGAGAGTTGTGGATTGCGTACGCCGCAAGTTTACTAAATTATTCGCTGAACACATTCCAATTAAGCATGTTGAAAGTCTTTACTGATGATGTGAGTTGGAGCAAGTGGAACGGGGCCAAAAGACATTTCGACTAGAAGGAGAAGGTGGCCCGAGGTAATGGTGTCACAATGATAGTCTACGAACATGTGTTGAATAAGTCATTCGGTCTATATAATGCGGTCCACGGTCCACTATAAAGATACTTTGGAAATTAATTAAGCGTATCTGTGTTCCTTATATGGAACCGTGTTAAAGTTGTGAGAAGGAAGGATTCCGTATGCATCAGCCTAAGATTATAATGGCTAAGTAGTAACTATGGTGAATTATGGGAGCTAAATTGAAAAAAAGGCAAAGTAAAGAGTACAATTGTTCTTAGGTTTGGTTTCTGTAACGGTTAGTACTTCTATATTATTGGTGGATAGTAGATTATTAAAAAGGGGGCGTTTCCGACGAATGCTCGGCGAATTAACTGTCCCTATTATCAAGTCCATGGTGCTAAAGAGCGGAATTAGGATCATATGTGGTAAGTAGAGATACCGATACCATCACCAACAAAGTTGATTCTGGTACGACGCTTCAGGTATTCCCTGGACGTATTGGCTGGCCTACGGTCTCAAATAGCTGATTTAAGTAGAAGACGAGGTGAGATATGTGGTAAAAGCATCGAAAGAGGTTGGAAGAAGATTTAAGATGGCAGTCTCTGCAGGTGTTTACTGCACAAGAAAAAGAGTAGGTGCCGTGAGGACCACCGCAGTTGTTACACTTTGGTGTACTCACTCAGGCGTAGACAGGTGAATACTCTGTGACTTTTTCACCACGGGTAGGACAACGAAGAGTTCTGGAAGGACACTCGTCAGAGATACAGTCAACTTACGTGCAGAACAAGACTTGGATATTGATTAGGAATAAGGGAGGGTTCGCAAGGAAAGTGCCTACGAAACAAAGTGGAACCTTGGGAAGTTCTGGGCAAGTTTGGAAGGAGTGATAAGCCGGAAACAGGAAGTAGATGCGTTGACAATCGTGGAGACGATCCGGATAGCTTAAACTACCTTGGGAAGGTTAAATGATTCGAGGACCTCTTTGTGAAGGATATACTTGTCTACGGTAGGAATGACGCAGGACAAAGATAGGTGTTAATGCAAGCTCATCGAAGTGATGCTGAGTTGTATGTTGTATAGTAAGTGGCGAGTTGTTTCAAGGAGCCAGGTCCAGTTGTGGTTAAGCTTTACGTTTTAACCACAAGAGTTGGAGAAAGACAAGGGACCGTAAAAAGAATTTCTAAGTATTGTTAGAGATATTGCGAATGCAATATCGAACGGAAACATGGAAGGGGCAGAAGTAGGTTTGGTTGCGAAAGAAGATTTAGGTTCAATTAGAAGGTTGAGGTGAGGTGAAGGCGGTGAGTAAGTAGTGAAACCGTAACCCATGGGCCCGGCTGAATGGCTGTTAATAAGATAATAGTAAATTGAGTGTAGAAAATGCTATTGTGTTAAAAAGACGGACTTTCATCGAGGTTCAGCCTTTCACTCCGATGTGATAAAGGGCTCGGAGGTTGTTAGTAAAAATTCAACTAAAAATTTGTGTTTTAAACTCTTACTACCTTTAACCTAGGGGGCGACTTCCTCGATTCCTGCGTATTGAGTGTTAATGGCTCTTCTTTCCTCGGATTTGCCTGGTTACCATAACCATTTCTACATATCACAACTTCTCGCGCGTCAGATCTAACACTCGATACCATAAACCATTACATGCCTTTTAAACTCGCCCTCTTTGTGATGAAACTGCCATCAAGTGATAGGCTGGTATAGTTACAGAGACCGATAGTAAAGTACAGTACAAAAAATACAGTAAACTCCACTGAAACGGTAGTTGCTTGTATGTAAAAAATACTTGTAATGAATACGAACACCAAAATTGCTATTTTGTGCTTCCGTCCAGCCACACTAACCTTCCAATTCTCAACCTCCAATCCTCAAAATCGTCCAGAAACTCATTGTCTCTGGGCCAGAGCGGGAAAAGGTTAACATTTTTAGTTTGGCACTATTGAATATTTACTGATAGCTGACATATTCATGCTGTCAACATTACTTGAAAAATGATGGCGGCATTGAACAATTTTCAAAAACATCCAGAAACGAGTATTCGATGGCGAGTCGAAATTCGTAATGTAGATACTTATAATTTTAACCAAATTTCTACTTTATTTTCGGTTAGTGGATGATAGTAATAAGTAATTTAAGTAGCCACGTTTTGATCTCTAAAGTATTTACCACATGAATGATGTTATTAACAATAAAATGTGTAATGTAATAATAATCATTTCCAAAACTTCAAGGTGTTAGAACGGTACGATTATAGAACAGATTCCCTAAAAAAATTTAAGCACTACGAAAATATCTTTTTAAAGTTAAAAACCCATATTAAGGTAAAGCCGACGTGAAAAATAATTTTCAAAACAGCACTTAGTAAACGTTAGCTTTTATTTGGTTAGAAAGCATTTTCGTTAGAGCTTGTGCGGTAATAATACGACGTAATCGCATTAGACTGATAAAAGAAAATAAATTTCCCTATAAATTATACAAAATGGGCAAAATTTTAAATCCTACTAAAAGTTTCAATTATTATGGACTCGAATGTAAGGGGAATTTAATACACTTTGTGTTCATAACCGAACTCTTTTTCTTTATGTAAGACAGAAAAGTTGCTTTCTAATCTATTTTAAATTGCACAATTTCCATCCGAACCAATTTTTTTTATATTAAAATTTTACTTTTAAGTTTATCCGCTTCTTTACTCAATGTAGGAGGAAGGTTGGATTGAAAAATGTTTAAAGAAGCTTTTTATTTGCAATTTCAAGAGTTTATGCATAATAAAATGGTGCTACTAAGAAAGGATTGTTGGCAAAGGAACTAATATTTAAGTTTGTTTCTAGACAATTTAGCAAACTCTCATTTAAATTTTAAACTTACAGACTGTTAAATACACATTACAATACCAATAATGAAACGTTCATCTGGTGAAGAAAATCCGTCAATTTAAATCAAAAATATTCCAAATCAGAAATGTTTCATGTTTTTCATAGTTTTGAACAACATTTCATAAGAGATGAAAGTGTAATGTCCCAGAAAACCGGTTGTTTTATCCACTTATTAGTCCGCAGTGTTATCTATGTCTCATTTTTTCGTGATACAATAACTCTCTGTACACCATAAGTTAACTGTGTTGTATTTTATTAAATTATTCTTAAGTTTATTTAACCTACACTTTGTCCCGACAATTAAGCAATATAGGCAATATAAGTGAAGTCGGCTAAGTAGACAAGATGCCAAGTAGTAAAATGCTAAGTAGGCAAAATGTATATAAGCAAAATGCTGTCGAGTTGCAATTCTTTACATAAGTTCAGAATTAAACAATAATAAATTTGTATCGCACCTGTCATAAATTATAAAACCGCCGAAATATTTTCTACGTCCGAGCCCAATTGTTTAACCCCGCCCACGATAAGCGATACTGACGTCACATCGTGACCGGCCACCGTGCAGTTATATAAAACCCTTCGACGCGCTTACTAAAGAGGAGTTACTGTCGTGGTCTTTATCGCCTCGGGTTGTCTCCCATTACACAACCTGACCGTTCCTATCCGGCTCCAAACCTACTGCCATACAATACACGATCTCGACTGTACCTAAATATTTAAAATCACCTACAAAAAAAAAACAAAGCAGACAAAAGCGTAACGCTACCAAGTTAATTCCAACGCCGGACAGACTGGAAGTTAAACCTAGCCTACTGACGAACTCCAAAGCGTCCCTAGAAGCAGTGAAAAATTATGCCCTTCTTCACGACATATCCTAGTTACAAACACCCAGACATCTGCACACGACGTTGAAGCATAATAACAGGGAATGGTTGTGTATCAAAACCCCATTCAGGTTCTGATATTGCTATTTAATTTCTATAATACTATATTACGTTACAAAAGTAAATATTACTTCCATTTACGGAGCGCAAATTCCAATTTTGAAATAATTTCTTCTATTACGAAGTCCGGTCTTAATAGTCTTGCTAGTCCAGAAGTAAATACTGACAGTATTTACTTTCCTGTTTTATAACACCCGAATAGGCACCCAGTTTATTATAAGTCACACAGATTATCTCAAATAGTTTCTCGTGTTTCAAACTCCTGAAGATTTAAGCACCCAGTAACATGAATCCCGCCAGTAAATTTAAAAGATACCGCCCGAGCATATTCCTGTCCGCCTGATACGTAGTAAAATTAGTCCTAATTGGTTATTTAATAGGGAAAGACCCCAATGCCTTATCTTAATAAAAACCCAATTGTTCTGTTTAACTATAATCTAATTATACCTAAGAAATTGTTATGCGCATTCCAGTAAGCGTTCTAAATATTTTACAATAAACTAATAAACTTCTGTAGGAGCTTCAATCAAAATAAAGCCCTCTAGCAATCACGATAATGTTAATCTTCAGTTAACATTTCATATCTACTAATTGTAAATATTGTACGTAGTTTTAAAATCACTCTAATTAAAATAGTTCATTAATTAGCTTTCACCCTGTAGAAAGTTTAAATTAATCAATTTTCTACATAAAAGTCCTGGCCGTTATAAAAGCATCAACATTTTCGTACCATAAACAATAAAACAGCAATGGTAAGATTCTTTTAAAAATATAAATAGAAAATAAAATAACGGCATCTGTACAAAACCGTTATCCTCCCGATGAGACAAGACCCTATTACGAAGTTTTCAATAAACATTCACAGTCCCGTAACCCGACTTCCGGAGTGCTATAGAACGCTATACGCATGAATAATTTTTTCCCCAGTAACCCACCCAGACCAATTCAAGGAAATCGAATGCCCGTATCTGTCTTCCAATGCATTCCAACCAGAAGTTTATCCAGAATATATCGGTTTCGTTCTATAACATATTAATTTGAAGTTTAATTTATTACTATTTTCTCAGTCAGCTACTGAAGTAGCTGCTCGTAAAATAGGCTTTTCACAAAGATCCAAGCAGTGCTTTACTCGACAACAACTCTCTGGCCTAAATACGAGGGGTCGTTTTTATATTCCCGGACCCGGACTAGGCAATTTACAATCTTAATGTAATTTTTCATTTTATTGATTTTAAATCACATATGCCATGGTAAAGTGTTTGACAATTTACAAAACAATTGCAGCATTACTAGTTCTAATATCTGTCAGTTTGTGTTGTAACATCTCAAAATGAACAAACTTAAATATCGAGCTGTTATAAAGTTTCTTATAAAACAAGGAAAATCTTCAAAAGTTATTCGTGAAGAAATGTTGATTGTATACGAGGATAATTGCCCTTCCAAGTCGACTATTTGTGAATGGTCAAATTTGTTTAAACATGGCCGAGAATCATTAGATGATGATCCCCGTCCAGGTCGGCCTGTTGACATGATCACTTCGGATGTTATTGAAAAAACCAAGTGTTTGGTATTGGAAGATGCAAGATTAAAGAAGCGACAATTAGCGTCTTAATTAGGAGTTTCAGAAACCACAGTCTTCAGAATTTTACACTATTACCTTGGCATGACAAAGGTCAGTGCGAGATGGGTTCCACGAATGCTTACGCCTTTTCAAATGCTTGCTCCAATGGAGAAGTGTGAAGAATTTTTGGCATTTTGTGAGGACGAACCAAATTTAATCATCAATCGACTTATTACCGGAGATGAAACTTGGGTCCATCATTTTGATCCCGAGTATTAGGGGTTCCAGTCCTCCCAAAAATTTTAAAGTCACCCCTTCTACAGGAAAAATAATGGCAACTGTTTTTTGGAATTACCAAGGAATTTAAATGATTGATTATCTGAACAAGGGTGGTACAATCACAGAAGAGTATTATGAAAGCTTAATGCATCGCCTCAGAGATGTTATTAAAGTGAAAAGACGCGGAAAACTAACGCGAAGTGTCTTGCCCATAAGTCAAGACTTTCTAAAGCTGCCGTTACTAAATGTGGCTTTGTAGAAATTGATCATCCACCTAATAGTCCAGATTTAGCCCCCAGTGACTATTTTTTGTTTCCAAATCTCAAAAGAACACTAAGGGAAAGAACATTTAGGGACTATGATGAACTTATAGCGGCTGCTGAAAGCCATTTTGCGAGCAAACCAAAATAATATTTTTATAATGGGTCAAAGATGTTATTGAAACGATGTAATACTTGTATTGAAAAGTAAGGGGCTTATATTGAAAAATAAATTCCTGTTGTTCTTCTAATCTACTCTTAGCATGCCTAGTCCGAGAATATAAAACGACCCCTCGTAAAACCCAAAAACGACCTTATATACAATTCTCCACCTCTGGATTGGTGGCTCCCCAATACGCGCTCGAAGGAAAGGAAAGGTCATTCCCTCACCAAGGGGGAGGGCGGGCTGCTCGAGCTTTCCGAGCTCATTCAGCCACAATCATGGATTCCCAGCATACATACATACATTACGTATATATGTATGGTGGGATTAAGGATAGGTGTGGTCAGGATACGATCGGAAGGAACGGAGTTAGAGTTCTGGGGGGTGAAATACTACCCCAGCATTCGCCTAAGCAGCCGCACATGGTGTGTATATACGCAGTGACCATGCCGCTACATGTGTATGAGGAAAGCCCCCTGAAAAAACCTCATACAAGGTAGACGGTAACGGGAATCGAACCCATTACCTCCCGAATGCTAGGCAGGTGGTGTCACCACTCCGCTACCAGCTCGGTTACGCGCTCGATATCGTTGACCCTATTCAAAGAGCGATTGGCTTATAAAGATCCGTCGTTTTTATGATATTCAGTTCATTGAACATAAAAGAATCTCTCCAATGCTTTCTTTGTCCGTATGACAATGGTTATTGTGATGCTGAATTATACGGCGAGATCAAAAATACCCGACACAGCCGCTCGAATGAAACATGACGTTAGTAACCATTGGCCGCAACATATGTGATAGTGAGTCCATACTAAAAATAAAGTGGAAAGAAAGGTGGCGCCACTCGTATGAAACATGTCGCTAGTAACTATTTGCCGCAATACATAGATTGTACACCAATATTAAACATAACATAACATAATTGTATTGTTACGTGTTACCCATAATTGTTAATTGTAAGTAACAATTTGTAAAATAAATTAAATCATGTGTTAATTTGCTTTTTGTTCTTTGTATAATTTTGAATAATTTGGGCATTAAACGTCAAATGTCAATTTTGAGGTTATATTTAGTGTGGGCGACTATCACATATGTTGCGGCAAATGGTGATTAACATCATGTTTCATAAGAGCGGCTGTGTCAATGATTATTAATATCATTGTATACTTTAACACCAACTTGTACTAAACCGGCGCATTTCATATTCTTCTAGACAGCTTCTAAACTCGGCCTAGTTCCGGTAACTTGTTACGTTTTTGTGAGGCCAGTTGACATTAAATTAGTATTTTAAAATACAATGTTCCGTCAAAGCTGGTTTTGGAGGTAACATAATCGGAATAATTTTATACAATGCACACGGACGTCCTCAGCATTTTAAAAAGATTATATAGGTATAATATTTATAAGATGAATGCTTTCTTCACCTTTTTAGACCAGGAAAATTATTGCATACCTAAACTGCCAAAATCCCGTTATTGGAAGTTTTAGAGTATTATCAAAACAACGGTTTTTAGGCCTATAAGGAGATTAGAGACGTTCCTAATGTGTCTTACAATATTTTTCGTTGCCGTTGCTTTAGTGGTTAAATCGAAAGAGACGATTCATCCGTACTGGTCCATGTAACGTAGGATGTGCGATATTTTAACAGTTATTTTCTTCAAAACGGATTTACACCGTTTTTAACACTCAATTTCGGTTCCGTTGGGGTTCTATTTGTGGATAGTGAAACTTAATTATCGGTAAAGGTGGTAAATCTAACATGCCCAGCGACTTGCGTCGCAGCTCCGCATTCATTGCCGTCATCAAATAGACAAATAATATTAATAAATTCAAGCTTCAGTTATGCAGTAAGGGGTGCAAACATCTCACGTCATGGATCGCATGGATTGGTAATATCATAGTTCAGTAAAAAAGTTTCAGCTGTCTAAATAAAGTTGGACGTTAATTTTTTAGAACAGATAACCGTGTGTTAAAATGAATTGACACACTTTACGTTCTCATTTTTGTTTTTTGGTTCTGCTTGACTAGCGCTTTCCCACAGCTGTGTGAATGATGATAATGTGTTTAGCTTAGCTGCTATATAATAAACCTGTTTGGTGGCGGTATAATGACAATAGTCGGCAATTCGGAACGTTTTCAGTAATTACATTTTTTGACTACTACAATTTAAAACTACCTATTTTCAATATCACATTGCAATACATTATTAATATTAACATTCTCCTTGTTTCGATTGACATGATCGTTTCGAAACAGTAGACTACCGTTAGGTAGCCATGTATGACGTATGTTATATGGCATAGAATTCTTTACAATCATCTACACCTTATTTCGCCCTTGTACATTATGTACTATTTTGGTCATAGGTAATGTCCCGGCATACGTGTAGGCAACTAACATCCCACTTCGCCGATGCGATGGAGAAGGGATACAGTCAGTCTTAGCGTATTCAGTAATGTGTAAAAGTAGCGTGCCAACTTGAAAGATTGCCGCAGGGTGAACTTTCACGAATTACCTGTTCAGCTTATACATAGTGGTAATCCTTTTTAGTAGGTATAAAAAATTTTGGAAAACCCTAATCACAATTTGTTTGAATTCAAACACACAAATAACTAATACGATTTTTAACTTTCTTTTCTACCAAAATAATATTCACAATTTGGAACAGCACTTACCTCGTTATCTCCATACATCCGTATGGGAATCTTGAAATCATATTTGTGAATATAATCGCTAACGAATTAATGCATTAATATCTCGATTAATTTCCTGAATTGTGGATGATTCATCATGAACGAAAGCATGTTTATTTAAGCATATTAATATTATGTCTTATATATTTTAAATCAAGTTTAAATCATGTTTACCTTATATTTCAACCTAAAAAAAAAGAAGTTAATGTTACTTAATAAATCGATCACTATCAGTTAATAGTCTAATGGATTATAATATTACATTAGTTGAATAAGTAGTCTATTAGACTTTACGTAATTTCAAAATACCTAATATTTAAGCAGGATGTGTCTATTACTTTATCGTTTAAGCTTAATTTGTTGGTCACGTGTTTATATAAATATTTTTGTACAAACAAACACTGTTTACGTAAGTAAATTCGACAAGTTGCATAGAGATCCTGTATTGTGTCACATAAATATACTACTTTCTCCGGATATTAAAAATGTTATTTGTTGTTTTTTCTCTAATTAATAATAAATATAATAAAATATTGACTGCATCCATTCTCCATGCAAACATTTTCTGGTCGCATCGGCGAAGTGGGGTGTTGGTTGCCTACACGTGTGCCAGAACATTACTTACGACCAAGATGGTACGTTTACCATGCCACAAAAGAAATGTGTAATATGCACAACCGATGTCCTTAACCCTAGAGCTACGGACGAGTTTTTTCTTGTTGTTTTAGCACTTGACTACTGAAGGGTTACGGGAGTAACCCCACTATAAATAGAAATAGTACACGATAAATTGAAGCAGGTCTGTTGATTATATATGCTGCTGTGTGAGCATCGCTTGCATCTGATTGGTCGTGTGTATTATCGGCACATGTTTTTCGTTCTCGGATTTTGTTTCGTATTCATTTCTCAGTATAACTTTGTTGGTGCAACACGTATATTTATCCGATTTCAATTTTTTTTTTAGAATTTTTGTGATTTAAATTAATTTAAATTCAGGTGTGTAAGAATAAAAATAAGTGATTAAAGGATAAATTATTAATATTTTTTTGTATAAAACCAATTATTTTATGTGGTTTTTTTTAGCAAAAAAGTGGAAATGAGTGACCACGAACGTCCTAGTACCTCAACCAGAGGATGTTCTGTTCGAATTCGCCGGTAAGAATTTGATAATTTTTAATTGTGGTATGTTTGTTTATGTTTTTTATATTTGTTATTGTTTATTGTGATTGTCAGTTCGTCTATTGATCGTCTAGACTGTTTACCGTGGACAGCTCATGGCCGTTTGCGTATGGAAAAGTATGTTTTTTTATACCGTTTTTTTTTGCTTACGAATGCCCGTCACATTATTTTTCGTTTACAAACAGATTGACCCAAGAAGATATAGATCTTCTTTGTGAAAAGAGTGACTCCGAGGAAGAGACTAGTTTTGGGGATGATGTCGGAGACGACGATGATTGGGTTCCCCAGGACTGCGATGCATCAGACGCGGAGAGTGAAGACCACGAAATAGAAGTGGAAGTTCTTGTTCCCGATGAGAATGTCATCATAGAAGAAAGCGTAATGGAAGAGAGTGAGGACGTCGATATGTCCGAAGCTGAAGCAATGCAAGGCCCTCTGTTTATGACGTCCAAAGATAACATCGAATGGAGATGTTTACCTTTCCCATCTGGGCAAGCAAGATCAATAAATATCATGACGAAAACCTCTTTTCGTCATGATATTTAGGAAGGATATCATAAAATATTTAATGATTCATTTACTCATTGATTTATGTTCTTTCAGGCGGAGTTGACCAAGGATATGTCAACGTTACCATGAAAAAAAAAATTTTCTCTTCAATATTTACGGAGTCGATGAAGTCTCAAATTATTCTTTGGGCCAATAAAAGAGGAGAAAAAGATGTCGCTGAATATAATGAAAAAAATCCAGACAAAACTAGACGGGTTTGGAAAATTCTTACTCCAGTTGAATTAGATGCCTTCATTGGTCTATTATTATTATCAGGAAAAGATAAATGGAACGACTATGCATTGCACGAGTTATGGGGGAAAGATAGCGTAATGCTGTATCGAGCCGCGATGAGTAGAGATCGATTCGTTCAATTATTGAAATACATTCGTTTCGATGACCCCCGAACTCGAAATCAACGGATGGAACAGGATAAATTTGCACCAATATCGGAGCTATGGCTGATGTTGAATGACCGCTTGGGTAAAATTTACTACCCCAACGACTCCATAACTGTAGATGAACAGTTATTCCCGTTTCGGGGTCGCACCCGTTTCACACAATACATGCCCTCCAAACCAGCCAAATATGGCATCAAATTTTGGTGGGTTTGCGACTCCGAAACGGGATACCCTCTACGAGGAGAGGTGTACCAAGGAAAACAGCCAGGCCAAGCACCAGCCACCGGCCTTGGAGAATCGGTTGTAAAGAAATTGGTTTCTGCTTATGCAGGATCTGGAAGAAATGTAACCACAGACAATTTCTTCACGTCATTCAACCTAATGAATGCTCTTTATGAGATGAAACTAAGTTTAGTCGGAACAGTTCGCCAGAATAAAAGCTTCATCCCGCAAGAACTGAGGCCACTAAAAACGGATGACGTCGGTACAGCCCGATATGCTTTTGGGGAACGGTGTACTATGCTTTCGGTCGTCACCAAAAAAGAGCGTGCTGTTTATCTCCTGAGCAGCATGCATCGCACATCAGGCCAAGTACGTGAGATGGTTCGTCATAAAAAAAAAGTCATTGAAGAAATAAATGACTATTATAACGCCACGAAGGGAGGCGTTGACATTTTTGATCGGATGTTGAGCAACTACACATGTAAGCGCAAAACAAATCGATGGCCACTAGCGATTTTTTCAATATGTTGGATGTGGCAGCTCTTGCGTCTTACATAGCCTACAAGGAGTTACATCCACATGAAGTCAACAAAAAATACCGAAAATATTTTTTGACTCTATTGGCCAGAGAACTATGTATGGAAAACATTCAATTTAGGGCTTCGAATCAATTGGTTTACTCACGTGGCACAACTCGCGTTGCCATTGAATTTGTGCTTCAACGAAAACTACCTTCTGTTGTCCCACTTGCTCCTGCTGCTGCCCAGGCTCCTCGTGAGCAACGAGCCCCCAAAACGATTCAAGGGAGTTGCCACCTGTGCCAATCGCTGGAGAAACGAAAAAGGAAATCAAAGAACCTATGTTCAAATTGTTCAGAGCCTGTTTGCAATGAACATGCAGTAATTGAGTACCGTTGTAGTCATCCTTGTGTTACTGAAGAATCATTTTTACCTTGTATTATTATCTTTTTACCTTTTATTATTATCTAATTATCAATAAAGATAGTTGAATTAATATTTCATTTCGATTTAATTGATAAATAATGCGTTTTATATCTTAAATTACTTGGGGTTGCGGGAGTAACCATCCGTATTCTGTACTATTTTTGGGCAGAGTTTTGGGAAAATTAAATTTTTGAAAAATCTAAAAAATTATAGTAATAGGAAATGACTGAAAATTGATGACAAATACTTTCCTAAAATTTCAGCTTTCTACAATAAATAGATTTTTCAATACTCATCGCCAAACATGTCGGGGTTACTCCCGTAACCCTTCAGTAGCTCTAGGGTTAACGGACTACAGTTATGTATTCAAACCGGATACGCTATTATTTTCGAAATCTTTATATTTCAGGATTGTCGCCAATTACAGTATACATGATGTTGATGGTGTGCAAAGATCCATGTCGATTTTCTCTCTTAGCAATATAAGCACTAATTAGCCATTTTACTCAACTAATCGGTTTATAAAATAACAGAGTATTGAGAAGAGACAATCAGTTAAATCTGGAAGACTACAAACTTCATATAAAGTTAATTATATTTTTAGGTTACTCTTTCTAACCACATCTCAATCAATGTCCAGTTCATCACTCTGATATAACAGTAATAGATTTAATCCTTATTCCAAAAACGACTCATTACAACTTACAAGCGTATCGTATATCGGCTTATACCACTTCTATCTGCCTAGAAAGTTATAAGTCTTAACAGATCCTTTCTTTCCCTTAACTTAAATCCGTTGAAATTAAATAATTGAGAGTTCTCTTTCGAAAAGTCCTATCTTAAAACATTAAGCATTACTATAACAATCTAACTAAGAAAATAAGCTGTGGTGCGACTATCGAAAACCGAACTTATTTATTTACGCATAAGTTTAGGACAGCGATTATTTCGTAAAGTTCTTAAATAGAGGTCCGTACAAACTGAAGATATAAAAGTCCTGTCTTAAAAAATTAAGCATTACTATAACAATCTAACTAAGAAAATAAGCTGTGGTGCGACTATCGAAAACCGAACTTATTTATTTACGCATAAGTTTAGGACAGCCATTATTTCGTAAAGTTCTTAAATAGAGACCCGTACAAAATGAAGATATTTATGTAGTTTATCCAATTAAATTTTAGCTTCTCACAAAGCCGCAATTAAAACTTTTCCTACATTCTTGCATCTAAAAGTTTCGATCCAATCGGAGAATTGATGGTGAGAGACTTTAAATAACGAATGATGTTAAATATATCGTAATAATTTAGTTTTTCCTACCATTCGATCTAAAATGTGCACGAAATGGCTAAATGTTATATTGGTTAACAGGTTATCAACTTACCCTTAGTATCAATTTCAATTTCGTAATTTTATATGGTAATTCGCGAGCCATAATTTGGATCATTAATAAAGAAAATCCCATCTGCGAACATTTTATTTATTATCAATACGCCTTAAAAATAATTTACCGTGTTACTATTTGAGTAAACATCTCAAAAAGAGTAAGCTCTAGATAATCCATTGCTAATTTATTATTTTTAAAGTGTGTTAAACGGACCTTAAACGTAACCAAGATGCAATTCATTCTTCATATTCCCTTTTTCAATTTCCTTAACGTACTTGAATTTGACTAAAAGCAACCTGACAGCTTGTTTGATATGGAAAACACGTAGCTGCCCGAAAAGAATGCGCTTTGATCTGTTGTAAATCAATGTGTCAATTCGTTGTCAAGTTTTCTCTCGTTACTTAATCATCATCAATCCATCTCACTGAAAATTGTCACTGCCGCGAGTTTCGCTAAATCAATACATAAATCAAACGGTCATTCCACTTAATCACCTATAAATAGTTCCATTTCAAAGCGTATCAGTAAATTTTGGAGATTCAAACAAATGTACCAAAAGTGTAATTTAGATCTGTATAAATAAATCCAACATCACGTACGAATAGACACCATTTTCATATATAAATTATAACGTGCAATTTCTTTTACCCATCAACAAAAAACAAAATTCTTTATTTACTAATTATTTAAGAATTCGACATAATTATACATTCAATTTACCTAAATTAGTAAGTGAACAAATTCACGTTGGATTGCTTTGGGTCGAATAAAAATCAGTTTGGCAACCTCCCAGCAAAAATTAAATTTTAAATCTGTCTTCTTTGTCAGAAAGAATACCCAATTTTTCGTTTTTGGCTTTAAAAACAACTCAATAACAGCATGTTCGCTGTAAAGTCGGATACACGATCCTTGCATAAAAAATGATAGGCCTTGTAGTTTCTTTCCTGTATTTGATACAAGCCCTCATCACATCGTTCTGGATTTAATAAGAAGTCAGTTAAATCGACCTTGAGGAAAAAGTCTGCGTTTTCCTTAATAATTCTTTGACATCTATCTTTTGGGTTTAATTGTAAGTTACAACAATCTAAAGTTAATATATGGACTATTTCATTAAATTGGGGGCTACACCTACTACTAGTGGGCAAAGTCAATTCGACGAAATGTTAATAGTACACTTCATACACACAACACGATATGTTTGGTTAAACCGCCCAGTTTTGCCAGCTGTTGATGAGCTGATGTACACCTAACATACGTACATTCTCCAATACTCGTGTGTCTATAAGTACAAATTATTTTTCCTTTACATCCTCACGTCGATATAGGCCTACAACTGTCGTGTACTACAATAACAATGAATGATAAGAGCAACTTGCTTTTACCTCTAATAAGAGTTCCATTTATATTCACAGTAATAACAGTTAATGTTCTGCAATTGCTATCCTCCATGTAAGTACAACCCTTAGATATGGATTGACTGCTACATACCTTTCGATATCACATTGTCAGTCAAATAAAGTAATTTTTGCGAATGCTGTAACGCCTGTTTTTAAACATGCAGCTATTGTTGATCCTTTATGTAAAATTGTGTTTCTGGGAAATAGTCACGATACGCGAATCGACGGACACTACTAAATCAGTTGTTTTAATTTAATTTATTCTGCATTAGTATTTGTTTTCTAAATTAAATTGAAACGTTGACAGCAGATTAGTTAAAGAGACAATTTGAGCTAATGCATTCAATTAGGGGCTAGTTAGCTACCAAGCCTGAATTACTTCAACATAAGTTTCTTTCATATTTGTATTATTTACCGCGTATGCATGCGCACAAGGATTATACAGAGTGGGTGTCTACTGCGCGGACGGAGGATTTCTCCTATTAGAGATATCAAAACCAATTTTGGCGTGGTAATACACGATCATTGGACCTACATTCTAAAAATGTTTAGGTATATACAGGGTGATTGACAAAAATATGCCAACCCAAACCTATGTTTTTTTAATGAAACACCCTGTATATTTTTGCATTTTTGGATTTAGTATTACATTTAGAATAAAAGTATAGAAATTTGTATCTGTATCACTAACCGTTCTGCAGATATCCTCACTTTAGTACCAAAATAAAGTTAACTTTGGAACCACGATGCGAGCGTTGTCATCACGATTTTGTAAATCTGTTTATACGACCGACTATTAATAATAGTCTACAACAAACTGGGAAATTTTTGGAAAACGTAAAACGATACTGATTGATTAACTTACGCGAAATGTAAGTTTTCTCAATTTTTTCAAATGCAACACCCTGTATATTTTTTCACATTTCGATTCCCCGTGAAAAGTATATACTAATTTATAATAGGTTTCATAGCCATATTGTAACGGACGTACAGGAAGCGGAACATCTTTATTAGGTTAAACTGAAACTGATGAAGACGAATTGTAAAGATATGGTTAATTTCTTCTTTTTCTGTGAAATGTCATTTTGTAGTGTTAGTATAGAGCAAAAATAATAATCCACGGAATGATGTAAGGATTCTGGCCAAATCATTGAAAGACTAAATGGCAATTTTGTTTTCACTTTTTTTTTGTTTTTTTCTCGTTGCCATGGTTACAAAAGATAAAAGAAGCAAGCCAATCAAAAAATCTGGTTACCATTCTTCTTTTTAAAAGAACGAATATTTCTTGGAAAAGAGAGCCAGAAATAATATTTCTTGGAAAAGAGAGCCAGAAATAATATTTTACGACCATATTGGGGCTTCATGGTGTAATATATAGTCCATAAAATGAATGATTTTCAATTACATTGCACAACAGAGTATATGTCTTTATCGTTCTAACATATGGCATTTAAACTAGAAAGTTGTAATTATCCAGTTTTTGTCACCGCGGGCGTGAATTAATAAAAATACTCATCATTACGGGCGTTGTAATTGAGTTATACCTTGTAGGTAGCGGACTGCGAAAATTTTTATTATTGTAATAAACATTTGTCCAATCGCCATTGTTACCGCGATAGAAAGGATAATTAGTGGATTTTTAATGTCTTCATAATACATCATATTTCGTCATATATTGTCTACATTTTTGTATAAAAAATGTGAGAATGTATGTAACTGATATTTGGCTAGGGTTGAAAAACGCGCTCTTGATGAAAAATTTAATCGATTCAATGATTCATTGCGGCTGAACATAGCGCAAATCCAAAGGGATCTTTGTATAGTGCTTTTGAAAGACGGGGGTTGATTTTTAGGGGGAGGAGGTAGTTAGTTTTGAAATCGGGGGAAGGCAGTTACAGTTACAGTGTCAATCGAGCCAGATCGATTTTTAGTTAATTAAATACCTTCATTGTAAACAGTTTGTGTTTAAAATATTTCGTGCGCGTACATTTTCCTTCAAATTAGCCAACACTAATTTGTCTTTTTTTTCGGGGGTTAGTTGTAATGTGTGTTTCAAATAATAATTTGAAGTTAAACTGCGTATGTTAATGATTTGTGTCTGTGATCAATTAAACGAATATATATATATATATATATATATATATATATTCAAGTGTAAGTAGGTATTTTTATATAAATGAAGGCGGGCAGCAAATGATTCTACAAGCCTATATATCCTATCAAAAATAGAGTATTGCCTTGCAAAGGTATCTTATTCACACGCGGGCTCATTAAGCTTAAATCTGCTAACATGAAAGACAGCACAGGGCTCCCTCACTCTTGTATTTGTATAAATTTAGTTGTTTATAGTTATATTTGTGTAGAGGTGGGCTGGTGATTGCCAGTGGGTACGCACTCCCGGGTCCAGATAACCATTAAAGGCCTCGAATTTTATTTTTATTGTTGCATAGATGAATGTGGAACCTGAGAAAGGGGCGCTGTATTGTTTCTAACGCACTCAAACTTACCCTTGTAAGGCTTTGTTTTAATGAGTTTTTTCTTGTCAGTTTGTTAAGTAGAATTATTTGTCTGCGAACTAATTTTTCTTTATATATAATTTCATGTAACTGTACCTATGTATTGTATGCTGTAATAGTCACTAAACAATTGCGTATGAGTAAATTCCTTGTCTATTTTCTTTTGTCCTAGCCGTTACCTAATTACCACCTGTTCAAGTTTACTGTTGTATTTTATATGTACTGTAATTTGCCTTATAGTTTTGTGTGCTTATTTACTTAAAGACCGGCATGATTGGTTTTAAAAGGGCCACATGTTTGGTATTACGATTTTTATTCTGATTATTTTTGACACAATTGTGTACGTGACTACATGGATTTTTATATAGTGTTTATGTGTAACTAAACTGCTTTTTATTTATTTTTCTCTTAATGTTATAACTTTGTACGCACTTGAACCTGATTTAATGGTGTTTTGTAATGTATTTAACCCTTTCATTGTGTTTTTTGTTGTGTTATGTGATTTATTAATGTGTGCAATTACTTATTTATGAATAAAGATGGTTTTATTGGTGGTTCTTTTCCATAATAGTATGTTAACGGGCTGAACCACCATCGCGGCAAAGCTCGTTAATTTTAATTTGAGTAATTTTATTGTGGGATGCAACACTTACCTCATCCAGCCTATGTAATTTAGGTAGCACACAACGTACCTACCACTAGACGGCAATTTCGTTTGATCAGATTTGAGGTTTGCGAGTAATTAAATATCAGACTTGTAAATAAATTCTATTCTTTTAATTATTGTCAGGAAAGTCCATGTAAGGCAAGCAATCAATTTGAGTAATGGTAACATTATCATCAGTCAAGTCAAGATAAATTTTGGGTATTTAATGTCTATGTTTCCTTTTACTTGCACCATTGTGCGTAGCATTAAATATTTTGACCATAATGTTGATGCTTTTAATGTTTTGCTTAATATCGAAAAGTAACCAAGTATTACATTTTCCGAATAATTAGTGATATGGTTTTCTTCGGCTCATTTCTTATAATGTGAGTAGTTTTTCATATCTCTCTTAGTCTCTGGATTTGTCTGGTAAGAGACATAAAAGCGCTATATTTACTCTTTTAGGATATTAGGCGGTGTATTTGTGTATTCTAAGTCGCTTCAATCACTCATTTTACAAAATTATTAAATTTTAGTAAAAGTAAAGTGGGTGTCCACTTTAACACTGTTAAAAATGTCAATCACTGTCAGCCGTCCATA
This sequence comes from Vesta saturnalis, assembly GCA_036346205.1. NCBI lineage: Eukaryota > Metazoa > Arthropoda > Insecta > Coleoptera > Lampyridae > Vesta > Vesta saturnalis. The sequence goes on along the minus strand of JARFJB010000902.1, from coordinate 9,948,206 downwards.
GTATGCCGCAATATTTTTACCCTAAAGTCAAAAATCTTACCAAATTTTTAAGTCAAAATATTTATTTAAAGTGTTAAGTTGAGGTAATATTCATAACCAAATTCTACCGTTTTGCAAAATATACAGGGTGTTCTATAAATAAACACTGGAAATTTAAATATAATAGAAAAGGTAGGGTAGGTCAATGCTTACAAGTTATTCATTATTGACAATATACATATTGACGTCACTACTTATCCTCCCTAGGGAGGAAAAGTATGACTTTCTTGCCTAATATGAGGCAGGAAAGTGTGTACTTTCGATCGAGGGAGGTGGAAAAATCATTTATTTTAAAGACTATCATTATAAATTAGCTATTTTTAAATCAGAAACCTCTTACTATTGTACGCTATTATGCTAACACTTCCGTAGATGCGCCTTTCTTTGATATCATTTGCATCGTGTTCACACAAACGGACATTTTCACTACACTATGATGGCTGTCCTTAATATACACAGTGTACCACAGCTCACTACCATTGTACCTCAAACAATACTAATAACCCACATCATGCTTCCCTAATTTCTTGAATTATATTAAAACTTAAAAATAATATCAACTTCGTTAACACACGAAATAAATTTAAACAAATTAATCATTTCTATCTATAACTAATAGTTATAAACCTCAAAATTGTGCGAAATTCAGTTAAATAATCTACTGTAGAAAACAGAATCACAAATTTAACTATACTGTAATAAAGCTGCTGGTAGAAGCTCAGAACTGCTTCAAGTTATAATGAAAATACTTTAGATGAATTGGTGTGTCGCTTCCAAGTGTAGAAATTAAGTAATTCCTCGCTCAAACACGTAGGGGTGTGATAACTGATAAGGGTATTCACAAACTCAAATTCTATGTAGGAAATGGAGATGCACGTGCGTCTTTCGACCTAAATACGCAAACGACCTCGATGTTAATTAATCTTAAAATTCGTTTTAAAAAAGAACTTATCTCAACATTTTTGCCGCTGCCTGGATAAATAATAAAAAAGGAATTTAAGAGCTTTTAAAATTTATCGAGACGTAATTGATTTGAGTTAGGAACAAAGAGTTTTTTTAGGGAAGTAATTACATTAGCATGAGATTTATAAAATACCATTAAAAATATTTAAGTTGATAAATATTATAAAATTAAATTTGCTAAGGGTAATTTTCATTACATAATTTGTTTTTTCAAATTTTTCTCATTGTAAAGCAAGCGTTGAGACTTGAGAGCACAATTTTTGAAGCATAAAATACTCAAATGAACCGACTCTATAGAAAAATATGCAAAATAAATGTGATACACATTGTTGCCTAACCATTAAAAAGATGTATTAGCACTCTAATACTACATCCCAGTATAGTTATTTTGTGTCTTAGCTACTCTATTTAATGGCAATCTCTTCAAACGAGTGCAATTAAGACGTATTGTTAATACAATTTACAGAAAAAAGCGAATGTGGAGGTACATTAAGAATACACCCACTAACGGTAATTTCACTAATTGCCTTTCGCAATTGGCAAAATAGAAAGATATCGTATATCGCTACTAATATAATTTAAGTTGAGATTCAACTCTATGTGTTTTCCATTAAAGAGATGGCTTCTAAGATTATATTATTAGCTATGAAATGATGAATGAATAATAATTATGGAAGTTCTTAAAATACCTCTGCATAGTTGATCAAAATATTAATGCAATGGTACGATGAAAAAATTTAAATGATGGATGATGCTTTCGAGATTGCAGTTCTGGATTAGATTTCAAATCAGGCTAATGATAGACCTTTAACACCAGGGATAATAAATGAACCTCGAGTTCTTGACCTTCTGTTTTAAGTTAAAGTTATTACTTTATGATCAAATACATAACTCTGAGAACGTTATTTACAAATCCCATAAAAAATTTGATTTAACAAAAAAATGCTGTAGACCTACGTATTCATAAAATAGATAAAAGTTATTATCACGTTATTTTCGGACGGAGAATCAAAGATTCTAAAAACATTTAGTTTTAAGTTAGCATAGTTTCGCACTAACTTGGTTAACAATTCTAATAAAGGATATGGTAGCTTTACGTAGCATTTTTATTTTATGCACATGCGAGGGGCCGTAAATTAATGTATTTGATGGTTCCGTTTTGTTTTGTGATTGAAATATACAGGGTGGGTATCTATTACGTGGACGGAGAATTTCTCCTTAACTATTAAGAGATATCAAAACCAGTTTTGGTGTGGTAATACACGATCATTCCAAAAATATTTAGGTATATACAGGGTGATTGACAAAAATATGCCAACCCAAACTTGTGGTTCTTAATGGAACACCCAGTATATTTTTGCAATTTTGGATTCACTGTTACATTTAGAATAAAATTATAGAAATTTGTATCTGTATCACTAACCGTTCTGCAGATATCGTCACTTCAGTACTAAAATAGAGTTAACTTTGTTACCACGGTGCGAACGTTGTCACCACGATTTTGTAAATTTGTTTATATCACTGACTATTAATAATAATAGACAAACTGGGAAATTTTTCGAAAACTGTACAGAATGATTAACTTACGCGAAATGTAATTTTTCTCAATCTTTTCAAATGCCACGCCCTATATATTTTTTCACATTTCAATTCCCCGTGAAAAGTAGATACTAATCGATAATAGGTTTCATAGCCATAAGACGTACCCTTCTTGAGATATTGAGATATTTGAAAATATTGACATACAGAAGAACAAATAAATCAAAGTTCAGAGCAAATAAGAAAATTACAAATGCCAAATAAATTCTTTAACTGATAGGAACTTAATAACTAAATAATAAAATAATTCTCTACACCTAAAAATAAGTTGAACAAGTAAACATAAACGAATACGATAAATTCAAATTAAATGTTCAAAATGCTGACCACGCCTAGATAAACACTTTGCAATTCGCTCGATAAACGAAAGATTCACTCGCAAGAACATTAGAGGCGAAACAGATTGAAACGCAGCTCTAATTCTATTTTTCATATCTTCGCTTGTGGTGGGAGGATGTTGGTAAATTTTTTCTTTAACGTAGTGGCACCTCACCGGATAATTTCTATTGAGATATTGCCTAACGTTGATTGCATAGCGTGGAGGGACGCCATCCAGTTGAAACCACATCGTACGAATATTATCTACCTCGATATTTTCCAAAAGCCCGGGTAAATCATTTTCCAAAAACTGTAAGTATCTTTCTCCAGTAAGACTCCCATCAAAGAAAAAAGGACCAGTCACATTAAAATTGATTATACCACCCCACACATTAACTGACCATCGATGCTGGTGATCAAAAACTCTTACGATGTGTGGATTAGTATCTGAATAGTGATGATAGTCATGTGTACTAATATTGCCATTATTGTAAAAAGTTGCCTCGTCCGTAAATAGAATGTTATTAACAAAATTGGGTTCTTTCTTGACTTTAGTAGTTACCCATTGGCAGATTTTGAAAATCTATTTACTTAAAGCTTGATGTTGCTCGATATGATAAGGATGCAATTTATTTTTTTTTAAATAAAGCTGCGAACTGTATTTCTATGTAGGTCTAGGTGTGTACTTAGCTCTATGGTACTAATTTGCGGATTATCTATAAGAGATGCCACAACTTGAAACTCAACTTCTTCATTTGGGCTGGTGGTTACGCGCTTGGGATAACACACACTTCCAGAATTTATAAATCTCTCGGCTACATTCATAAACGATTCATTCCGCGGCTGTCTTCTCTCTGGATATCGATCACAGTACAAACGGGTAGCCAGCAAAGCATTTCTTTCTTTCTTGAGCCGTAAATAAAGATCATATCGACCATTTCTTCTTGGGAAAAATTCATTTTATACAAAAATTGACAAAACGACAATCCAAAAACACACAAACTAATGGAACAAGATTTTAATGATTATCCAAACGTCAAACCAATAGATGCAATTGTTCCTCTTTATTACGAGCGACTAGCCTACCTGATTTGTTTTGTTGCATTCTATTGTCATAGTATATTTGTATTTTAGAATATTTTACGTAAAAGCGTCATGTTTCAAGAAGGGTCCGTCTTATGGCTATGAAACCTATTATCAATTAGTATCTACTTATCACGGGGAATCGAAATTTGCAAAAATATACAGGGTGTTGCATTTGAAAAAATACATTTCGCGTAAGCTAATCATTCTGTATAGTTATACATGTTTTCGAAAAATTTCCCAGTTTGTTAGTTAGTAGACTATTATTAAAAGTCGGTGGTATAAACAGATTTACAAAATTGTGGTGACAACGCTCGCATCGAGGTTCCACAGTTAATTCTATTTTGATACTAAAGTGACGATATCTGCGGAACAGATACAGATTTCTATACTTTTATTCTAAATGTAACAGTGAACCCAAAAATGCAAAAATATACAGGGCGTTCTATTAAAAAAACAGGTTTTGGTTGGCATATTTTTGTCAATCACCCTGTATATACCTAAATATTTTTAGAATGTAGGTCCAATGATCGTGTATTACCACACCAAAATTGGTTTTGATATCTCTAATAGTAAGGAGCATGCAGTAGACACCCACCCTCTATATGCACATGCATTTTAGAATTTATGCAAAATGCACGTGGTACGTAGTCAGTTGTTTAGCACCTAAAGAGATAAAAGTATGTTCTAAAGATTATGCATCATTTGTCCCCTAGATGGAAAATTTTGAAATGATTTCAAAAAATTTAAAAAACTTGTTCAAAATATATACCTCGTCTTAAAGGTCTACCGTACCTACAAATCGAACCATAGTTACCTTCGTTCCGCCTCCTAGACATTCTTTTCATAATTCTTCGTCGAATTAATTTTTTTATAACTTAGAAATATCTCGGAAATTTCAAAAACAACCATCATCCAATTGAACATGTAATATTACAATTTGATGGTGAAATAACAGACAACTGGATTTTCGAGATAAGTATTCGCAATATCGTCAATTTTCCACTAAAATCAAAACGTTTTCCGAAAAACCGAATGCCATTTGTAAGAAATTTCGTTACTCACGAAATTCAACTAGATATATCTCGTAACCGATATTGCAATTAATTTTAAAAATGAGAAATTCGTATTAAAAAAAACTAAGAAAATGTATCCTCTAGAAAGAAAGAAAACCTTTGTTCTCTGTCGATTTTTCGCAATACAATTTCGCATAAGAATTATCCAAGCTTAGGACTTTACACAGTTTGTAATTTGCTTCAAAACCCAACATCATTTTGAAAAAGTAGGGAAAACGACAGCTCACAAAATGCGATTCTTCTCTCCAACGACACAGTAGTTAGTAGTAGTTTCGCAAAATTAGAAAGTGATAAAATGACTCTATCTCGAAAATAGCTGGCGAACAGCTAAAACCAACGTTGCAAGATCTATATCTTGAAAACTTCTCGAAACCAAAAATATACGTTTTTTTTTTCTATTACCTTTAATTTTCTATTTTCCAAATCATCGTACAGGGCGTCAAACAACACCAAAAACCTTCCGACTTTTCAAACTAGGTTTTTTTAAATTATCACCTCTTCTTTTGTAAATAATTTTATCGCTACAATGGTCATGTCACTTGATTTATACTTAATTACATGGATGCAAGAGGTTCAACATGACATGGAGCTATTTGGTACTCTTAACTTAGAAATAGGGAGGTCAATAATAAACGATATTAAGAACTTACGTGATTGTGTTGATGAACACGATTTTTAAAACAAAACTAAACAGAATAGTTACGTTAGTCCAAGTCAGGGCGCGATTTTAAGGACTGTCATCGATTGGGAAAGAAACAATCCCCGAGACCTAAACTTGTGCTTTCGATTAGAGATCTTCCTTGATGATTGAAAAAAGATTGACAGTTGTACGAGGTTGAAAGTTAGTGCAATTACGTTTGTAGTTTTGGTGTGTCCGAATTATGTGTCGGGCGTTAATATCTCCTAAGAGCAGAGCGTTAGGAAACGTGGATATTTATTCGTATAAATCAGTAGCGGGGGTGTTAATAAGACAGTACTATTATTACGAATGGCGGTAGGTGCCCCGTTACTAACACACTCGAAGTAATGAAAGTGCGGAAGTATATTGTGCCTTAGGAATACTGTACCTCGAATGCCTCGGTTGTTACTGTTGGGTACTGTGTAAAGTTCAGGGTGCCTCGTATGTATGTTTTTGTTTCTGTTATTGATCGTATTTGTATTTTGTCGTTTGTTAGCCATTAACAGTCACTATTGTAAGATGAACTGTAGGGTTGATGTTGGTAGTGAAGCGTAAAAAACGCGATTCGAGTTTCCGCGTAAGCGGCAAACATTCCTTAGTCGAGAACCGTAATTGCTGCCCTGTCAATCAGAGTACGTTATTCTGAGTAGATGAGAACAGTTGAAGGAAGTTGTCGATGAATCGTGGTTGGAGGTAGAAAATATAGACATGAATTTTCAAACCTGGGACTTGTGGGTACCGTCAAGGAAAAAACTTTTTGGGTTGGAGTGGGCAGTGGTCCGCTTGGTGTCAGACCTGCGTGTAGATGGAGCAATACCTAGGAACAGGCTTAACGCTATGTGGAGGTTCGCAAATGTAATACCGGTTCAACATGTGTACACCGTGAGAAAGAAAGCAGTGATGGTTTTGGAAGTAGTTTGGATGGTCTTAGTAATTCAGGAGAAATCGATAGTTTAGATTATCCCTTCATTGTAAAAATAACTTGGATCAACCCCGCGGATGACACACCAAAAGCAAATTAATCTACGGTTGTGTGAAGTTGTTTTCGGTTCTCCGAGTTATAATGACACAAGTTTTAATGTGGTAAAGACCATGGTAGTATGGTTACAGTTGAAACTCGCTAAATACAATGTTTAGAGGGCGGAGAGAGTTGTGGAGGGCATTTTGGGACTTGATATATAGAGACGGCAACATTGCATAAACATCTAGGTAGGTGAGTAAGATGTTGATGTCGTAGGGTGTACGGTTAAGGTCCCAAGTTCTCTAGTGCGTCGGTAGGTAGCCACGTAAGTTTGAGTGAGGTTGAGAGATGTTTGACTATGACAGTTAGTAGGTACTTGAACTCGAGTACAGGGATAGTATGTTACCGCAAGAGCGGAATATCACCGAGGTGCAGCCTCACACTCCACTAGATTAAAATTTGGCCGCAATAGAATGGAGGGTCGCTTTATTAGTTATTTCAATAAATAAACAGCAATTTAATATATTTTATTATACCCGTTCTTGTGGTCCTTGGTGCCGTCCTCTCCTTTTGTGCTGTTGTCCTGCCTCTCGTGGGTCCGGTGGTCTTTGTTTCCTTGGTAGGCTTGTTGTCCTCCAAACTTACTTGCTGTACTGTTAGCCGCTTGTGCCAGTTTAGAACACAGCTATATTTCAGAAGCGGCAAAGTGATTCGAAAGACCGAATTGCAAATTAATTAACTTGTGATTACGATCTCTCCTGTATGTTCGCGTTTTTAGGAAGATGATCAGCGTAAGGAGCTATGTACAAAAAGTAAACTGGAAAATGGAATGAGTATTCAAATTTCATTAAGAATGATCGAAATTGTTTAATCACAGACTATTTACCACCTATTCTTCATCAAATCGGTGTTAATAATAAGAAATAATCGAATATATACAGGGTGTTTCAGAATAAAGTACCGTAAATTGGGTACATGAGTGAATTTGAGACTTAGAGTAGATATTAACTTGAAAATAGGTAGATGTCACTTGTTCGATACAACAAATTAGCATGGATAATCCGTTGGCGTATAATTAGGGGCTAATCAAATAATTTGGAGCTAAACTTTTTGCACATCCTGTATATTATAAAAATTTTACATCATAATTATTCCTCATACAGTTTTCCATAGAAAAGCCACTCTTAGTTCATCTCTGCAGAGCATTCCATTTTCGAGATATTCCAAATTTAATTTACACATACATGAAAGCAATTTATCAATTAAATGCAACGTGTACAGTACGATAAAACCTAAACCTTAAAATACCGTAAGTAAGTAGGTACAATAATAAAATTAAGCAACAAATTGAACGTGGTAATGAATAGCTACAAACACCAAAATATATAAAATTTGTCACACACATTATTTAAGTAATTGTTCAAAGTGACATCCTCCAACTTGAATACATTTTCGGGCTCGTTTCTTAATCTAGAGACTAGTTTTTTGTAGAATAAACCCATTATTGGCCAAATCCCTAAAATCATTTTCCATCCTCTCCCTTAGCCCTTGCACAGTATTAGTAAGTTCAGAATAAACTTTCTGTTTTAAAATACCCCAAATTCTATAGTCCATGAGATCCAAGTCGGGGATCGTGGTGGCAAATTAATCAGAGGGTCTGTTCTACGACCCAGTAAAATTGATATTCAATCAGTCCCTTGCTGTTAATGAAAAATGAGATGATGCCTCGTCATGCATGAACCACATGTTAATTATTTGAGGATAAGTAATAATATTCAAATAACCTATTACATTTTCTCTTAAAAAAGTAGTATATCGCGCTCCAGTTAAATTTTCTTCTAAAATAAAAGGTCTTATTAGCTGATTGTGTATTACTCCAGTCAAAACATTTATCTTAAATTTGTGCTGAATACTGGTGGTTTTCGTGGCATGTGGGTTTCATCTGACCACACATGCTCAGTATGCATATTAAATATGCCATTTCTGGTAATAGTTACCTGATCAGTAAAAAGAACATTACTAACAAAGTATCTCTTCTAATTTGTCTCAGCAGCCATTGGCAAAATTCAACTCTAGGTTCATAGTCTGTTTCTAAAAGATGCTGAACTTGTTACAGGTGAAACGATTTCAGCTGTTGGTGTTTTAGTACTCTCCAACATGTTACCTTAGAAACTGCCGTTCGTAGCGAGTCTTTTAGTACTTATTCTTGGATTCCCTTCTGCTAAATTTAAAACATTTTCTTCATCTGTCAATGTGCGTTTTGTTATTTTGCTTCCACGAAATTGAGTAGAAAAATGTAACAGTTCCAGTTTTTCTTAGCCGTGTATCTACTGCCATAAATGTTTTTCTATTGGGAACAACGCGTTCTGGATATTTATGAACATATGTTCTCACAGCCTTTTCAGAATTGCCTTGGCATTCCCCTAGTACTAAATGCACGTCAGCATATTCAGAAAATGTGTATGTTACCATTTTTGTATTTGATTATTAACAATAATAAGTAATAAACCTTAGTTATGTATCGAATAATTATAAATTTACTACTAGGATTCGACGAGTATTTGTAACATAGAGATATCAATAATTTGTAATTAGTTGTAGTTTTAATACATAGTAAACTCTAAACTATTATGAATACTACCTCTAATGAAAATTCATTTTTGCGGAAAACCTGCAAAGTTACTGTATTTCATTTGAATCATGTCGTTTCAGTTTCTATTTCGTAAAAGAAAACTGCATTTACTTAATAAATTGCTTTCATGTATGTGTAAATTAAATTCAAAATATCTCTGAAATTGAGTGTTCTACAGATATGAATTAAGAGTACCTTTTCTGTGGAGATATGTATGAGGAATAATTAAGTTTTAAATTTTGAGATATACACGGTGTTGAGAAAGTTTAGCTCAAAATCGTTTGATTATACGCCAATGGATTATCCTAATTTGTCGAAATACAGTGTACTAAGTCGTCGTATCGAACAAGTAACATGTACCTTTACATGTAAAAAATATGTATTTTTCAAATTCATTTCATCTTCCTGTAAAGTGGAAGCGGAGGGGGTTTACCGAAAAATGTTATTTAGCTTTTCTTAATAACTCGTAAAAATCTATATTGGCACATCAACCAAAAAATACACTTAGAGCGCAATTAATTACTATTTTACATTAAGTTTAATGTATGACAAACCACAAAAATAAAAGCTAAACAAAAATCTAATTCACAATATTAGTTTACGCGATCATTGTTCTATATCGTCAGAAAAAAAAATCAACAGTTATACATTAAAACTCAAAAACCCTATTTTGTTCACAATCAGTAACAAATTTATCTGAAATTATAAAATGGAGAATTGGAGAAAAGGGGTTTGTTTACCGATCGAGGATTGTGACGTAATGGTAAAACCCAATTATTTGAGTAAATTAATTAAAAAAACTCAATTGGTCCGAATCCAAACAAAAGTTCATGTAGGGCTTTTTAAAAGCGGCGGATGCTTTTAAAAGCCCTACATGAACTTTTGGTATCAATTTTCATAAATGTCAAACGAAAAATCAACAGTCTCTATATTTATTGTGCGTGGGTAAATTGTCATAAAATAATTAAAATGCATTCAACTGAAATTACTCTGAATTTGCTATATATAACATGTTTATACAAATGCGGTGTGATTCACATAAAAGGAACGTTAATTAAATACAGATCAAAGAGTGATAATAATCATTCGGGAATATGCAATTATCGTGTCTTTTCCATGCTTTCATTACCTCTCCAACTCTATCTCTTTCTAAGATGTTCTCGTGCCTAAATTGCATTTACTTTTTTTTTTTTGACAAAGCACAAAAGTTAATTTTGTTATTTTATTTACTTTTTTATTTAATTTGTTTCTTAGGGTGAAGTTAAATATTTGTTGTAAGTAATATAAAGAATAAACATTTATTTATGGAGCTCCCTTTTGTTATACGTTTTTTTTTTTTCAAATTTATGTTCAAAGAAAACCTTCGTAAACAAACACCAACTTTGATATAATTTTCTCTTTTGAGTTGTAAGAATTTGTATGCCTGGAGGGATTTGAGAGTATTGATTGGAAATATTCTTTTACACATTGTGAGTTTTGTATTGTCCATCGGAAATAGAAACAGGTGGTGTAATATTTATGTGCAATAACAATTTCATTATTACTAAGCACGTAAAAAAATCATGTAAATTAATATGAGTAAATGATACCAATTTAAGCTGAAGTTACATAACTGTTTTCATAATGCCACCTTCTAAAATATGGATTCACAAACCATAAGACACTCGATAAAACTAGCAGAGACATTAAGGTACAATTATATTTGAGCTGTCTCATAATTTAACGCAATTTAAATACCCGATAATGAATTCGATTTATTGAAAAATAAAAGCTCTACCGTAAAGCTAGCAGAAACAAACATTTGTAAAAGTCCCAAGTACTTGAAAAATTAAAGGCACTTTCACAAATACACAAAAATTAATTTTTCCGTTCTTTCTATATTTTTTTTAAATGAAGTTCTACAAGAGTTGTTGCAATGCCATCAGAAACAGGACTAAAAAAAACTTTTTTTTTCTTAACTGATGTTTATCGTTTATCTACTGTCATATTTTCTTTTATTTTTGTAAATGACGCAAATAATTTACACAAGTTGAAATTTAGAGCATTTCTTAAAAAGAATTTAACGTTTAAAGACTTGAATAGTATCTCTCAATTAGAGATCTAAATATCTACACTCCATTCACGATTACATTTTTGCGAAAATTAAATCATATGTAGAATGAACAAAGGCTTATTTTATATACGAGGAGTAGTTATTAAAGTTAGCAAACAACACCCACTGCTGTTTTTACTATACTACATTCCATAATCTATTATATGCTATTAATGCAAGCGTTAGATAGCGTTGCTAATATTCTTAAGCTTCATGTTTTCAAAATGTAATTAGCCACCATTTATTTATTATTTTGAATTCAAATAGATTTGATGAATTTATTTAAGCCAATCTAAGCCTGATTTTTGAGGTTTAAAGTGAATAATGCAAATTTTGTATTGCAAATTGAAAATGTTGTATTCAGTGATAATCCAAGTTTCTTAACAATCACACAATCACCCAAGGATCTTTTCGAAAAGCTTCGATCGCAGTGGCGCCTGATGGCAGCAGACCGAGAAAATTTTAATATTGTAATAAACATTTTCAAATCGCAATTGTTACCGCAATAAAAAGGATAATTAACGGGTTTAAATATCTTGATAAGTCGTAATTTGTTAATGATATCGGCATTTTATTTTGTGTTTTATGTAAGAAATATTGGAATGTATGAAACTGATATTTGAGTAAGGGTTGAAAAAAAAAGAAAAACATTATGTTGAGGTAGAAAGCAGGTGTCCGTTGGAAACTGTCTTCACCGAAGGAGCGTAACGAATCGTTGCAAATTTTTATACGCACATTCTTGGTGTAAACGTCACTAGTTTAATAATTAATTACGTCTAAACATACCGCAAATCAAAAGCCATCTTTGTTTGGTACTAAAAGTTCAAGATCGATAAGGTTTGTTACGGATGAATGCATATTTTCCAAAATTAATACTTATTGTAGAAATAAATAATGAAAATATTCCCACGTAATATTATATTTATAATTTTTAAAAATGGGGGTGAATTTTGAGAGTAAAAACGGCAGTTGCGGTTCGAATTTTGATTCAGCCGGATCGATCAGATTGTTTAATTGCAAACCCTCATTGTAAACAGTTCTGTCGATAAATATTTTAAACGTGTACATTTTAGTAAAATTAAAAACGCGAGTTCATCCTTTTCTTTTTGTGTAGGTTTTAATGTAAGTTTTTCCAAAAATTAATCTATAAATAATTGCCGTTGCGTCGAGTTTAAACTGCGTATCTTAACTGGTCGTGTTTGTGATAAAGTGTTTAACTAAAGGGAATACATTCAAGCGTAAGTAGGTATTTGAATGTATATTAAAGCTCGCAGCAGACAATTCAACAAGCCTATGTAACGTATCAAAAATCAACCATTGCCTTGCAAGAAGTATCTAATTACGCACGCAGTCTCATTAAGTTGGAATCTGATAAAAGAAAAGGAGTCCGCTTTAGACAGTACCGTGGCCCTCCTCATTGTTAGTATAACTTGGCATTATTGACTGTTTATTAATATTTATGTAGAGAGAGTGAAGCGTGGACAAACGTGACAGGATAGACCTCCGTTAATTCGTTATACACGAGACCGCGGTTTACAGACACGGGTCCAGATGACCTTAAAAACTCCTCAAATTCAATCATTACTGTTCTTATTGTTTTGTATAGATGAATGTGTAATCAGAAAGAGGGATGCTGTATTTTATAACGCAGTCACTCAAGCTTGTGTACCGGTCACTTTATTATGATTTATTTACACCTTACCCTTACAAGGCTTTGTTTTAATGAATTATATTTGCGTCTTTGGTTCAGTCGGCTTATTTAGAATTATTTGTCTACGAACTAATTTCTTTTTATATGTAATTTATTGTAATTGTACGGATGTATTTTTGTGCTTTAATTAGCATTCAATTGTGTATGTGTAAATTCCTTCCCTATTTTTTTGTTCTTGTCTAAGTGTAGGTAAACTGCATTGCAGTTACCTTATTGCTACCTGTTTAATGTTACTGTTTGTTATATTTTATGTACAGTAATCTGCATTATTTCCATATTTACTTAAAGAACGGCATGATTGGTTGTATAGGGCCACATGTTTAGTATTGCAATTTTTATTCATGACACAATTATGGATGTGATTACACTGCTTGTTTTTTTATTGCGTTTATGTGTAGCTAAACTGCTTTTTATTTTTTTTGTTTCTAAATGTATAATTTTGTACGCACTTTATTTATTATCAAGCTTGAGTTTTATTTAATGAGGTGAAAATTTTTAAAACAGATTTTCAGATTCTTGACGTCTTACTAGGACCCACCATCGTTTTCGGAGAGTTTATTCGGGTAACCCGTCTATTTTAATAAGCCTACGCGACGTTAGCACGTAACACAATCAGGCAGTAGTCAATAATTTAATGTACTGTTAAATCTAAGCTTAAAATAATTAGTATTTCGCTTAATAAACACTATACCTGAAATAGCATTCCCTCAATTTTGAGCACAGTCAATATGTTAGCATAATTAAGAGAAAACGTTTTTTATTCCTGTTTCAGCTAGTTTTGCAGTTATTAATTTAAAGAAGAGTAGACTTGGCAATATTCGTCAAATGATTTATATGAGGCAAAAGTGACTTAATTTTGTGTAAGTTCTGAGTAATCATTCACTTTAGAGCAAACGTAATTAAAATGTACACTTTAATAAACTGTAAATGCTCTAAATTTTAACCAAATCTTCAATTAATACAGCAATCGTGGCTAAAGTTTTGTGTGTCAGCAAAAAAACAACATTAAAATAAATTTAGAGAGAGAGCATATCAATATTTTTTTATTTTACCAAGCTATCTAAATGTTTTAATTGTTTTAAGCCAAATATAACCTACGTTGCCTTCGAATCAAGTTTGTAAGGTACTGTTATGCATTTAAGTCTACTATCTACCTTACATAATGGTTTGCAGACTTGATAGGTTATCTTCCATAAAATTGAAGTTACTGCAGTTCACAAACATTAAAAACAGGAAAAACCTTGCATACACATATTGAAGAACAAATTGAACTCTAACTTAAAATCTATACACAAAATACAATAATGACTAAATACCGATAGTTTCTCAAAATAGTTAATTAAATTAGTGAAAAGTAACAAACAAATCAAAACGTTCTCAATATTTATTCTCGTAATAAAGAAGAATAACGCATTATACAAGATTTCCTTATCCTTTTGTTTTAACTAATTGGGCACTACAGATACGTCCAAAAAGGAAATGTGCCAAACTTGACCTACACTGAACGCTTAGTTTAAATTGTTTATATTAACACAGTTACATTATTCATATTTTTAAATTGCGCACCATTTTTATTTAATTTCTAAATAATTTTTATGCATACTTCTTTGTAGTTAAATATATACTTTTTCATTTTAATATAATATTACTTGAATCATGTTTATATAAATTACAGGACATTTCTTATCGGATCAATGTCAGGTTTCGCTTCTATAGGTTTTCTTTTAACTTAAAATTCGAAGCTTTTTCTTACAATTTTTTTCTTACGCATGATGTTTAATTGTAGGTTCTGGTTTGTTAATACGGGAATAAGTTTATTTAAGATTATTTATATTGCCATTTCATACCTTAATATGATTCAGAAAAAGATATAAGTAATCTAGAACGTTAGAACTACTTACATAAACCTATGACATGCAACTGAACTTACATGAAATTTCCTATACAACTCCTCTCTGGTAGAAACCTTTATTGACAGTATTTTAGTCTGATACCAGGGAAGTATACAAAGTTTATTATTCTCACACTTATTACATGTGTAAAATATGATGACATTTCATACGTCAATAAGTTTGACCATGCCCTTAACTATGACAGAAAACGTCTTTCTAGCGAACACAGAATCGATAACAAGTCCGAAAAAAATATTTTAGTCCAGAAATATTAGACATTGAAATGCACAATTATTTGGCCGCAAAGATGAGTTATTCTGCTCTATGTATGAGTTTTTTTTATGAAGTTCTGCTAATTTCAACTAAAAGCTCGCAGGAAAAAAATAAACGTTTTAAATGTCAAAATATGGCAATGTGTTAAACGACGATAGAAAGACTGTCTATCCAATATAAAACTTTTTGAATCCAGAAGTACTTCAAAAATTATACAATAAAATTCATTTCCGCTTCTACTCCTTTTTAATTAAGTTCTGCTAATTATTTTAGTTTACTGGTTAACATTTCAATTTATGGGTTTATATTTTAATTTCTGAAATATGACTAGATTATTTGAATTGTCTGAACAGTATTTAATTGGAATCAACCAATTCATATCTGCTGGCATCTTACAACGATACAGAATGTAAATAAACTCATTATTCGAAAATGAAACTGCACAACCGTTATGATTACATATTCTGTATATGGTACTATATGGAAATACTTACAAGGTTAAGCATTGCTACTTAGCAATTTATCATATCAGATGATCGGGCACAGTAGAAGAGTATATAAATGACAAATTGTTTTAAGTTTCTTGCCTATCATTGAAGTAATCGATGGTAAGCGTTTAATATTTGCTGTTAATGTAATGTAATGTAATTAATTAAATGCTATATATCGTACAATGTAGTGTAGTTTCATGATTGCGCATTTATTTGAAAATGGCTTGCTATAATTGTTGGCAACGAAACTAAATACTGTTGTACTCTAGGGTTCGTTTCGCTTGAAGACCCTTTTCACCTTCCGACTGACCTTGATTTCCTTATCTCATCATTCAATTTACTCTTCCTAAATTAATAAAACATGAGCAGACATATTCACGTTACTGGCAGGCTCTTTTGTTCAGGCAAAGTTTAAGATTGTGTAACGTGCTTACGATAGTTTCTGAGTAGTTTTAATCTCCAGGCATTTTCCTTTAAATTGGGCGTGTATTCCTTTTCTGGCCTCACTTGAACACAGTGTTCCGCCCCCTGCTTTCTAGAGAATTATCTCTCCACATCACACTCCCAAGATTTAGAGTTGGGTGTTACATTAAAGGTAATTTGTTAAGCAATTTAAAATTTTGACCGCCTTTTTGAAACAAAACCAATAGAATTTTCGTGTTCCTTCTTATCTGGTGCTAGAACCGTTTACACGAAATACAGAAAATTTAGGGAAACTTATTCCGGTAACACTATGAGAAAAATTTATTTTAAGGTCTTTAATTAAAAACTAAATCCGATTCTTTTACACTACTTGTGGTCGATGTTTTTTTTTGCAATTAATCATATATTTTTTGCTTAATGTCCATATGTGTATATGTAGATGTTATGTGGTTTAGTTAATAATTGAAATGTTCCCAGAGCAGCCTGTGAGAAATACATTCTAAGCATTTCTCTTCAATATATGACCCAAAATAATTTAAAATATGCTAATTTAAGTTTGTAAATACAGCATCCCATCGTTTTATTAATAAACCATGAAGTACTCTCAGCATGCGGTGTATGAAAACGTGACTTCAGCACGCGGCTTGAATATGAAGATATGCAGCATATCGAGCTTCAAAATTCATTAACCAATTTAAAATGTAACATAAAAGATAAGCACAAACCGGTTGAAATGTAAAATTTATAAAAAGTTTTAAACCATTTACGATGTGTGTAAAATAGTTTCTTTTTAAAAAAGTCTTCTTAAGAGCCTTTAGCTAAAATATTTAGTGAAAATTGAGTTACAAATTTATAACGTGAAACTGCAATTAATTTATATTTTCACGAAAATAACTTTTCCGGCAGCTGCTAAGTGTTTAATAATTAATGTACGGTGTAATACCGTAAAAATTTTTATTTTGTACAGGAAATTACTTTTTGAGGTTAGGAAGTGTTAACGTTTTTCTATTAGTCGATCTTGAAAAGCAATCTACCATTTTTAAATAGTAATAAAACTTCCAACAATTTTTGGGTTCGGCTGAACACAAACTCATAACTCGATGATGAATGCATGAAGCACGTTCGTTATAGGACGTTCTCATTTGTTTGCATGTAATTTATGCTTTTTGGAAAACTAACATATACGTTAGATTTATATCTCACAGGCTCGAACGGAAGTTGTATTTTCAAGATGCAAACGTGCTTGTCATGATTTATTAATAAAAATGGCATGAAAGATCAATAGGGTTCGTATCGAGCGATTTCTTTTTAATTTACTTAATTGCCCTATAGATGTTCATATAATTGCTATCAATTATATTAATCATCACATCACGAGATTGAATTCATACACAAATTGCTGTTATTTTTACTTTACTTTGTATGTGCAGACAAGGTGTGGTTTCCTGTGTTGCTGTTGGTATCATTTCGTAGTAATTGTTTTTATTAATGCTCAAGAATTTACTAATTATTAAATTTGATCAAAACAGAAATCATGTCCTATTTTTAAATTTAAAGATTTTTTATAATAACGTCAACTTATCCAGTCTGTAATTTTTCAAACTGAAGTCAAATCTTAGATCACTGACGTTCCGAACAAAATAAAAAAGGCACCTTTTAAACAGTTAAAGTATAAATAGCTAAATGTACGAAAATTACGCCTTGAGCACTTCATGCATGACACGTTATTAATGATCAACCTAATCAACAAAATTACTTATAATTATTATGATTGATTGGTGAGTGATGATTTACGTGTTAATATGCGAACAAAAGTTTTTTTTTTTCGAAATGCGATAAAGAATTTTGAGTAAAAACTTTATTGTCCAACATTTACAGCTTACCATACTGTATAAATAAAACCGTTCAATTTCCATAACCGAGCTAATGGAGTTGTGGTAACGAGCTGCTTAGCATTCGGGAGATAATGGGTTAGATTCCCATTACCGTCTACCCTGCATAATACCTCATACAGGGTTTTCCTTATATACATATAGCGGTACGGTCACTGCATACCATGTGCCGCTATTTAGGCGAATGCTGGTGTAGTAGCTTCCCCCTCAGGACCCCCTAACTCCATTCCATCCGATCCTATTCTGACCGCACCACCTATCCTTAATCGCACACCATGCATACATATTGAATGTATGTATGTAGGGAATCCATGATTGTCTGAAGGCGCTTGGAAAGCTTAAGTAGCCTGCCCTCCCCATTGGGTGGAGGGGGAATGAAACACGTGGGCATTTCCTTTTGCTTTCCATCCGCAACCAACAATATTTAAATTTTTAAATTAAGTGTAACGTATCGATACCTTTAGGTTAATATTATCCATTCGTGCCCGCCCAGAGCGGCAGGGCACGAATTGTGGTGTTTTGTACGTATTTCTGCACAATACTTTTTTTATCGAAATTGTGTTAACTTAATTATACGCAAGTACAATACACACCTTTTGAGAACAACCGGAAACCTAAAACAATCACATAACGATCACTTAAACCAGCTTAGTTCTCATTCAGTTCTCAGTAAAGTCAGAAGTCACACCCGTCCCCTACCTATGATTTTAAGCAAAATGCTGAACCAAATAAACGACAATTTATACACAAATGGCGTAATCAATATGACGGTTGGTTGATTCTAAAGTTCTTAAATGTGTCCTTACAAATACTGTGTGGTCTTTCCGCCCACTGTGACCCAGGTTAGTGCTTCAGGTGCATTTAACAAAAGACCATTTATAAGATACAGAGATTTCGACGATTATTGATGTATTCATAGGTGGAAGGCGTATACATCCCATGTCGACCGGTGCAAATACCACCTCCTTTACCATGGGCTCCTTAATATTGGTGCTCCAATTTTCTGAGTTCGGTAAGGGCTGCCGGTCACTATCTCCTTTATTCCTTATGTACTCGTCAACACGCACTAGCAAGCGTGGCGTTTTAAAGGCTAAACCCTTAAATCCCAAGCTCAACCGACCTCGGTCATAGAAAGTACCAACATTCGGATACATTGCTGCAACATGCGTGGTATCAGGTCGAATCTTAATGCTGTTCACCTACACGTTGAACAAGTTCACCGGACATTCCGTTCCTATCAGGAACACAAATCTCCCCTGGAAGCACTGATTCGTCTGACCTGCAATTTTCCAGATACAACCTCCACTATAACTTTCGCATTAAATGCTGAGTATGTGTGTACACAAGGAGAACGTATGTTGTAAGAGGATGTCCACTTCACAAAAAATTTGACGCGATTTGGTTTATACATTCTGGACTCCAATTTGTGAAATTCTACTGTAGTATGTATTGGTCTCCCAACGATAACGTCCAAGACCTTTTCGATTGCCTTAGTCTGAAAATAGACTACCTCTTATCATAGTTTCCATCTTGCGATATCTCAATTCTGGAAGATTTTAATGTCCACAACTCCAATTGGCTTCAATTTTCATGTGATCTCACACAAATGATTTCCGAACAAACCAGAATCCCTGATAACCCTACCCATACTCCCCATCTCCTGGAACTATTCCCTACAACTAACCCACTTGTCTATACAACAACAGTCCTTTCCCCACTTAGTCAACCAGACCAAGACCCTGATCGAAATAAATTCCTCTGTACCCAATCCCACTGTTACTCGAAAAGCAGATAGAACTATGTGGTGTTTTAAATCAGCTAACTAAAGCGAACTGTGAGATTTTATTGCAACGTTTTCCTGACGCGAGTATTGCTTTAAACGGCCCTCCTCTTCAAACGTTGCTCTTTCAATAAATGAAGTTATCTTGATGGGTATGGAGTTACATATCCGAAAACATAATCGTGTAGGTTATGCCCGTTCCCAACCTTGGTTTAATAGGGCACTGATGCATTATCGCAAAAGCATAAACTCTACACCAAATGGAAATCAAATAAATCTGTCGAAAATCACGCCGACTATATTGCCGCAAAAGCACCATCACAAAGGCCAAAAATATGTTTGAAGAACATAAATGCAAAGAATAAATCTCATGTCCTTTGGGTAGTCGTAAATTTTGGTCATTATTGAAAGTCATCAGTAAAAACTTTAGTACATCTTCCTTTCCTCCCATGACGTCTCGCCACGGGGCTGTAGTAGCTGATCGTGCTGAAAAAGTCAACCCTCATTGTCGATTACTTTGCATCAAATTCATGTCTCTATGATTCTGGTAAAATTGTGCCGTCGCCCAAATCTATCCTATATGTTACGAAATTAACCCACTTTCGATTCAAGCTCCCAGAATGCTACCCCGAGCTACCTGGATTTGCCAAACTCTTTTCGAGCTCCATGTCATCTGGAGAGTTTCCCTTATTGTGGAAGTTGGCAAATATACAACCTATTCCTAAAAAGGGCGACAAAATTGATCCCTTAAGCTATCGATCAATAGCAAACACGTCTATTCTACCCAAAACCATGGAGGACCAACTATTTTCGTTCCTCGAGTCCAATAAACTCCTAAACGACCACCAGTATGTGTTCAGACCGAGTCGTTCAAAGGGTGATCGTCTTTCATATGTCACCCAACTTTGGAATAACACGTTGGAGAGGTCCGGTGAAACAGTCGTAGTAGCTTTTTAGTTGTCGTCGATGGCTTCTTTTCGAAAGAAACTACAACTAACTTGGGCGTACCCCAAGGATCAGTGATAGCTCATACACTTTTCCTGATATACATAAATGTATATCACGATCCATTGGTTTGCAGACGACAGCATCCTACACTGTAGTTCTCAGTTTTTCCACAACAATAAATAAGTCTAGTCAGGACGTTAAAGCGAAAATGGCAGCATCGATCAACAGTGACTTAGAACGTTTCCTTGAATGGGTAAGGAATAATCTATTCACATTCAACGCCGACAAAACCCAGTGTTGCCTTGTATCCGCCAAGAAAGACCGATCGTTTCCTGCTGTAAATATGAATGACATAGATCTCAAGTTTTCAAACTGTATTTCTATGTTAGGGATGTCCGTATCACCGAACCTTTCATGGATTGAACACCTTTTGTCAAAGAGCAAATCAGCTGTCCTTAAACTGGCTTTCTATACATATCTAAACAGAACACATTCGTGAGATTCGTGAATTTAGATAAACGCTAATAACATAGCTTGTAATTTGGAGGTTTTAGACGAATCACGTTTAAATAACGACAAAGTTCATCAAGATAAGTATAAAAAAGCATTATATTTTCACTGTGCCTCCACAGGTTAAATTTAGTAATAAACGACATCAGTCAAATAACTGAAATTCTCAATACTATAGGCACGTAAGGACGTAATAGTAATTTTTAGATAGAGTACATGGAGAGGGAATATAATTTATGAGACTCGTTGGTTAGCTAAACATAAATATTTGCGCCTTTTTGCTGAAAACTGCATTACTATATTTAAAACTCTTCGATATAAAAACTGGGGACATTTAAATTTAACTACATTTGT
Organism: Vesta saturnalis; assembly: GCA_036346205.1. Lineage (NCBI taxonomy): Eukaryota > Metazoa > Arthropoda > Insecta > Coleoptera > Lampyridae > Vesta > Vesta saturnalis. The sequence goes on along the minus strand of JARFJB010000902.1, from coordinate 9,926,490 downwards.
TATTTGCCTAATGGTATCGCATATTGAAATGTTTTAGAACCATGCAAATGCGCTAAAAGATGTGTCAATTCATTTTGTAAATGTTCACCACCACATAAATTTAATTACTAACACTTGTGGAAAAACATCGCTTGGAAGTTGATGCAGCTTACGCAGATATTTTTTCTAATGCATTATCTAGTTGTGAGGCTCATAACATAGAGGTCTGTAAACCACGGATTAGCGGCCGACAAATTCATAGATCTAACTATGAATCCCATTCAGCTGAAGATTATTTAAAAAAATCTATATTTATCCCATATTTGGATGATTTGATTCTTGCCTAACCATGTTTTTAAAATAACATGGAGTCGTCTTCTAATTGTTTTAATAGTTTGCCAAAAAATATAAAGTCAGTAGATGTTGTCTTTTGCAGTTAAGGTTGGAAATATGTACAGTACTAAGTATTTGGAAAGCGGGTTAAATATTTGGGGAGTGTTTATCTCAAATAGCTGAAAACATAGCGATTGGGCACTGTAAATTTTTTCCTGCCACTAAAGAAAGCTGCATACTTCTACTTGTTTTTCGGTGTACCGCTTAGAGAGCACAGTTTTAGCACCTTAAGCCGGATTAAAACGTGGATAAGAAGTACAATGTAGCAAGACAGACTTGTTGGACTGGCATTGTTGAGTATCCAATTTTATCGAAGTAATAGAAGACTGATTTTAAGTTTAGAGTAAAATATACTTATTGTTTTGTATTACTATTGCGTATTAGTTATTATCTTTTAGTATTTATAACATTTATTATGTGTTTTGTTCTGTATTTTTTAAAATTTGATTTCATGTGTTATTGCGTTCATAAATATTTTATGGAGAAAAAAAAAACTATTTGGTTTTGTTCCTAAAAAAATTGTTAATAATAATGTGTTGTTTACTTTTTTAAAAATTAATATTACATAAAATACAATAAAAAGTTTTCCATTTTGTTTTTTCAGCGGGTGCCTATGATATTATACGCCATTTATGGTCACGTTGTATATTTTAATTAGATATTGTTGGTGAATTCGTTACATCTGTCATTTTTATGCACGGAATTCATAAAGCGTCATTTCCTTTGCGTATTGTCCATGCAAAGGTATGTGATTATCTTCTTGTATTAATTCAGTATATTTATAAAGGTAAAAACTTCAAATCCCGTAAATTCAGGAATATGGTAATTAGAAAAAACCTTATTGAAGTAAAGCATTATCTGCTGTGGTATACAAAATGGCGATTCAATGTACAAGTGATTTTGAGATATTAATTTTTTAAGTTTTGTCTTTAGGTATCACTAAATCTTGGAACAAGAAATATTGCTGATAAAAAATCTTTTACATTGTTCAGATAAGCAATGGCTGAAGAGACCATACAGTATATTTACCTTATCGACTTCAATTCAATTTTTTTTAGTGTTTTTATAATATAAGCACATGAATTTGAGTTATTACATTAAACTATTCGTTCAATTTTCATTATGAAGTAATTTTATGTAAATGTAGGTTATATTGTGTAAGCAGTTGTAGGAATACTAATAACAATTAGTTTTAATATCGTAAACAGTTCAGTACAATTTGATTTGCATTCATGCTGGAGTTAAAAAGTATTATTTTGAGTTATCGAATACACAAAGTTTCATTTAGTGACTTTACAAATGATATTAAAGTTTCAGCTGAACAGGCTAAATAAGGCCTATCGTGCTAAAGCACTCAGGAACACTTAGGAGGATGGATAGAGGGATAATGAATTGCCAATAGATGCCTATGAACAGCTACCTTAAATTTTCTCATATCATAAGTGAGAGGAAAACAGGAACTAGGGAGATCATTCCAGAGTTTAGAAGCCGTGTAGAAAAATGTGGATTGCGCCCGTTTGGTACGACAAGTGGAGATTTGTACTGCATACTGATGATGTGATTGAGCGAACCGAGTGTTTCTCGCAAAGATAGCCCGAGATGGTATCAAAGACTGTAATTCAGCAGCACAATAGCCGTTGTAATAACGATAATACAAAGAAAGAACTGAAACCATCCTTCTATGCTCAAGGGACTGTATGTGAGAAGTTAAAGACGGGTCATTTATAAGCCTAATCGCTCTCTTTTGAATACGATCAACGATATCGAGAGCGTATTGGGGAGCACTAACCCAAAGGTGAGAATTATATTCCAGATGAGGCCGAATTTGGGCCTTATACAGCAAAAGGAGTTGTTGAGAGGTAAAGTACTGCTTAGATCTGTACAAAAAGCCTATTTTACGAGCAGCTGTTTTGGTAGCTGAAAGAAGATGGTCAACCCATGAGAGATTTGAAGATACAGTCATACCCAACAGAGTAATAGTCTGAAAACTTAAGAACTGAGCCATTCATACTTACAACAGGAAATGATCGATCTTTTTTGGCGGACATAAGGCAACACTGAGTTTTGTTAGCATTAAATTTAACTAGATTATTGCTTCCCCATTCGAGAATACGTTGAATGTCTTTGTTAATTGAATTTGCCATTTCAGCTTTAATTTCTTGATTTGACATAGAAGGTGGATTATCACTATGAGTAGACTGAGAGGAACTACAGTGAAGAGTGCTATCTAATAAAAACGAGTGGTGTCCGAAAAACGCAAATCTAGTTTATAGTTGTGAAATAACTCTGATATCCCTTACGACGTGATGATAAAAAGAGTTCTCAATTTACAGTTTTCAGGAAGTATTTGAATTTAGGTCCCCGCTGAGTAAGCAAACGGTACAAAACTCCCTTTCATATCACTGCCCCATATTTTTCGTCCGATCAGTCGTATTTGTCCATTAACCATGAGTACGTTAAGATCGGTAGGTTGCCTTTTCCCTTCACAAATGGTTGAAGTGATTGTTCAAGGCAAACAGGACTGTTAATGATTGCTTACCATTCTGTAGAACGGTATGGTGTGTTATTTCAATTATCCCACCACCAGTATTATTGATATACATATACTTGTTTAATTTTCAATTGTGTAATGATTAATTTTATCGTTTGGATTAGTTTATTTTTGCTAATTTAAATATTTTTTGTCTTATTTGCCGCACGAATAATTAATTATTTATTATTTACACGAGGTTCTTTTTGCATTATTCATTCAAAATTAATTTATTCATTTTCGTCTCTGTAACATTAATTGTTGTTTTATTGGGCTTAAGCCTTCGGTTATGAATCTGGAACCATTCCCTACTTCTAGAAGTCTACCTTCGGAGAGAATTAACTCCTACAGAAGACGAAGACGATACCGACCGCATCGAAATCATACCGTTTTATCGAAAACCACACCACATAGTTGTTTGAAAGAACAAATTTAGTGATTTCAGATTTACTGTGGAATTTGACACCAAATACGGATTTTTTTTTATTTTGTTCAAAACCACTCGTCGAATATTATTCATTTAGGATCTGTTCATTTTCAAGTCGTCTGAATTTTGTAAGCACGCTTAGTAGCTATCACCACCACGACCAGCTGTTTGCTGTTTTCAAGGAAACAACACTAATAGTATGAATCAGTCCTGTCGTAAGAGCTTCCAATAAGGGTAGGAATCACTGCACTGTACTCTCTGAGAGACAGTGGGCCATGATGATACAAGTCATAAAGCACTACATTGCACTAACAGCACTATCAGGTCATGGCTTCCCATAAAGTTAGAAGGTCAACGCTACACAGACGGGTGTTGTGTTTTTATATACAGTGGTGGATCACGTTGACAAGTCATAAGACACTAAAAGAACTATCGATCTATTACAGTTTTAATGGCTAAATTTTTAAAAATATTCTTTTTTGGAAAAGTAGATTAAAGGAGAACAAGAACTGGTTATAGTCCAAATAATAAGTAATATTACAGTTTAACAATAAATAAATTACTTGGAGAACCAAGTATGACATTCTTTTAATCAATCTCATCGTAACTTCGTTGACAATTCAAAAAAGTGGTTAGCTATATAAATATAAGACTAGCATTTGGCACGTGTCTAACGGGCATTATATTTGTGACACAGAAAATCTGCAATTGCCTAGCTAACTCAATTGTCGTAGGTTGTAGTGTAGTCTCAGTGGAGTTTATCAAATTCGTCTTCGCCCTGTCCACGTTAATTAAATGACAGAATCTCAAATTGCAACGATTCGAGACACACAAAAAAATAAATAGTCATGGGCGCTGGCTCATATTCCTAACTTTCACTAGCTCAGTCATCTGTAACTAGTTTGTGCTTCAAATAAAGCAATAAGCCGGTCCGTCTGAACTGAAATGTCTGAAATTAATCATTTACACCTCGAAATTTACTAAAAATATCTGGGTTATTTTCTACCTCTATTTACGCACAAAATAAGTTTTGAAAAAAGTCTGAATTAAAAGTCACACCAATTCCGCAAAATAAATAAATTTGCTACACGTAATTCTTCACCTCACCTGTTCTGTATTACTTTAAGTGATCTTACCAAGTTCTTGCAACAATTAAATAATACTTAACTTGCCACATGTCTGCAGCCTTCATTTGTGTAATTTTACTAAAATCTCGTATTGTTTACACTGTCCTTTGTTTTAACCACTAATACACTACACATATAAATGTACAATCCCGGTTATTTTGCGGTTATTTTACCGGCCGGGGTAGACCAGTGGATTAGTTAATTGATTGTGCATACCAGGGGTCCCAATCCCGGTTCGGACAAGGACATTTTGTAAGTGTATAGTGGGTAAGTGTAAACCGTTCCCTTTTTTTAACTAAAATCTATTTACAAACCTCCCTGCCAAATAACGTACTCTATGGAATTCACAAAAAAAAAACACACCAAAGAAGATGTGTGCCAATTTCCCTTCAATATCCGCCTTAGCGAACTTCGAGTAAACTTAAAACCCGCACTCTGAAGTTCTAGATTCTCGCCATTAAAAAACGGGGATATTTACCTTACACGCTAAACACAAAAAAACGAGCGTGATAATCCTGGAGATTTTCCATTACACACCGAAAGGTTATAATCACTTTCATTCGCCAAAAATTGGCAAAAAAATACTCGCAAAATCTCATATGTCAGCATCTCCCAGCACAAGAACAATGTTTTACATCTATAATTTAACGCGCATAGTAATTTAATCTATCCTAAAATATACGATAGTGGGTCTTATTTACCTAAGCATATACAGCCGAAATTCATACTTCCCATTGCGCTACAACGTTGCCTCACGAACTGGTCATCACGGTAACTAGATATCTAACGCATCTAACTTTAAAATAACAACTGCAGTTATTTCAAATAACATATCGTCTATATAAGACGAGAATTTTTAATTTCTGCAAAACTATTAATATCCACACATTTCATTCCTAAATCAATGAACCCAAACATAACTATCAATTTAAATCCTGTTTTAAACTGGCAGCTCAAAGCTAAACCTTTGGTTTCATCATCGAAAACACCGGCCTTCAGTTTCTCTTACTCAAAAACATTGCAAAATCATGTTAATTAAAACCTACAGTACTCTCTAGCGAAAATTATAACACAGTGACAAATTACTGTTCATTTCACTAAATAATACAGACGCATAATTATCTACCAAGATATACAGCAATCATAGTTATGTAAAATGCAGATTCGTAATTCTGTTGAAAGCAAAACTGAGAATTTTCCTGAAAAACATTTTACTTAAATAACGTGCTTCTCTAACATTGCATATCGTTTTGTAAAACTAAAATAAAATTCCCAACAATTTTCATTACAACGTTTAAATGGGGAAAAACATAGTACTGATGGAGGTGTTCTTTATTATATCACGCACGCAAAGTGAGAATAAGAAATTCGACGAAAACATGAAAAACAAAAGTGAAAAGAAAATTAATTTTGTACGTTTATAAAATTTACCGCTTTCCAAGTGTTCAAAAATTCGTGACCCTTGAAATGTAATTTCCACGTAAATGTTTCATTCTAAAAAAGTCAAGAGTTCACGAACCTACAAATTTGCTTTTTACATTACTTTGAGACTACAGATTTAAATGGACGAATGATGCAAATGATATGTTACAGAGCATTGATACTCTTCTAATTGGCAAACAACGTGCTATTTTAAAAGAGTATCCCTCAAGTTAGCATTCGAATAATCTTATTCAGACATAAAAGGAAGAATTAATTTCGAAATATTTTCCAAATCGTACAACATTCATAAAATATCTGGTATGGAACACGACCTTCCAACCTAGAAAATGGAAATTAAAAGAAATGAAATAATTTTAATAACATTTTTTTTAGATAAATTATGCAACTTCTCTTATAACAAGTTCATTACGAAAATAGGCAACATTGTAAACGCAAAAACAATAATCTATGTCAAACAGACGTTTAAAACTTCATGACGGACAGAAGTTAATAGACTTCTAGATGCTAAATTAAATTAAAAGAAATAAAATAATTCGTCCATCCAAAACAAACCCAAAAGCGTGCATAATCGGGTCTTTATCGCACGCCGTGCGTATAAAGGGAGCTAGGTAACCGCTTCAATAAATAAGATTAGATTATGTCAGATTTTATTGTGAATTGTCAAATTAACCAAATTGTCTACAACTTTACCTCAAAACAAGTAACATGAACTGAAAAATTATTTTAAATAAATATTAAAAATTCCAAAGCCGCGCTTCTATAAAAATATCGATAATATAGCTTCAGTATTTTCAATCATATTTATTTAATTTTTACATTTATTTCGGTTTACATTAAAAAACTTTATAAAGAAAATTTATGTACTATTTAATTTTCTTTATAAAATACGTCTGCACTTTTTTTTATAAAATTAATCGTTATTCAGATAATTATTTTTATATCTTTGACATATGGAGCTGTTTTATAAATATTTTATAAAACCCAAAAACTGCCCCTAATACCCCCCCCCCACCCCTCCCACGCCGCTGGATTTCTCCTAAATCTAATAAGCTCTAAACCAAATGAAAACAAGTTTAAATACAAAATTTTAAGTAAGTAGGTATTTTCGTTCTGGAGTTATCGTGGACACTAACATACATCCACACAGACAGAAAGACAGTATACATAAAATTCAAAACTTAAATTTGATATAAAATATATATATATTTATTTCGCCCCAAAATATAATATACAGCGTGTACCAAGCAAGATGAAAAGTTCGATAACTCCTTTGTTTTTATAGATCAAAAAAGTTTTAAAACCAAAGCGGTAGAGAGAGTAACGGTGCACAATTTAAAATTATTTTGGATTATATAGGATGTTCTGCAAATCAGGTACGAATCAAACTTAGCTCTTTTTTTAAATTGAAACAGCTGTATATTATTTTCGAAAAGCACACATCTTTTCGATTCTTTTAATATAAGGTCTGAATACATTATACAGGGCATTTCGAAAGATATAGATTATTTTGCGTTAACACTGACAACGCTTTGTAGAATAAAATTATGTTTTCCCGTGGAATTTCAGAATATGATCTAGTATCGTTACTAACCGTTATCTATATATTAACGTGCAGTTTTTATACCAGGTTACTCAAAACTCGGATGTTTCACTTGTTACAAATGAAACACCCTGTATCTTGTATCACTAATAAGATCTTCTATTACTCCCCTTCAATTTTTGTCAGGGTTTCCCTATACCTCCAGTTAGTAGTTATCAGGATATTTTCAGATATTTAATGAAGGTGAAAATCTAGGATTGCGCTGTTTATCTGGGTTTATTGGGTTTGAAAATGAATTTGGCAGTTTTGCTATTTCTGGAGGAGAATTTGACATACAGCATAAATTTAATTACTTGAATATTTTAACTATTTAATTTATGCTAAATTGAATCTTCGCATATTACACATGAAATATGATAACAGTAACTACAACAATACCCACACAACCATAACAAAACAGCAAAAACTAAATTGGGAATAAAAACATTAAATTAATTAAAGTGACCCCCACCAACATTACAATTTTTTACTCGATCCTCAAATGCCTTACTTACATTTCGCATCATAGCAGCATTAATATTCCTGAACGCTGCTGTGATTCTAGTTTTCGTATCTTCTTTTATTGTATTTAATTATATACGATATCCTTAACATAACCCCACCAAAAATTTCACTTTTATCAAATCGGGTGACTAAGCAGGCCAATGTTGATGTCCTCCTCTGCCTATCATTTTTTTCCCGAGAAGTAGTTATTCAGGTAGTCCTTAATAGGACCGGTATTATGTACAGGCACGCCATTGAGCAAATTCCACATGTGTTGCCGGATGTTGAGAACACTTCTTCAAGAAGAATTAATAGATCATTTTGAAGGAACTGTATTGCACCATTTACTATTTCGTCAAAAAAGTGTGGTCCTATTACGGGATCCTCGAAAACATCTAGTTTGGCTATGGGTTCGTACTAGATGTGGGTTGGATGTCTCGTAATGGTGGAAATTGTACTGGATAACTCCTCCATACTTCGATATGTGGATCTCTAGTAACGCTCAGTTATACTATCATTTGGTTGTCTTTGTTGATTGCATGTTTTGGTGCTTTCCCTTTTTCATAACTAACCGATCCGGTATGGTAATGTTCGAAAACGTCCAAAACCAAAATTTTAGCAAAAAAATCTTGTCTGTATGTCTGTCTGTGTGTGTGTACTCCATAACTTTCGAAGGACTTAACATATCAACTTGAAATTTGACACACGTATAGATGTCAACTACCCAAAGCGACTTTTTGGGGTCAGTGGGGCATGGGGAAAGGGGTAAAATTGGGGGGTAAATAGCCCTTTTGCAAATTTTGATTTTTTTAGATTTTTTTTTCCTTTTAATATGTGATTAGTAATATAATTGTGAGTATTTTTTGGCCCTATCATGTTTCTGTACAACAAACGGTGTACAAGATATTAGCAAAAAACCGTCACTTTAAAAACCAGGTTTTCCTAAATATTTCCGGAACTACTTAACATATACAAAAAGTAAAAATATCATTAGATAGGAACTAAAATTTCTCACAAAAAGTTTTTTCGAAAATTTTGTCATTTTCGAAATATTTCCAAAAAAACGATTTTGGAACCCGTCCACACGATTAGATAGAACATCAAATTTCTGATCGAAAAGCATTTTTGTAATTTTTTTGTCAAGTTAATCGTTTTCGAGTTATTTCTAAAAAACCGATTTTTTTGGAGCGGAAGCAATGATACAATTTGCAGCGGTTTTTCTCAAGTAACTTCATTTGGTTGAATTCGATCTGGAAATCTTTCAAGGTATACTGTTGACGCCAGTAAACAGTTCTTAATGCGTTCACCTAGTATCCAATTTTTTTTTGTCAGTCACTTTACCATTCACCTTGTACCTTATTCTTACTTTAACTATGTTAGAACGAAGAAAATAAACGAAACGAATACCTAAGCAAACCACTATAGTGTAATCTGTCATACTGATATGTCAAACCCAACGACCGCCTGATAATATCTGACAAATGAATTATCAGAGTCAACATTTCACTAATATCTAAAATATCCCGATAACTACTTACTTTAGGTATACATATATCATCATATTTTGAAACTCAACTGGCCAACAGAATTTTTTCTACAAGGTGTATTGTTCTACAGGGTGTTCATGTAAGTACAATTTTAACACAAAATAATCCATATTTTTCGAAATACCCTGTATAATGTATTCAAACCCTATGTTAAAAAAATCTGAAAAACGTGGACTTTCCGAATTTAAAATAATATGCAGGTACTCCAATTTAAAAAAAACCTGAATTACGAAACACCCTGTAAAATTATAAATAATTTTAAATTGTGCACCGTTACTCCCTTTAGCACTCTTGTTTTGAAACTATTTTCATATTGTAGACAACGGACCGCGAAAATTTTGTTTTTGCAACAACCATTTTTTAAATCGAAATTGTTACACCGCGAAAGGGGTTTTAACATATTTTATGAAATATTAAGTCGTTATTTGAGCATAGTTTTAGGAATATTTTATTTTTGTAACTAATATTAGGCTGAGGGTTGAAAAATATGTGTTTTGAGGTTTGCTAGCAGGTGTACGCTTAAAAGCTGCTTTACTGAAGGGGCGTAACGAATCATTGGAAATTCTAATGTGCACATTCATGATGTAAAATGTCACTAGTTAGTAATTAATTACGTCGGTACACACTGCAATCAAAGACGTCTTGTTTGGTACGTTGAAACTTGAGATCTAAATGTTACAGACGAATGAATGTTTGTTTAGATTAAGATGTTCAATAATTAATATGAAACTAATTATTTTTTGTTGATTTCAGGAGTAAATGTAGTAAGTTTTGAAATCGGAGGAAAGTAGTTACAGTTAGAGTGTCAATCGAGCCAGATCGGGGTGGTTAATTAAATACCTTCATTGTGAACAGCTTTTGTTTAAAATATTCCTTGCGTGTACATTTTCTTTATAAATTAGCCAAAGCTAGTTTATGAAACCGCGTATGTTAACGATTTGTGTCTGTGATCAATTAAAGAAATATATATTCAAATGTAAGTAGGTAATTTTTGGATAAATTAAGGCTGGCAGCAGATAATTCTACGAGCCTATGTAACCTATTAAGAATCGAGCATTGCCTTGCAAAGGTGTCTTAATCGCGCACGGGTTCATTAAGCTGAAATCGGCTCAAATAAAACAGTACAGGGCTCCCTCACTCTTATATTTGTATGGATTAGCATTGTTGTTTGTTGTTTATATTTGTGTAGAGGTGGGCTGGTGAACGGGTACATGATACTGCTTGTTTATACAAGCAATTGCCAAGTGGGTACACAGTCACGGGTCCAGATAACCATTAAATACCTCGAATTTTATTTTCATTGTTGTATAGATGAATGTGTAACCTGTGAAAAGGGCGCTGTATTTTTCTAGCGCACTCAAACTTATATATCGGTCACGATGTTATGATCTATTTATAACTTACCCTTGTAAGGCTTTGCTTTAATGAGTTTTTTTGTCAGTTTGTAAAGTAGAATGGTTTACCTGCGAACTAATTTCTCTTGATATGTAATTTCTTGTAACTGTACCTATGTATTTTATGCTTTAGTAGTCACTAAACAATTGGATACGTGTAAAGTCGTTGTCTATTTTCTTTAGTCCTTGCCTTTACCTTATTATCACCTGTGCCATTTTACTGTTGTTGGATTTTATATGTACCGTAATTTGCTTTATTGTTTTATGTGCTTATTTGCTTAAAGACCGGCATGATTGGTTTTAAAAGGGCTCACATGTTTAGTATTACGATGTTTATTCTGATTATTTATAACACGATTGTGGGTGTGGCTACATCTTGTTTTTTATTGTGCTTATATATAACTAAACTGCTTTTTATTTATTTTTCTCTTAATGTTATAATTTATTTCGTACGCACTTTAACCTGATTTAATGGTGTTTTGTTATATATTTAACTATTTAATTGTTTTTTTTTGTGTTATTTGATTTATTAATGTACTTGTGCAATTACTTATTTATGAATAAAATGTCTTTTACTGGTGGTTCTTTCCCCACAATAGTATATTAACGGGCTGAACCACCATTGTGCAAAACTCGTTAATTTTACTTTTAGTAGTTTTATTGTTTACCTGCCCTTCATGATGCAACACTTACCTCATCCAGCCTATCTAATTCAAACAGCACATCGTATCTACCACTAGACGGTTTGATCAGATTTGAGGTTTGCGAGATTTTTTTTGCTCAAAGTTTGTTTTTGGACGTTTCCGAACATTTTAAAGCGATTGAGCAAATAATTTTTTTTTTAATTTTTTAGCGATGCAGTACTTCCTATGCGTTGGAGTGGAAGTAATAGTGTTATTCTCTAACTTAAGACAAATCACACTTGTTTGAACTGCAAAATAATAACTGATCGATCGTTTAAGTTATTATTAAACAGAATTAGAATAACTTTCCGTAAAACCGGAAAATGCTAAATGTAAACTTACACTCTGACTGCAACATACATTTTATACTTATTCAGAAAAAAAAATGGAAAGAAGAAGGAACGATTTTCAAGCTATAAGTACGACTTTTCTTAGAGGGACTCCATTACAGCATGTCTTATTGTGAAATTGCAGTGGCACAAACAGTAACACAAGTGCCATTATCGTACAAACCACAAATGCATCGGCAGACTGTATCAGTAATAAACTTTGCCACTGCCATTGTTTAGTAACAGAGTGTCAGTTCAATACATACTGAACACTATGCACAAGTTTGTAGTGAATTATTAATTGGAATAACGCAATGTAAATTACCTGTCAGTATCAGATACCGCTAAATTTAGTAAATCTACAAAAATTACTCAATCGATTATTGAATCAAACGAATATTAAAGTTACAAACCAAATCTACTTTTCACGTAATTCTTATGTAGTTTTCAATATTCGATTCGAAATTTAAATTTAAAAGGGCAAATAAAATGAAACGTTTCCGTAATATAAATTTGGATTTCTAAGAACGTGTTTGTGTATAACATTACGTCAATCATATTCCAATCATTCCTTTTTTCAATCCCAATGTGGATTACGTCAATATTTATTGATAAGGTTAGAGAATTTAATCAATTTCGTCTCACACTTGATTTTTGCAGACTCTTCTCCTTAATAGGGGAATCTAGTGCGACTTATATAGTATTTATAACTAAATAGACCAAATGACGCCACATTCATGAACACAATACAATTTAGGTATTTAAATTGGATATCGATAACATGACCCTAATTAACATTCAAATTGCTTCACTGATATAAATGGATCATGTTATTAAACAATTTCAAATTTCCGCTTCTATTAATCAAGATGGATTTATTAAACTCTAAATGTAATAAAACGTTAAATCAACGATGGAAACTTATTCCATTAATTCTAAAGCTCTTAAGACATTGTTCAGAAAATTTTCAGAACAAAAATTAAAGCGTATAGTAAATGTAAATTACATTTTGACAAATTATACAACTAAACACAACACAATACACAAGAATGAGATTATTACTAAATATGCAAGGATTAGAGAAAAAAAGTAAGAAGAGTTTAAGGTAACTTACTTGGTAACTTACTTGGTCTGACATCAGGTAAAAGCCCGCTTCTAACAGTGTCGGCATCTATAAAAAGAAATAGCCCATTAGCAATTTGTTTTCTCCACGCAAAGTTTGTAAGACATGGGGTTTTATTAGAAAAACATTCTGAGTACCATGAAAACATAAAAAATACAAGGTGATAATAATGTATGCACCCCAATTTTTGAGGTGTAACTAGACATACTCCGTAATTATAAAGAAACATCTGAAATGATTAAACATCATCCATACCTTACTTTGCAGTCCAGTGAAAGTATTTTAGACAAATTAAATATTTCAATGCAAAAGCGATATCTATGTTTGTTTGTATTTACACTTTGGGTCTTCTTTGAGAGCAGTCTTCGCCACGGAGGTATTCACTAAACCTTCCAAATACTGATCGGTACACTGATTGTACAGATTCAAACAAGCGTTAGGATTATATGCAACGCTACATCATATTGTGGGAAATTATCAAAAATACTTGGCCCTTGGCGTTTCAGACGCGTTATATTTGCGTTCGATAACTAATCAAGATGTGTAATTAATGCTGTAAAAACCAGACGATTCTGACAAGAAAACTACAAACTACGCTACTCTTGTCGCATGCGAATTTACTTCTGAGAAATCCCTTTAACATTTAGTACCTCCTACGTAGGTAACCATCCGTTTGGCAGGTTTAGTCGACAACATTTCTCACACTATAAATACAAACAATTCTTTATTGAAACTCATTTAAGTCCATATAAATCTGGCACATTAAATCTATTTAAATTTATTCAGTATATAATTTCATGCGGGATCGCTTTGGGTCTGATAAAAAGAACAGTATGGCAACTTTGCTGTAGAATTTCAATTTTAAATAGTCACGTGCGTGTGATTTAAGAATTATTTTACATGTGTGAAATAAAATTTTGATTATTACCAAATTCCCATTTTTTTCAATGAGATCGAAATCAAAAATAGTTCGTTCGATAATAAACAACTGATTAATTAGTTTACGGAGAATGTTTAAAACACTGAGAAGGTTTTGTTAAATTAATCGAGCCATATTGAGTGCTGAGTTGCGTTTTTTTCATTATTTTAAATTATTGTGGAACCATCGGTATTATTCAGACTTAACAACGGATTTTGCTAACAATTATTTTTATTATAGAATTTACTATGTTGAGTAATGATCGAGTTGTACACATTTGACGCAGTACGCGTTGGTTTTCCTAGCTGTACCGTTGCAAGTTTAATCTAATTAAGAATAGTGCAAAATTGACAGTTTGCGTTGGAAGATGTTCTTATGGTATTTGAAGTTACAACTCATTAAAATAAAGCTTTCTTATCGGCGGAGTAATTAACGTTTTACGAAATTATTGGAGATAGACCAAAACTGGCGACCACTTTATTGAGTTAACATCCAGTCTTAATTGCGTCAAGGTGTAGTATAATAAAATGACGAATTAGACGGACCGCTCCAAGCGTTGCGAATCTTAACAATTTTTTGCTTTTCAGTTTGTTTTATTAACCAATACAGCCATCATACTGCTATTGTTCAAACCCCTCGTTTTTTCCTGAAATTTAGGTTAATTCAATTATCTTAAAGATGGAAAAAATACATAGTGGTTTCATATTAGTTGAGTTGATCGGCCTATACCACAGTTTTTGCTTTTGTAGCGCGACATTTCGGAAACGGACTCTGCTACCGCCATCAGGCTTAGTCCTGAGAAGGACTTCTTGAAATGAATTCTACTCAAGTGCGAAAAGAGTCCTAACAGGCCCATCAACTGAACTAATATTCCAACTAATCCATACACACTGTCCTATTAACGTTAGTCAAACAACTGCTTAATTAATAATATTTATTGAAAAACCTACCATGTGCCACATGATACAGACAAGATTGATGGTGTGGGGTCTTTCGGTATTTGTTTGTACTCGCCCCCCGTCTAGTAGTTCTTGGATCTTACTGCTGTAAGTGTCCATATCCATTACCACAGTCACGTTTCCTTTGTCTGCCGGGAGAATTTTGATCGATGGGTCATTCTTAAGCGAAATGACCGCTCTCCTTTCTAGGTTAGAGAGGTTAGGTTTAGTTCGCCTAGATGAATCTAGGACTGATCTAACCTTATTTCTGTATTCTTCGGCTTCTTCAGGATCTAATTTCATAGCTGTTTCTTCGACTGCGGTTATTAAATCTACTTTCGGAACCTCAGACAAAATACGAAGGATAGGCAACAAATACAAGATACGCACTGCCTTCAAATCGACCGGAACGCTGAACAGTGAATGTTATTACGGCAATGTACGTTGCGCATAATGAATTGAAGTCTATCTCGGGACGTATGATTTCTGGGCAATAAAACATGGTAACTCACGCGCATTACCCAAATAAACACAACGACTCATCCTCTGTAACTTCTCCTAAATAATTTTTTTATTGAACATACGTATTGGTGAAATTTAACATATGAATTGTCAAAAATAGTTGCAACGTAGCTGGAGAATTGTTGATAGGAACTATATTTACAGGAATCAAGATAGAATAGTCCGAATTTTTCACCTCTCCGTGTTTCTAGTTCAGAATGCGGTATCCGTTATCGTTGGTCCAATCCGAATACATTGTACTTGTATATTAGTTCTAAGTGGGGATTCAGGAAAGTTGTTTATATCCATCAGTTGTTAATCCCCAGAAGCTTCACCGGTGTTAGCACCACTATCATTTTCTGACGAAAATATCGCTACTGTTTTGGAATTTCAACATCATTTTATAATCATTATATCCTTATACAATAACTAGAAATGAAAAAAAAGGCACAAAACGATGCAGGAAAATGTGCCTGAATATTAAACGATTTATACAAATTGACACACAGTGAATACATGTTGAGGTTATGTATAAAATCATAATGTTGTACAAAATAATGTGTTTTAAATGAACACTCACACCTAATTGTGCATTGCAAGGGAAATAAATTACAGTAATAAAATCATTCAAAACAATACAAATATATCACATTGGTTTGTAAACCGTTGAATTTAATGGCATCATCGCAGTTTGAACTTAAATATATAAATAATACCGTCCTATGAAAAGGACATGGATTAAATGGAGTACGGAGTACCCATCCTTGGTTTTGTCGTTCTGTTGGAAATATCACCGATAAAGGGGAGAACCGACGTCTTGGTGTAGCATGTCCCGTGCGTTGCGTATTATTATTTTGTTACAACCTTAAATATTGTCACGTGCTCCATAAAATAAATTTACGTCAGTATCGTTACCCGCTAGGTAAATTAAGAAGGGTATGCGCATTTAGTTAAACAGATGTATCCTCATCTTTGCATTGCGTTTTTATTGGTAACTAAATTGAAGAAAATACTAAATAAGGATTATATAATTACGAGTGTGTGCGTGGATAAGTGTCAGCTATTATTAGTAAAATAACGCCAGCTGCGGCAGCTGTAGAATTTTAGCTACGAAAGCAAAATTTACGTAATAACGATTGACCTTCCTATGTTTATTTCTGTGTAAATTGTTTAGGACATTAACGACTTAAATTTAAGTTAATGTTTAGGGTGAAATTCCGATGATTTGTTAAAATTAAGATGTTGACTTTGCGACGGTGACAAATCGGAATTTGACGTTCTTAATCTACCATCTAGTTTTTTGTTTTGGTGTTTGCGTAGTACGACGTAACAAGGTTGTTTCACTCTCTTTACGATATACAATGTTTACCAACAACAGCAAAGTAGTATTCCTTGTGTGTTTATTTTAGAAGACGTACTTTAAGATGGCACCAATTAGTCTGAGGACATTGTTCCGCTTCATGCCTTTTTTATTTGCTTTATTAATGTTTTGAAATTTGTTACGTTTCATCATAATCACTAAATCGTAAGCACGTCGATTGACTTTCTAGGTATTTTATTAATGTGTGAAAAATTTTGAATCAAATTCAATAATGTATTATAGTTTATAGTAATAATCAATTGTGGTATCGTATAAAGCAGATAACCAATTATTTTAATAATACACATTAAAGTGTTGTGTTAATATTTATTATGTATTCTTCTTTTTTTCTCTTCTTGTAATGATTGTCCGTTTTGAAGTTTCCTTATTTTAAAATGGAGATCACTATTTACATGGAGTTACAATACCAATGTTAGATAAAATTTTAAAATTAATTAACTCATTTTCAGTATTCTTGCAAAAACTTTTTTTTCTTTAAATGCACATTTCACTAAGATATTTTGAAGCAAATTTTTCAGGTTAGTGAATTTTAAGCTGAATAATTCCTGCTTTATGCAAATAATTGTAGATCATATACATACCGAGTCCCATTACAAATTTCAAGCAGGTGACACCAGAGGATCATTACGTTACCGATTTTAACGTTTGGTTTTCGAGTATCCCAGTAATTATGAATACGATCCATAACATTGAGCTAGTTCGGAGACATGCACTTTATCCGTTCAAGCTAACGTACTACTATGCATTTGGCCGGTAACAATTTGAGTTCTTATCACACCACATATATATATATATATATATATATATATATATATATATATATATATATGAGGATTATATGTATTTGGATTTCTTCGGGGTCCATGATCTCGTGTATTAATAGGATTCTTGTCAGAACCTTCGTTGATTCGATTATGTTTCGGCAAACTTTCATTTGCATCGTCATATGAATAATAATCTTGTTCTGCTTCGCGTTATTCAAATTGAAGTGGTGCATCAGTTTCTAAAAGAGTTCTCACGATCCGTAAAATTTTTCCACCGTCTTCAAAATGTTCCTTCGCCCAATACCTACTTCTGATGTCAAATTTATAACGCGAAGAAAGACGTTATAACAAAAATCGTAACAGTTTTTTTGTTATTTTCACATTCGTTGCTACATTCACACCAGTAGTTAGGCATCATCACAGATATTTAAACTGCCTTATATTAAAAAGAAGTTCTGAAAACATACCACGAATATAGGGATGAAACAGGAGAGGGCGTTGGAATGGAATTCTTGGTCACGAACAATGGGTCGAAGTGGACGCATTTTTGTATTACAACTCTTTCGGTGACAAAAAGCATTGTAATCCTTAACATATTGGCTTAACGTATGCTACATTTAAGTGATAGCAAGTAAAGAAATTTTAACCCTCGAAGTTTGGACTCTTATAAAGTACAAGGGTTAATCAAAAAAATTAATTTAACAACAAAGAAAAAATTAGATAATTTTGAGTCTACGTAACGTGTTATGAAAATGTTCCACCGCTATGGAAGTGCATGTGTAAAGAAATATTTTGGTCGTGACTTGAGCCAGTCGTGCACTGCGCTTGTCACTTCTGCATCACTGCTAAACTAAGTCATTAAGACATTCAAATTGATATTATGGATAGCCTTGACAGTAAAACGGGCTGTATGCGGTCGGACATTGTCATGGTGTAATACATTTGAAGAAGTCAGAAGTCCTCGTTGTCCAGTTCTGATTGCAGGCCGAAGTTGATTTTTAAGAAGATTCTAACTAATCTCGAAATGTGTAGCTAATTCGTTCACAGTTTTCCTTAACAAGCTCTTCCATTAACGCAATGTTTGTGTCCGCCACTACGCGGTGAGTCTGTCCAAGTCGGGGGCATCCTCCGCTGACGTTACACCACTTACACACTTACTGCAGGGGCAAACACGAATCACCATATTACACTATTGTCAAGCAATAGATGACACCTTCACTGCTCAACAAATGCATCACATTTGCTCTATCACGTTGCATGTTGATAGTTAGGCAGTCATTTTGCTGTTTCTGCCTTCTGTTTTGTAGCGTGCCTCTGCCACCTGGCAGTCATTGTGTGAAACTCAACAAACACCGCTGCCATCTACCAAATCCATCAGACAACTTTTTGGAACGTTATTGCACTTTCAAGGTTTTCATTTGATGCACCCTCATAATTACATCGCGCAATGACAAAACCTAATCTAGCGATCCTTTACTCTTTCAATCTTAGTTCTTTCGTACTATTCCTCTACAACCCTTCTATTTCTACCTCATTTTATACAGTACCAGGCGTAAATGTGAACGAAATTAATCCAATTTTCATTTACGACCCAACTAAACTTTGGTAATCAAAACAGCATAGAAAATTGTGAATTATCATACAGAGATCTGCAATTAACATTAAAATGGGGTGAACACGTTAGCATTATATAACCATAAAGACTTGGCAAGTAGAACAATCATTACAGTTACTATTAATACCTAGTGCAGAAATGTCAACCGTTATCTAAACTTTACAAAATTAAACTTAGCTAAATGAGGCTGATGGTAATTACAATTATAAATTACCACATTACTACTTGAGAAACTCTATGTTTCAATTTTAAGGTAATTGAGTTTGAGTTCAATAGACAAATACTTTACCATTACACTAATAGCATCTCTAAGGGAGATATCAGCCATCAAATTTGAACGATCATATCCCAGTAGCTTTACTTTACAACAAAAAACTTTATATCCCTAAATAAATTAAGCCTGTACGTAACAAAATTAAATTACCTAAAATCCGAGCTATAAATGATAAATTAGTAATAAGGGATTATACTTGACATATACGTGAAGAGAGTAAATCCCTTGTTAACGCTTTGGTCGATCTCTGCACAATTTAATTCGTACAACAATTGACATAATTACAAGCTATTTGAACTTCTCTTGTCTAAAACTAGAACACGCGCTACAATGGGCTCGCAATTACACGATACTTACGTGGAGAAAATTCTAAAAGGAAATAAATAAACATCTAACAATTATTCAAACTTGTGATGCGTTAAAATTGTCTTGCAGCTAATTTTCATTTATTTAGAATTTGAACAAATTAAGTGCTCACAAAGGGGAAAGGCACATGTAAGCAACTCTGTAAATAAGGAATATGACATGGAGATTAACAAATTAAATTTCTACTTTCATCAAAAGAAACGCTATACTATACATATATATAGTGATTTATTTATAATGTTCATTTTCTTGCCAAACATTTTTTTCTAAAGTGACTTGAAAATACAGGTCAAGTTAAAGTCATAATGCGAATACTACATTAAAAAAATGTGTAATTCATAAATTAAAGATATACTACCACTTGAATATAATCAGACTGGTTTCGATATACCAGGTGACAATCAAATAATCTTAATATACTTTTTTACACGATAGGACGATTTTACTTAGTTACCGGGTTTGCTGCGAGATCAGAAGGTTGTTTTTACTGGTGACTAGGATACACAAGTCGGGTAAGTAATTCACTTACCGTGCATGTAGCGCGGTAAGTAAGAATCTATGTTTCAAAACAATAAGAACAAAAAACTTGGACATTTCTATTTAAAACGTCACTTTTGACATTTCGTTTATTTAGTAGAAATTAAATAATTTCAATTGTGGTAAATTTAATACAATCGTGCAAAAAACAGTATGAGCATCACGAACATTAAGGGTTGTACCGGTCTCTGGCTAAATTGGAGGCTTCGCCATCGCTCAGCCTACAAACATGGCCGTCGACCGGTAAACATCCACTACAGGACATGATGAAATACCTCAAAATATTATTAGAGCTATGTCTTTTTTAATCTCTCATGTCATTAATTATTACTTTGAATGCGGTGTTTTTCCTGACATTTTAAAGACCGCCAAGGTTCGTCCACTTTATAAATGTAAAGATAAACATAATGTTGTTAATTACCGTCCTATAGCTATATTATCGCCGGTTTCTAAAGTATTCGAGAAGGCATTAAAAAGTCGTATTATAGATTATTTTGAGGCAAACAAATATATTAGCGTGGAGCAACATGGATTTATTGCAGGTAAATCCACATCTACTGCGTTACATACCATTGTAACTCACGTTTATGAGTAATCTGAACGACAAAATGTATACTGCTAGCATCAATTGTGACTTGTCAAAGGCATTTGATATGATTGACCATGAAATCTTATTACATAAGTTATCCCACTACGGTGTACGTGGACCAGTTTTAAATGTAATCAAGTCTTACCTTCACTCACGTCTTCAATATGTAGAAATTGTTCATAAAAATGTTAACGTAATCTCCTCATTTAAATCAAGTTCAGAACAAATTGTATGCGGAGTTCCTCAAGGATCTGTTTTAGGGCCTGTACTTTTCGTAATTTTTATAAATGACCTACCGTACAATATTAATTTAGGTTTCCCATGTAAAACAACAATGTATGCCGATGACACCAGTTTTGTAGTAGCTGGGAGTACACTGGATAACCTAAAATCTAATGTAGCAGAAACCCTGTCTCAAGCACAGCATTGGTTTAACGAAAATAAAATGGTGATGAATTTGGATAAAACCAACATTTAACTTTTTCAAAATAATAGATCCCCTTTAAATAGTCTGTTGGTTGGGAACAAGGAAGTAACCTTTATACATTCACGTAAAATTTTAGGACTGTACATTGATAACAACTTTAAGTGGCAGGATCATATTTTAAAACTAAGTCAAAAATTAAACAAGGCTTTATTTGCTTTGCGACGATTAAAATATTTAGGTTACACAGAAACATTAAAAACAGTATACCATTCCTATTTTGAATCGCATCTGAGGTATGGCTTACTCTTCTGGGGTAACTCGAAATCAGCTGCCGTGATTTTTAAACTGCAGAAAAAGGCAATTCGTATATTAGCCGGTGTCGGTCTACGAGAATCATGTCGTTCTCATTTCATCAATTTAAATATTCACACCATGTACAATTTATTTATTTGTGAATGCCTAATTTTCGCACATAGAAATATAAATTCATTCAAACAAAATGCAGATTTTCATACGTATAACACCAGATCGCGTAATAAAATTAGAAATGAGACTACAAATTCAAGTATAGTGTACAAATATTTTAAAACTCAGGCAATACAGATGTATAACCACTTATCAAATGAGATAAAAAAATCCTCTAAGTCAACATTTAAAAACAAAATTTATAAGTATTTTGAAACATTTGCTTTTTACTCTACTCAAGAGTTTTTTGACACATCTCATAAAATTATACAGTGTAATTTAGTCACATATTAATATCATCTGTTAGTATATTTTGTTTTATGTGAGTTAAATAGTGTATTTACTTCTATTACTATTCCTCAATATGCTTTGTGTACTATGTTTTATGTTTGTTTTATATAATGTATTTACTTCGACACCATTTGGTTAAGAATAAAATATCTATCTATCTATCTACTGTTCTTGATACTCATACTACTAAAGTTAGAAATTTCATATTTGGGCTGAAGTTATTGAGCAAAAGTAACAAATTTTTAGTTTCGCTATCCGAAAAAGAAAGCGGATCTTCATGCGCCAACAACTCATGGTAGCAGTAATGAAGCAATTGGGATCGGAGATGATCGCGGTATGTAGTAGGAATAATAGAATACTTGTTTTAGACGCTACTTAAAGTGCAATTTGTACAAAAATCAGCAGCTGCAGCTAATCTTGGCTTCTACGAACGTGTTTCAGGCCTGCCAGAGGTGTTGTTAGTAAACCAAACAACGATTAAATTAAGCAAAGAAATATCAAATCGTTCACTGATCTCTTCCCTTTGTTGTAGGAAGGAAACCGGGTTGGTGGTGACGTTGAACAGAACCAGTCCCGAGTTTTAATTGTATCGGTTCAATTGAACACACAGCGGGCAGTGGTGTTGGTACGGGTGCATAATTTAAACTGTTTTCAATGGTTGCAACAGTTGTAAGTGTTACCAATGGATGTGTAATAACAGTCGGTTGCGCCAAAATAAACGTTAAACGTGATGTGCTGACCGGCGCAAACAGGATTGTGATAGACAAGAGTCGGTGAGCGAATGTTCGATAGTTTAAATTGGCTCGGCAGGAGGCGTAAATCTGCTTGGTTGCCTTTTATGCACAAAGTTCTGATTTCCGCAGGTGGTACATCCAGCCAACGCGCCAATTCTCTACATAAAGGTTGCGTGGCGCATCTTCGCCAGAGAATTCATACTCCGTCCCTGTTAAGCTCATTGTCGGAATTCGGTATCATGGTGGGGATCAAGTAAGCATTTTAACAACTTAGTGCGACCCAAAATAACGATTCTCGTTATCAATCAGTGGGCTGAAATCGGCAGGTAGGGACTTAGGGCTTTAAATGTATATTTTCGAATTTTATGATGTACTGCCAACATTTTATGTTGAATAACTTCTTTCGTAGATCTATTTAAAAAGGTTATGAGGCCTTTTCAATTTTGTATGGGATAGTATAAGTGGATAATATATTAATATAGATTCTGCGTTTTTTTAAAATATGTTTTTACACCTAACTAAAGCATAAAAATACACTACATTCCAAATGAAATGCACCACTTAGAAATAATATTGCTGTAATTTTGAAATTTTGGCAAAATAATGTTTTAGTATCATATAGAAAACGATGGAAGTTTCAATGGAAAAGAACAAGTCATTATGTACTTTGCACCACTGTTAACATCAATTATTAACAATTTTTATTTATACATTTTAAGAAATCTAGTCGCTTAGTGTAAATTTTTCTTTGTTTAACTGACACATTTATTCTGAAAAAATGTCCCCAGCAAGACGACGAAACTTTGCCCAAGTTTCAGATTTTGACAGGGGTAGAATTATCGGCATGAAAGAAGCAGGTTTGTCATATCGAGAAATCGGCAGAAGATAATCGAGACCACACCACGGTGGCCCACATTTGGTCTTCTTGGTCTGAAGAAGGCATTCAATGACCTCATCCCAGTGTAAGACTACCACGCAGCACCAATGATCGAGAAGAACGACTTCTTAGGCGGATGGCCACAAGAGATCGGTTTCAGTCAACAAGGTCTGTTGCGGTGAACAATCTACAGGAGAATTAAGTCTTTTGGCTTACATTCGTATCGTCCGTACCGACGACCCCAGTTAACTCAAGAGCATAAGACAGCTAGATTGGCATGGTGGCAAGAGCGGCGGGACTGGGACCTTCAATGGAATAACATCCTCTTCAGCGACGAATCGCGTTTTTGTTTGTGGCGAAACGATGGTCGTCAGAAGGTGCGGCGGTTTCGAGGAGAACGTCGAAATTTAGAGTTTGTTGAAAGACGACCCACAGGCTTAACACCTGGAGTCATGGTTTGGGGCGCCATACGTGTTGGTGGAAGATCTTCTCTTGTGTTCATTCTAGGCACATTAAGTGCTCAGCGTTACATTGATAATGTTTCGGAGCCAGTGGTAGTACCGTTAATGCAGACGTGCAGAAGTGCAGCTACCAGTATTGCCGTGGTCTGCGCGATCGCCAGATCTTTCGTCTATTGAACATGTATGGGACATGATGGGTCGAAGACTAAGGCAACTACCAAGGCCCCCAAACAACTTGGATGAATTACGACACCATCTTCAGGTAGCCTGGGATGAAATGCCTCAGGAGGATATAGACCATCTCATAGAAAGCATGCCTCGGAGAGTGAACGCCTGCATTGCTGTGCGTGGCGATGCTACACACTATTAACATTTTCTTGTTAACTGTTAATATTTTGCCTTCAAAATTTCAACATCTTATACATGTTAATAAAGCATTATTTTACCATACTTTCAAGATCATAGCATTATTATTTCTAAATGGTGCATTTCATTTGAAACGCAGTGTATGTAACTAAATAGTAATAATAATAGTTTGTCCTAACTATGCAAGAAGTGAATATTGTATTGAATATAGTTAAAGACAAGAAAAAAAAAACAATTCTAAAGTTAATACAATTAATATAATACTTTTGAGGTAAAATAATTTATGTGCACAAGCTTGTTTTTGTTAGGTTTAGACGCCTCTCAATGTAAAATTTTAATCAACAGGTCAATAAGTAACGACGTCACTGTCAGAGATGGTGCTGTGTTGCCGTCTTTTATTCATCGATTCATCGATATTTTGAGGTTACGGATGGCATTATTCTTACAGGCATATTTTATTGATTTTTGTCGTCAACAGTATGTAACAGTGAGATCTGTATTTTCATAATTCGGTTGTCAAAATGCCCAAGCAAATGTATAGTCGATGCAAAGAACTCGTGGCATCATAAATTAGCTATTTCGAGCAAGAAAGTGATAATAATAGGCCTCTGTTGCCCTTAAATGCTGTTCGAGAGGTAAAATTTGGATAATACATATAAAATAATTGTACTGTAAGAGTATTTTATCTGCTATCAACAAGTAATGTCAAGTTTTACGACATTTAATGGCATATCGTAATGTCTTACTTTACCGTACTCGTGCGGTAAGTAAAGTAAAAGTAAAATAATTACTACATAAAATCTAACAAGATTTATTCTATTTATTATAACCATTAATAATAAAATTCTTGCAATTAGAAATCTTTAAACCAGATGTATAGGCAGCACTAACGTTGTCCACAGAATTGACAATCTGAGTTTGATTGAACTTTACAATGACAATTATATAATACGCCTGCTTGGATAATACCGTTCTTAATACATTTCACTGATTGAATTACTTTGTTGCTGTTGCAAAACTTACAGAATCCTTCTCTGATTATACTGGATAATGCATCTTATCACAGCATGTTATTGGAGAAACGCCTACCACTGCATGGAAAAAAGTGCTATTAAGGAGTGGTTCACAAATAAAAACAAACCCTACACAAATATGATGTATAAAACCGAACTTTTGCATATTGACTCTCAGTAAGGACACAAATAAACAGTCAACACTGTTAACATTAATTATTAAACACAACTCTCTTTTAGAAACAAACCACTCAAAAAGTATGTAGTGGGCGAGCTGGCAGAACAGTATTGAATAATTTGGGGCATAAAAAATATTTATTACAATAGGCATATTGGTAGGGATGCAACAGTGAGCATCACTGCCCGAATATGTGGTACGCGGCATTACTGGTTACCCCTGATACGTGGAAAAATTCTGTAAAACATACCCAAGAAGAAATTTTTAGATGGTATGAGGGGGAAAGAATATTTAAGCGCTCAGAAGTCCGTCCTCAGAGTATAAATTTTGAAAGTGATCACAATGACACTAATAACGAATCAGATTTAGAAAATGAATCAGGTTTTGACGCTTTTTAGTGAAAATTTTGAAATAGCTTACCTATTTGTTAATAAATCATTTAATTATTTACTTGTTTATTTATTGATTTGGTTACAAATATATGTATCGTGATTTATGCAACCAACAATTCAGTAATTAATATTTATTTGTGGTTGAATAAGAAATATTTGCTGGGAAATAAAATATTTCCTGATCAATCTGGCAATACTGTAAATGTAAACGTCATCAAACGCTGGTGACGTGCGCGCCACTTTGTTTGGCTTTAGCTTTAACAATAAAAGGTCACAAAAATGATCCTTCTCTCCATGATGACGTCACTTGTTTACGACAAGCGCAATGTGTTCAACCAATCACACATCAAGAATGTATAACTCAACGATATAATACGAGCTCTGATTGGTCAACCGCAGGTTGTAATTAACGTACGATCTACTTTTTTATTTTCTATGAGCAATATACACTTCTTTCCGAAATGTTTCGTGATTTAGTGACAAATCTTGACCTATTTGAAAAACTGAAATAATGTGGCAAATTGAAAGATTGTACTTTTTTTGTTTAATATGATAAAATCTAGAATTTGAGTGCTGAAAGTGTTGTGCTCTAAATGTAGCTACTATCTCCAGAGATCAAGTGTTGTAAATCATTACAGTCCGAAGTGGCTTGACCAGATTATATGAAAAGTGGTGTCGATGAATCCAGTTCACCCAGAAGTCTACTGAACTTTCATAATCGACATAATCTGTAGGAACTCAGATTAGTGTTGTCACAGAAAACCTTTTTGTGATTTAGACCATCAGCCAAAAAGGAGGTGCTATGGATTACTATCCACTAGTTATTCTTCAGATGAAATCTCATTTGCAAATACCACGCAGTTAAAGGCAGAAGGAAATCAAGATATTGCATAAATAATTGATTATTTGCTTAAACATCCCGAAGATGTAGATAGAATTAAGACAAGGAGAAATAAAAATTTTCAGCTGATAAAGCCGTGAAATTATCTATGTGACAGTATTTTAAGAAAAAGTGTGCATGAAAAGATTGAGGACCTGTTACCCTCAAACTATAAAATGCAAAGAGCCAAGCACTTAAAAGTAGCATAAAAATAACGATATCAGCACAAAAGTGAAGTTGCAGTCAGTTTTGAATTAAACAGTAACCAAGCTACTAAAGACGATCAGGTTATACGGTAATCACTGTAAGAATTTAATATTAGTTAGCAAGTGGCATTTTGGTAGCTCTTCTAATCAAGCCAATGACAAAGATGTTGAAGATAATTCCAATGACAAAGATGTAGAAGATAATTCCATGATTTTTAAGGAATAAAGTTTAGTGCGTATTCAATTCGCTTCAGCAGAAAAGGTTGTCTGAGAAAAGAAGTTTCCGAATTCTACATATTTGTGTCGTGCCCTTTTCTTCAAATTTGTGAAAGAAGCTTCAATCTGAAATCAATAACTTGAAAGAAACAGAATTTGGTGAAATTAAAGTATCTCACTCATTAGTACTTACCATGAATCATGGTAAGGCATCAATTTTAAGCGTTACTTCCAAGCAACGATGTATGTAAAACCACACCAAGAGAAATGAATGATCTAACATTTGTTTTAAACAGAAACGTTGATACTGATATGTACAAATATGGTCTATCGACAATGCAAAAACCACGGCCTTTACAATTGGTGCAAATGAAAATCTTATTAAAAAATTCTCAATAATTTTGAGGACACTTCCATCTGATCAAAATATACGTATGATATGAATGGTATTACATGCCTTCAAATGTGCATAAGGTTTTTAGTCCACGGAACAACAATAATAGAACATGTTGGTTTGATTCCTACGAGAAAATTGTCGGGGAAAACTGCGGAAACCAGAAATAAATATTTTAGAGCCTATCGTCTAAACCATTGATATTTTTCAAAATTCAGTTCTGACCCATCATATCATCGAAAACACACAAATTACTTAGAAAGCATAAAAAGATATAAGAAGATGTAAAATGCTTATTGATTTTACCCGAAAAGCTGGATATGATAATAAAAAAGAAAACACCGAGTTCGTCGATGTAGAAACTGTAAAAACTGTTAATACAGACACAGAATTTCAGGATTTGCATACATCATGGAGTGGGTTGGGTCCACTAGGGAAACCAATAAAAACGCGGCTAGTTCTCGATCTCTAGGGTGGTGTGGAATAGAGGAAATTTAAGTGTAAATTAGAGAAAAACTATTTCGAACCAATGAAATCAGGTCAAATTCATAGTAAACCACGTCACCTAGATGAATATATAAACCTGTAGGTGGAGGACCGGGACATTTTTATTATTGTGATAAACATTTTCTCGAATCGCAATTGTATTACCGCAAAAGAATTATGTAAGAAATTGTGGGAATGTATGTAACTAACAGTTGGCTAAGGGAAGAAAAACACAGGTTAGGGTAGAAACAGCTGTACGCTTAAAACTGCCTTTAACGGGGACCGTAAAACATCTTTAAAAGCGGCTGCATGCACATTCTGGTGGTAAAAACTTCACAAATTTAACAATAAATTGTATCGGTAGACGCCGCGATCAAAGACGTCGTTGTTTGTAACTTTGAAATATGATATTAGATATAGGATTTTCTAAGGACGAGTGCATATTTTTAAAATTAAGATTTCGTTCAATCATGAATGTGAAAAATTTTCCCACTGTTTTTTTTATACTTTTGAAAAACAGGGGTTGATTTCGAGGGTAAATATTGGTAATTGAAATCGGAGGTGGGAAGCAGTTGCGTTTTTGATTCAGCGGGATCGATTTGTTTGTTTTAATTAGAAACTCATTATAAACCGTTCTGTCTATAAATATGTTTGACGTGCATATTTTAGTAAAACAACTAAAAACGCAAATTCATCCTTTTCTTTTTTTATTAGTTTTAATGAAAGTTTTTTCCAAAATTAAATTTATAATTAATCGCCGTTGCGTCGAGTTTAAACCGCGTTATCTTAACTCGTCGTGTTTGTAATCAAGTGTTTAACTAAAGGGAATATATTCAAGGGTAAGTAGGTATTTTAATGTAATTAAAGCTCACAGCAAACAATTCGACAAGCCTATGTAAACTATTAAAAATCAATAATTGCCTTAATTACGTACTCCCGCTTTAGACAGTAGTTGACAGTACCATAACCCTCGTCATTGTTAGAATAACTTGGCATTGTTGTCTGTTGATTATATTTCCAAAGAGTTGGCGTGGACAAACGTGTAAAAGATAAATCTCGGTTATAGTAATTGGAAATACGCAATACCGATGGTTTACAGACACACACGGCTTCAGATGACCGTAAAAACTTCTCGAATTCCATTTTTACTGTTTTTATTGTTTTGTATAGATTAATGTGTACACTGAGAAAGGGGCGCTGTATTTTCTAACGCAGTCACTCAACCTTGTGTATCGGTCACGTTGTTATGTTTTAATGAGTATTTTTTTGTGTCTTTGATTCAGTCTATTTAATTAGAATTGTTTGCCTTTATATGTAATTTATTGTAATTGTATGTATATATTTTGCGCTTTATTAGTCACTATACAATTGTGTATGTGTGAATTTCCTGCCAATTTTTTTTTGTTTGTTCTTGCAGTTACCTGTGCAATTTTACTGTTGTTATATTTTATATGTACTGAAATCTGCGTTATTTTAATTGCTTATTTACTTACGGCATGATTGGTTGGACCACATGTTTGGTATTACAATTTTTATTCCGATTTATTTATGACGCAGTTGTGGGTGTGATTTCACCCTTTATTTTTATTGTGATTATGTGTAGCTAAACTAGTTTTTATTTTATTTTGTTCCTTAATGTTATAATTTTGTACGCAATTCGACATGATCTAATACAATTACTTATTTATGCATAAATTGGGTTTTCTTGGTGGTTCTTTCCCAACATAGTAAATTAACGGGTTGAACCATCATTTGCGCAAAGTACGTTAATTCTAATTTGAGTAGTTTCATTGTTTACCTAGCTACCACTAGACGGCCAATTCTTTTGATCAGATTTGAGGTTTGCGAGTAATTAAATATCAGACTTGTGAATAAATTCTAATGTTTTAATTATTGCCAGGAAAGTCGAATAAGTTCAAATTACACTTTTTAAGGGGATGCTACAAACTATGTTTTAAGGAATCGAGAGGTAAGTAACTTACTGCTATAATTGTCATTTATTCCATACATTTTTTTCTTCAACACACCTTTTTAAATAAAGATTTATAACAAAATTCTCAAATACAAAAAGGTATTGAAATAAAGTCCAGAATCAAAATCTCTTTTTGAATATTAATTTGTCATTTCATTTATGTCCCCACTGTGCGTTATACAACTCGTCCCCGCTGTGCAATACGTCGAACTCGCGAATACGTAACTTCTTGTGTTCACTTTCATTCGAGAATTATCTGTTATTGGATATAAAAGATTCAAAATTATTAACATTAATTGTTAACCATATTTGAACAAAGAAAGGCTAAATCAATTCCTGTATATAAAGGGTAACATAGTAAAGTTATTATTTAATGTCACATAACAAGTCAGTAATTGCGCTCCCAAAGAAATAATTTATAAACGTACTATTAGCAGTTCAAATCCCAGAGGAAGCAGCACAATATTTAAAAGTAGAAAAGCCATTCTCACATTGAACTGCTCAAACCATAAATTATAACCTAAAATCTAACCTTCGGAATCAAAACTGTAATAAAGTGTTTCTTGCGTTGGTAATAAATTTCCTGAATATATGGGGCATCCCCAATGGTCAATATCGTAACTCTTGCATGAGTTTAGTAATTTTTAACATTTCAGAAAATATCGACATACTAAAATTTAGATTCATGCGGCTTTCTCTGAAAACGACGAAACCTAGTCTAAATTTCCTGGTAATTTTAATGAAATAATTTTACAGAAATAGTTTTACAAGATGCCCTGAATAATTAACTAGTTCCAAACTATCTTTTCATTATGCAGTACTTCAACTTAGTTTAAATGCATATGCAGCTAAATTATTCAATCGATATCCCACGTTAATATCAGTTTAAGCTTCGAGTGAGGAGTTTGAACACGTTCTAAACCTAGATGGTGTCGTACGAAATTATAATTTTGAGTAAGAAAGTAACCGTCGCCATCTAATTTATACTTCAAGTAAAGGGTTAATTTCCTTACACAACAACATCATCCATTTGCAATGCGCATTTTCTGATGGTTTTAATCTAATTTGCAATTTACATACTAAAAGTTTGCACGAATTTGGCTAGCTATTTAGCTCGATATACTCATTTTTGTTGAGAAAAATGATTAAAAATCAATTTCTAAATAAAAATTTATATCACCACCAATACGTAAGGTCTAAAATTACCATTGAATTCTAATAAAGTTGTAACCTTAGAAATAGGCTGCTGTACTATTTTATTACCCAATAAGGCAGGATCACCTAAGCGTTGCAAATAAATCTTAATTACAAAAATACCAATAACCCGCTGCACAGGACGCACTTCCGAAACTAGCTATAATGCCACAAGAGTTGTGAATCGTTTAGAAGAAATGTTTGCATCAAGCTAAGTCGGGAGGGCGAGGTCTTTAATAAAATAAAATCGACGCGACTAATTAGAAAGCTAAGCCGATGAATGGACAACAGGAAACTGCCGCGTATTTCACTTCCTGTCTAAGGGAGACGGCGGGCTGCTTGCGCTTTGCAAGCTCCTTCAGCCACAATCATGAATTCCCAGCATACATACATGCATTACGTATATATGCATCGTGGGATTAAGGATGGGTGTGGTCAGGATAGGATCGAAAGGAACGGAGTTAGGGTTCTGAAGGGGAAAATACTACCCCAGCATTCGCCCAAGTAGCCGCACATGGTATGCGTATATGCAGTGACCATGGCGCTTCATGTGTATGAGGAAAACCACCTGAAAAAAACTTCTCATACAGAGTAGACGGTAATAGCAATCGAACCCATTACCTCCCGAATGCTAAGCAGATCGTGTCACCACTACTCTACTAACTCTACTAATAATTTACACAACGAAAAAATCCAAACCCCAGAGACCAAACAACTAAATTTATTCCAAATAATGACTAAGTTATTAAATGACTCAAATATCAAAAAATTACTAATTATAGAATAGTTCTATAATATATAATTTAAAAATGTGACAAAACTAAACTTTCGTAAGCTGCTCAAAATTTTACAATAATCATAATTATCTAAATTTAAAAACATCAAAATCCCATAATTAATAACTATACTAAACCCGCAATAACGCAGTGAAAGGTTGAATAAAAAAATCATGAAGATGATATAAAATGGAATAGTAGTCGTCGCGAGGTCGACTGCTGATGATAGTGTAGCTATTGTAACGGGTAAAATGTGATTAGAGTGGTATGTATATTTTGCATGTTTTTAAGTAATCATAGTTATATGTATTAAATAGTTGCAAATTTCAAATTTAATGTGTCCAATTGATTAAATAACGTATTCTGGACAATTAACTAATCATTAAAATCTTTGTGTGAAGTAACTACAAAATGTATAATTTAAACTAAAAACTTCCAGTTACAATTAAGAAAATTTTTGCACATAACAAAATTTACGAATTATCAATTGGTAACTAAAAATAAAAAAAAAAAACATTCTAATCAACGTTTATAGTTCAAAATGCACACTAATATTAATAATCAAATTAGTTAAATATTATGAGCAATTGAACTGATAAGTATTCAAGAAATACATTCAATTTACGCATTCGTTAACCTCAAATGTTATTGTATGCGAAGCACTATGTTTTCTAAATTCATTTCATGATTGAACATTATTCTTGCTACGAATTGAAACCAGTAAGCATATTTACAAAAGTTTTACCGTATTTTCTAATTAACAGGAATTTAAGAATTTATCAAGAAATAAACGAACTGAACATAGTGCCCTCTAACAAGAACAATAGAAACAAAAAAAACATTTGGGAGCCAATTATGTACATTTTCGTTAAGTAAAACTTCCAAAGGCTCAAAATTGCGAACCTGTATTACGAATAATTTATATTGGACTTTTTATGAATTTGGGTAGTCAGCAAATCGATGACCTTGTCGGAGAACAGATTTTGTTCTGAGTTTTAACAATCGAATAAGTTAATCATGCACGTAACATCTGAGCTCATTCATTGCGATCACATATTTTAAAACACCACTTAAGGTTCTCTCCATGATGGTCTAGTAGCTAAGTTGAGCGAATCAAATAAGGCTAAGAGTTCACTATTGTTACGATTACTGCCATAACTCAGTAATCTGTTGCATGTTATGTTATCTTTACGGTTTAGTATACACAATGTTTTTGTAAGAATCAGATAATTTTCTTCGTAAGTTGTTTATGATTGCCTGGATTGGATTTCATTTGCTGAAATGCATGTATAGTTTTTATCCACCGATCCCCTTTCATTAACGTCTTAGCCCTGAAGTGCAAGTGAAGTTCCCTTCAAAATATCAGTTATCAAAACAAGATCTCTAAGTTTACCAGCTTTTTTGAGGTCTAACGACTTTGAAAAAAATGCTCATGTAGCGGCCGATTCGACTTCCAAACCTTGATCGCTCCAATATTACAAGCCACCTAACCTGGTACGAAAACTCTTACAATTGGGAGAATTTGCATTTCTAATTCCTAGTTTTTATTGGACGTATGGTAAAATAGCTATGGCTTAACCCATTAATTCCCAAGAGTAGAAAAAAACATTTTTTTTCAATGAAACTTTATATACTAACTACAAATACATAAATTAAGATAAATTAGGTGAAAAAAAATTTTCCCCAGTACAAACGGCACACCATAATGTTTCGTATACGAAACGTTGGGACTAGCGTGCATCGAATTTACCGGGAGTGAAAGTTTTCGAAACAATCTGGATGTAAATGGACTTGACATTTTGCACATATGTAAAGTGTGTTAGTCTTGCACTGTTCGCATCTCCTTGTTTTACTCTCCTGTTGTTTTATGATGTGTCCAATATTATCGAAACGAATTTCTGCTGGTAAACAATTTTTGGACGGTCGCCCGAGTTTTGTTTTGTTTGTCATACCTCGGTCATACCGTTACTATTTGCGTTTGTTCTCTTCAGAACAAAGTTCAGTCGCTTCTTGCGTTTTCATCAAAGTAACGGCTACACAAGATTTAAAATCTATTTGAGATGGTTTTTTTCCTGTTTGCAAGGTTATATATTTTCCAGGCATTCACTATAACACTGTCAACTAGATTTATAAATAGTTGCCATCACCGTTTTTTCCTTTTACACGAATTCTGTAATTTGCAATGCCGTTATGATACACGTCGACGCCGCCCATATTGTAATTAGCGATGACCCGCGGCTGAGGAATGCCCACCATCTTCTTTTCTTTTCTGTTGTATCTTTTAGCGGACACTAAAGGCTCAAGGCTGCAATTATTAGTAGTAACGGTTACAACAGAATTATCATTCCAACGCACTAATAATATTTCGTTTTGCCCATCAAAACAGAAATCATATGTTCCTCGCTCTTCTTTCTAAAATTTCTTCACTGCTTGTAATGTGTTATTACATGTGCGATTTTCGCGAAGTGTTCCTGTGGTATAAAATCCACTAGTTTTTAGCAAACAAAACAAATTATGAGACGAAAAAAAGTTGTCAAAATATATGTGATTATCTAGACGGATCCTCGACTCCAGACAAGAGATCTAAGACAACCTGTTCTCATAGACCTAATTCAGTTTTTTTGTAAATTCATGTTTTGTCCACCATATGGTATAAACTTATATAAATATCCATTCTATCTGCATAGACACCATAATTTGAAACCAAACCGCACAGGCTTTCCTTTTATGAACATCTTACAAGTGTGCCTCCCAAAATAAGGTACCATCTCTTCGTCTATGGATAAGTTATGCGAAAATATCCCAAATTGCATATTCTTATCGCTTATTGCATCAAAAATAGGCCTCAGTTTGGAAAACTTATCATTTTTATCCAACTGGACATTATCCGACTCATGCAATTCCGTACTAACTGGACACCTTTGTCTTCGTCTTTCAACCAATAAATTTTTGTCGCTGGTAAGGTGTGATAACCCGAAAAAACTGATATGCCAATAAAACGTTTCAGAGTAGTGATATTGAGATCTAAACCAATGTATATTATTATCATTAGCATATTTTTTTGAGAAATCGACAATTTTCTCTAAAACATCATCCGAAAAATATAAAGAAAATACTTCGTAAGGAGATTTTACACTGACTTTGCGCTAAATTTCTTCTAGTGCGATCTGTTCTTTGTTTTCAGC
Source organism: Vesta saturnalis (assembly GCA_036346205.1). Classification (NCBI taxonomy): domain Eukaryota; kingdom Metazoa; phylum Arthropoda; class Insecta; order Coleoptera; family Lampyridae; genus Vesta; species Vesta saturnalis. Next base: position 9,891,035 of record JARFJB010000902.1, on the reverse strand, counting down.
AAAACTGGCGTATGCTGGAGTAACTTTTCTCCATTTCGGCATTATCTTCTTTTCTTTATTTCTCGAAAGTTTCATTTTTTTCGAAGTTGATGGTATTACTTCTTCTGGAATTTCGTCTTCATCAAGATTTGTGTGACCTTCAAATGTACCCGCTATATCTGGAATCTCTGTATCATTTTCTGATATATCATCTTCAAAATTTTCTTCATCCGTAAGTTCATCTACAGGGGGCGGGATGTACACTGCATCAATGTTCACAGCTCTTTCCAAATCATCATCTTCTTCCAAGTAAGACAATAACTCCGCGGTAGGTAAAGGCCTTCTATTTTCCCAAGGCATAACTAACAAATAAATGCCACAATTAGAAAAATATTTTTGTCATTCAAAATAATTCATCAATATATAATTTGATGAATGACAAATACTCACTTGATTTTTATAAAAAAAAACAAAGCAAGACAAGTTTCACGTAATTTTATAAACAAACTGACCAAATATGCGAAAAGAAGAATCGACAAACAGAAAGAACATCCCTCATTATAATAAGTTACACAAATTTACAAAACCAAAATAAGAAAAGCAATAAGGTATTATTTGCATTACAGCATCATAAAATGCAAGAACACTTTTCTGCACTCCGTTCGGTTGGTCATAACACATCTGGTGCAAAGATGCCTAGAACGAAACGTTTCAGAGAAACTTGAATATCTCGTAAAATAATAAAGTAAATGCTAACAGGTAAAAACGTTTCACTAAATAAAATACTAGGGAAGACGAATCCATAAAACGGTTTGTCATAATTTGAATATAAATATTTATTTTTTATAAGAAAAGTATCGCAAGATTAGACTGGCCTCTAGGGTTCAATCTATCTATACAGCACAATTAAAATGTTATTTTATTTTTCACAATTTTCATGACAAGTGGTAAAAGGCGATGTCTTCTTTCACTAAGAAGAAGTTACAATTAAATTGCTCAATATATAATCTCAAAAAAAAAGGAAGCAAAATGTTTCGTATACGAAACGTTGGGAATTAATGGGTTAAGCAGTGCCATGTGATTATGCCTGGAAACTTGCTTAGAAGTCATGTTGCGACTCTTGATTTTCATGCTAACCTCACACTTCCTCTGTCTGAACCAAATCCAATGTTTTGTTCGGTAAACTCAACGTATCGAAAACTGAACTTGGATCTGTAGCATTCAGTGCCTTAGGATCAGCAGTGATGGTCTTCTAAGTTTTATGACCACAGCGATATTTAAATTTTTTCAGACATCTACTTTTTGTAAAAATGACGAATTGCGGCTAAAAGATTCGTTTTAGATACCATCTGTGATACATAAAATCGCACTAGATTTGAGTATTGACTCGAAATATGCAATAATATACTGGGCGTTCCATTTAAAAAATGCTACTTTGATATAAATCGCCCTGTATCAACTTTGCGGTTCAAGTGAAAATATTTTAGGTTTGTAGCCTCAACATACTTTAGAAATATTCCTTAATAAACTCACAATCTTCCACCCACGCACTATTGGCCCACGCGGTATATTATATATGTCGAGTAGCATTGTATTATTTATAGTAAAATCTTTCTTGTTCGATTTTAACGGCGTTTTTTTGCTGTTACACTTTGTTATAGTAAAGTGTACAGTATTGTATCCATACGATTTTCAAAGGTTTTTTGGTTTGTTTAGTTTAATGTATATGTTTGTTATTGGTTAAAATTACAGGATGAAGCCGCATATTTTTGCTAAATTGACAGTTTACGTTGCAAAAATTTCTGAGATTTGAGAATGACGTTGTCCGACCGACCAAGTCTGTTAAAGGTAAACAGTAGATGTTAAAAAAAACTTGAGTTTCGTGTCACTGGAATCTATTATTTATCCAACACTGTTACTTTTGTGTTAGTTATATTTTATAAGGGCGCGGGCGGAGTTTCCATGTTTGGCGTTGCCGTTATGTAAGGGTAACCGACGTCAAAGGGTATTTGCAGAAAACCGCACAGTGGCATTATTTAATCATTCAAGAAACTTTTGTTAGAGTAGGATTATCCTTGGATGTAAATATAGTTGTAAAATTTGGAACTTAACCTGTAGTATAATAGTAAACTTAAAGAGTAAAACAATTAAAGCTATGCAGTGTACGGTGGATAATGTGGCAGTCACGCCTAAAATTTTGGTGAAGAATAAAACACTTTTGTGTTATTTAAGATAATCATAATGTAGTGGTAATGTGCAAATAAATAAAAATAAGATCGTGACTGTAATAATAAAGCGAAGTGTTGTATTCGCTATATTGTCGTTTAGAAATTCACGAAAAAGACTTGGATTGTTAGGGGAAATAATGTGTAATTTTAAGTTTACCGTATTTGTTTTAAGGTGAAATTTCTTAGCGTCATTTTTTGTTTATTTCTTTGTGGTTAATGAGTTTGGTTTTTTTTTGTGGTTTGTAATCAAAGTTGTGTCAGAAATCCACATGCATGGAGTACTGTAACGTTTGGGATGTTAGTACAATGAGCAACGTAACTGTTTCGCCTTGATGTGGAATTTGCCGACATATTTTTCGAGAAATGCTGAGGCAATTAAAATGATGAACACCTGGCATTCGTTCTTGATTACATTGTAGAAAAAGTTTCCAGTATTTGTTGGGTTTTAGTTGTATCCGCTCGTGTTTCTGAGGCGTACTGGTCTTATTACTGGTTTGTATACTCACCTTCAGTTCTGTATTTAAGTATTTATTTCGCCATATACAATTGTTCTAGCATCCGGCTTGCCTTTGAACTTCGGCATGAAGATTTTTTTCGCTAGTTATTCTATCCTGAGATAATTGAAACTGCGTGCTTAATCGATTATTTTGCCTTCTAGTTCAAGTTTACACTGCAGGGACTACTTATTGTTAAGCATTTAGGTTTGCCGGTAGAAATCTGCAACCTAAACTTTATGCAGTTGTTTGATAACTGGAAGAGCAATCCTTGCATTCTCCGCAACTAGTGCTGCATCGTCACCGTATCAAACTAATCTTATTTCCTTCTCAAGACATTATATATCCTCGTCGACTGCTAAGCTCTTGAATTCTTTCAATCATTATCAAGTTAAATAGTATTGGACTAAGCAAGTCCCCTTGTCTGATTCCTTTGTTGGTGGGAATCGTTTCGAACAGTTTACCGTTTATTCTAACTCTGCCACAGTTGTCTGTGTATATATTTTTTATAAGTCTGATTATATTGTTATTGTCAGCTAGGATTTTTAGTACATGATAAAGTTGTAAACAGATATGGAAAAATATTATCGCGGGTATGATTTATAATAAGTAAAACAAAGACAGTACAATCAGTTCACGTGCTAAGTGAGATAGAATACACAACAAACTAAAAGCGCTGATGCCATACATGCGTTTTTTAAGTAGGCTAGAATCAATGACACATTTCAGTGCTACTGTTAACGAAAATTGAAAATCGGTGTTTTTGCAAGTCCGACACAATACTCATGTATTCCACTGAAGAAAAAAGACAGATTATTAAGTGGTATTATTCAGGAAGCACTGAACAATAAATAATGAGCAGGTTTACTTTTTCCTTTGAAAACAGGCCAATTCCATCAGAAAGTACGATTATGCGTACTGTTTGTAAATTTGAAAGATGTGAATGTTTAAATAATTGTAGAAAATGTAGTAGCATTGATGGTAATGATGGTGAGCATCCTGGTCGTAACTTAAACGAAGAGCGGGAACTCCAAGAAATTGCAGTGTGTAGTTTAGCAGCAACTAATTTCCTGTGCAAAAATTTCTGAAGAAATGAATATTGAACCAAGAACAGTTCCCAATATCCGTTGCTATGAGTTGCAAACAACGCAAGAAATTTTTCTAGAAGATCATCAAAAGCGTATAGAATTTTGTGAAGATATGATGAACGAAAACGAAAGATTTATTGATAATATTTTGTTTACCGACGAGTGTTCTTTTAACTTACAGGGCCATCACAATCCGTCTGTCGCTGTTGGTTACTCTCGGAAAAACAAACGCATTAGTATTCCTTACCGGACACAATACCCCCAAAAAGTTCAATGTGTGGACAGGAATATTAGGCAATTCCATAATTGGTCCATTTTTTATCAACGGAAACTTGAATGCGGACAAATATTTAGAACTGTTGAGAAACCAGATAGTTCCAGCTGTTCAACGCCGCAATATAGATTTTGATGACATTTGGTATCAAGAAGATGGCTGTCCTGCTCATACTGCAATAAGAGTTCAACAGTTTTTGGAAACTACGTTCCCTAACAGTATTCTTAGTGGTACTATTAAATATCCTCCTTGCTCCCCTGATATCGCACCGAACAACTTTTTTGTTTAGGGATACGTATCCCAGCAAATTTATAGTCAAACGCTTTATTAACATCTATAACGCAAAGGAAAGCAAGTCTATTAAATTCTAAGGCTTTTTAATTTATTTGTCTGATAACAAATATTGCACCATTGCACGATCGTCCAACTCTGAAACCATGTTGTTCGTCTCTTATTCTACGATCAGATAATGTTTGAGTTATAACTTTTTTACAACTTTTAATGTGCTTTGAAGTAAGTTTATACCTATATAATTGCTAGGGATTTGCTTCTGACCCTTTTTGAATATGAGGATGATTATTGCAGTTATCCAGGGGTCTGGTACTATTGATTTGTTGATTACCAGTTGTATCATTTTAATTCATTCTTGTGTCAGGGTTGTGCCTCCGTACCTGAACATTTCGTTAGTAACCCCTTCGTCGCCCGGAGATTTGCTATATTTTTTTTTTCTTAAAACTGTTGTGAATTCTTCTTCGTGTATTTGCAATACTACTGTAGTTTTTCATCATATTGGTTTTCGTTTCTTATGTCGTCTGCATACAGGTTTTTGAAGAATTCCACCCAAGTCTTTTCTTGTATTTTATTAGTTTTTATGTATTCAAATATTTACTTCTTTTCTGTGTGAGCGTTATCATTATCCAGATATACTTTTGTTGTCCGTAGAAGTCTCCTTGTAAGTCATTTGTGTATTTTTCCCAGCAGCTTCATTTTATCTCTCGTATTCTGATATTTACTTTGTTCCGCACTTTCTTATAAATTTTCATATTCTTCTGCCGGTCTTCTTGACATATATTTCATATAGGCTACTCTTTTTCTTCAGCTAGTTGCTTAACTTCTCTGCTTAACCAAGGCCTTGCATTTATTTACTTGCATTTACAGGCTTTCTGAAGCCTAAATGCTTCTTTAGCAGTTTGTGAGATGTTCCTTTTTAATTTTTTTCCTCGCTTCTTCTACTTCGTCAGGTGTTGGTATTTGATTCTGCAGTATATTATCGTTGTAGTTGTTGCTGATGTAAATCTTGTATGCTCCTATCCTCTAACGGTTCTATTTTAAGGTTTTCTATGTATTCGGTTTCTTTTCTTTTAGTCTTTTGTAATTGCAAGCGTACTTTATCTAGTACAAGTTTGTGGTCGATGTCTATTTCTGCTGCGTTTAATGTTCTTGTGCGCAAAATCTGAGATGGATGTGTGTATTCATTTGAGATTATATAATCTATAACAGATTGGCTTTCTCTGCTATTGTAACATGTGTACTTCTATTTCATATCGTGATTATAAAAAGTATTGTTCATCTTCAGATTATTATCTGCACACAGATTGATAAGCAAGTCACCATTCTTATTTTTTGTGTCTTCGTTAAAACGTTGTATTAATCCTGGTATAAAATCATTTCCAACCCATGCGTTGAAGTCGCCCATTAATAAAACTGGTTGCTCTTTTGGGATTGTGTCTAGATGTTCCTGAAGTTTTGTATAGAAATCTTCCGAATTTTGTTTGGGTTTGTTTTCTTCTGGTGCATAAACACCAGTATGTTAGCCTCCATTCTTAGGTTTACCGCTATAATTCTTACTGATATACTACATTGTCAATTGCTGATTCATGTTTTCTTTTAATAAGGCTACCGACTCCTTTCCCTCTTTCTTCTTTTCCTACATTACTGTAAATAAAAGTGTAATCCTCTTTTGCTTTTCCTTATTGTCTCCGAAACACAGCACATATCTATATTGCTTCTATCTAACTCCAACATAATTTCCAATAATTTGTTGTACCAAGATTGTATATTCCAACAGCCCACTCTTATTATTATCTTTCTCCATTCGCGTTTTTTCAGTTGTGGCGCCGTTGTCGTCCGATTCCAAGACTATTCCCTGGTTACAGGAGCTTATATATCTTTTACGGTGAGTGGGCAACTAACCCGTTCTGCCAACCCTTCTCTTAAGCGTTCCCTGAATTTAAGTAAGCTTTTGCGTAAGATATTTTAATCCCAATTTAACAGAATGACTTAAGTATTAAGTTGAGTGAATAGTTTTGCAGGTAGCGGACCGTAAAAATTTTATTATTGTAATAAACGTTTATCAAATCGCCATTGTTACCGCGATAACAAGGATAATTAGTGGATTTTTAATATCTTGATAATACGTCGTAATTTGCTAATGTTTTCGGAATATTTTATTTTAAGAAATGTGGGAATGTATGTAATTGATATTTGGGTAAAGGTTGAACAGAAAAAGGAAACATATTAGGGTAGAGAAACAGGTGTTCTGCCGAAACTGGCGTGACGAATTGTTGAAAATGTCTGTATGCGCGCTCTTGATGTAAAAATCTCACTGATTTAATAATTCATGCTTGGTACGTTGAGAAACTTGAGACCTATATATAAGATGTCGTTCAATAATAAATATTAAACTGTTCCAACGTAATAATTTTTTATTTTTTTATTACTTTTGAAAAACGCGGGTGGTTTTTTGGGAGTAGACATAGTTAGTTTTGAAATCAGAGGGGAAGGGAATTGCTGTTGAAATTTTGATTGAGCCAGATTGCTTTTATTGTTTTAATTAGAAACTCACTCTGTAAACCGTTCGATCTATAAAATACTTTGTCGTGTACCTTTTAGAACAAAATACTAAAACGCTAATTCGTTCTTTTCTTTTAGTGTATGTTTTAATGAAATTGTTTACAAAATTTAATCTACACTTAATCGCCGCGGCGCCGAGTTTTAAACCGCGTATCTAACTCGTCGTGTTGGTAGTAAAGTGTTTAACTAAAGGGAATAAATTGAAGTGTAAGTAGGTATTTTTATATAAATTTTGAAAGCTCGCAGCAAATAATTTTACAAGCCTATGTAACGTATTAAAAATCAAACATTACCTTGCAAAGTATCTCATGCGTACGCGGGCTCGTTCAGCTGAAATTTGCTAAAATAAAAGAGAGTACCGAGCACTCATTCTTGTGTTTGGGTTAATTAGCATAGTTTGTTGTTAATATTTATACTTGTGTAGAGGTGAGCCTGGCGAGCGAGCACAGGATAGAGCTTGGTTATAATTGTAATAGGCAATTGGCGAGTGTTTACATACTCCCGGGTCCAGATGACCATTAAACACCTAGAATTTTGTTTTTTTATTGTTGTATAGATGAATGTGTAACCTGAGCAAGGGGCGCCGTATTTTTCTAACGCACTCAACCTTATATATCGGTCACGATGTCACGATCTATTTATAACTTACCATTGTAAGGCTTTGTTTTTTTATGTGTCAGTTTGTTCAAGTCGACTTGTTTGCCTACTAACTGATTTCTCTTTATATGTAATTTTACCTATGTATTTTGTGCTTTATTAGTCACTAAACAATTGTGTTTGTGTAAAAAGTCTCACCTATTTTTTGTTTTTCCTTACATTTACCTTATTCTCACCTGTGCAATTTAACTGTTGTTGTATTTTATAGGTACTGTAATTTGCCTTATTGTTTTATGTTCTTAATTCCTTAAAGATCGGCATGATTGGTTTTAGAGGGCCACATGTTTGATATTACGATTTTTATTAATTTATGACACAATTGTGGATGTGACCAGATGTTTTTTTTTATTGTGTTTGTGTGTAGCTAAACTCCTTTTTATTTATTTTCTCTGCATATTATAATTTTGTATGCACTTTAACATGATTTAATGGTGTCTTGTTTTTTTATATATATATATATATATATATATATATATATATATGAATAAGGTGGGTTTTATTGGTGGTTCTTTCCCACAATAGTACATTAACGGGTTGAACCACCATTGTGCAAAGTTCGTTAATTTTAATTTAAGTAATTTCATTTTTTTCATCTGCCAACATGATGCAACACTTAACCTCATCCAGTCTCTCTAATTCAAATAGCACAACGTACCTACCACTAGACGGCCAATTCTTTTGATCAGATTTGAGGTTTGCGAGAAACTAAATATCAGACTTGTTAATAAATTCTAATCTTCTAATTAGCAATTAATTTGAGTAATAGTAACATTATTGTCAGTCAAGTCAAGATGAATCACTTAGTGATTGTTTTGTTGTTGAACTTGCTTTATTGCAAATAAGTTCAAATTACACTTTTCAAGACCTGGGGGACGCTAGAGTTTGTATTCTTGTTTATGCAAACAATTTTGGATTGTGTTCATGTCGTGTAAATTTCAGTGTCCATTTCTCTAAGGTACAACGGAAATATGCACTTTAGCTGTGTGGGTTAATGTGCCATGTTGTAAAAGTAAAAACATTATAATTAACGATTATAAATTCACAAAAAAAATATGTTTAATCTAACTTACTCATTGGATTTAAATTATAATTAAAGATTATAAATTCGCAAAAAAATGTTTAATCCAACTTACTCGTTGGATTTGTTCATGAAGAGAACAAATGATTAAAATGAAACTTTTTAAATTAATAGAGAAAGTAAATTTTTTATTAAATTCGTATTTTTAATGTCAAAATGCTAGCAATTAAGTGAAATATCAGATAAAGCAACTTGGCCGCAAACTCTGTAATATCTAGAAACTTTTGCTTCATTTCTAATTAGTAGTTAATTGCAGAAACTTTTGCTAAGGCTTACTCTCTGATGTTAAAGAATTAATCTAATTAAAGTGACTCGTTTATTATAAAGGAGAACGACCCTTTACCTTTATTTAAACTAAATAAGATTTATAGTTTTCACTTACTGTACGGCTGTGGTCTGGAACCATAATGAGGTTCTTGTAAAAGTGGCTGTGGTCGGCCACCATTCACATTTTCCTTTGCTGAAACAAGACAGTTAATTAATATTTCACGTAAAACTACACAAAAGGTAATACAACTTTGCACATTTTTTAGCTTAATAAGCAAAAATCTCTCAAAAGCTAAGCGTGTCAGTTGGATTTAAGTTAAGTATAATGTTTTCTAATTAATGTAATAAAAGTATAATTTCAATTGTCACGAATTGTACGGCGTGACACTGGGACATTTTCAGTATCAATAAAATTACTTGTCACACTCCCGTATGTCTGCAATAAAAATGTAGTTAGAAAAATATTTAGACAGGGTCAAACTAATTTGAAGCGATTTACTTTTAAGGGTTATTAAGCTTGAAATTGTAGTTGATGTGTAATGGAATGCATTTCAGAACGGAACACTAACAAAGGAAAATCGATCATCTCTTTTATCTTTGATAGTCGCACCGTTTACTATAATGTTTCACTTACTTTTTACTTAAAATCGTCCACGGATAAAAAAGGAAAACAAAAAACCGTTTTATAAGCGATCCGTTTAAAAAAAGGCATTAAGTTTTATGGAGATTTTTGACAAAGCTGATTTCAAAAGGCAAAAAATGTTTTGGTTTATTTTTCCATTTACGTCGTTTTCTAGATAATTAAAATTGAATTCTATACCCCACAGATGACTTAGAGATAAAAAATTGACAGCCATTATGGATCAGGCTTTACGTTGGATAAATCTAAAGCAATTTATTCTTTAGTAAAAATGATGCTCATATTTTTATAAAGTGGATTCTTTAGTCTTGCATGACCTATTTTTTGAGGAGAATCATAACGACCGATTAGTTTAGTGTCGAAATTAGAAATTATGTTGCACGATTTCAGCTCAGTTAAACTCGATTACTATTGAAACGGTTAACTAACATTATAAGTTGACTCCAAGCCAAAAACACAATACTCCTCCCCATTTAAATGGAGAAATCTAAATGAATCATACAAAAAGTTAAATATTTTCAAGTTAACGGCTTTAGGATGCAATCCTGAAAATATAGCAATAATGATCATAGCTTATCCTGTGAAATTATGCTAGAAAATCCCAGGTTCTTAATAAGTATAGGACAATTAATTAATTTGAAGATTATTTGGTAACTACGGAAGTTTGTCAGGGAAACTACAACTAATATGAATAGGTTTCATGTCCATGTATATAGTACTTCTCCGTCGCAAACGTAGCTGAATTTCATCTCAAGTTTGTACATACAAGGTGTTTCATTGGGATATACGCATACAGTAGATATAGATAGGCGGTTCTAAACAACCTGCATTTAATCCGGACTTAAAAACAACAAATGCGATTCTCTTCAAAACAACCCTCATTAAGCTGGACCACCCCACCACCGAGAAAAAATCTAGTGCTATTTTGTTACTAATAGTTGCTCAGACTGTTTAACAGGAAATCAAAGTCATAGTAGGGTGGGTCTGTCTAACGATACGCTAGTCCCACCACCCAGAAAAGATATATAATGAAAGAAACACAAAAACAAGCACGTTAGAATTTGATGCTATAGTGTTGCTCTAAGACTTCACAAAAAGTTGTTGGTCTTATGTTTTAGCTACTGAAATGTTCCTCAAGCAATCTGTTTATATACGTATCAAACACCGTTTTTATTGCTGGTTTTAAATAATTAAAAATTAACACTCTCTTATACTAGTTAACTAAAAACTTTGTTGCCCTTATGCTTAGCAACTGAAATATTCCTCAGATGATCTATTTTGGATATCAAATTTGTATTGATACGTTCTGTGTTACTAAAAAATTTTTGTAGCTTCTGTAACGATCTACTTTGGACACGCATTAAACACCGAATTTGTTGCTTGTCCTAAATAATTAAAAATCGACACTTTCACAAAGCGGACCCTCTGTGACGCGTTTGTATACGTTCTAAGTCAACTAAAAAATTTTGTTGTTCTTATGTTTTAGCTACTGAAATGTTCCTTAGACGATCCACTTTAGCTACGCATCAAATACCGAATTTGCTGCTTGTTCTAAGCGATTGATAATCGACACTGTCATCGCGGACGACGCGCTCTTTATTTTCCTGAAATTAAAAATTGTTGTTGCTTTTATTCTGTAACTACTGAAATGTTCCTCAGACGATCTACTTTGGATACGTATCAAACACCGAATTTGTTGCTTGTCCTAAATAATTAAAAATCGACATTTTGTCTAAACGGACCAAGTGCGACGTGTTCTTATTCATACGTTTTAAGTTAACTACAAAATATTGTTGCTTTTATGTTTTTGTTACTGAAATGTTCCTCAGAGAATATACTTTGGATAAATATCAAATACGGATCGCAATCTAACATTTTTAATTATTTACGTCGAGCAATTTGGTGTGTGATACACATCTGAAGTACAATTTCTGAAGAACACCAGTAGTAGAAGGAATACTACAGTAGCTAAAGCATAAGCACAACAAAATATTTAGAACGTATAAGGGGTGGCGCGGACGATACGTGATGATAAACTATCGATTTTTGATTATTTAATATGAGAAACAAGTTCAATGTTTGATACGTATCGAAAGTATATAGTTTGAGAAACATTTTAGTTGCTAAAGCTTAAGAGCAACAATATTTTTAGTGAACTTGGAATGTATAAGAGCGCGTCGCAAAGGGCCGCAATGACAAATATTAATTCCAAATCTTAACTAATAGCTCTACACAAAAATGTAACAAACTGTGAGCCATTGTTATAAATAATTTTGTTTAAAGTTTTGTTAAGCTTTGTATTTTGAAGTTTTATACACTTTTCATTTCTAACTCTTCTCTTTTAACACATAATACACAGTATGTTGTAGAATAATCTCATTCTGGAAGATTCTTAAACTTTTTTCTTCAAATTCTATACCCTGTAGTACTTAGATTTGACTCAAATTAGTAGGTAATAGAATTACATTTCAGATAACATAATTTTTCTAAATTTTCTAAATTTCCATATAGAGGGGATGTTTTGAAGTGATTCACACTTTTTAATTTTTCTTCGGTCCAGACCTGGATTCCAATCATTATTTATATGAATTAAAAAATCGAGCAAAATGGAGAAATCGCCCTGTATATTGGTTATAAAAAATCTGAAACCTATTAAATATAGGTTATTAAAAAGCGTCTCGGCATTCCCTATCTACCCTAGTTAGGCGAGTGCTGGGGTAGTATCTTGTCCCTCAGAATCCTAACTCCATTCCTTCCGATCCTATCCTGACCGCACCTATCCTTAATCCCACCATGCATATATACGTAATGTATGTATGCTGGGAATCCATGATTATGGCTGAAGGAGTTTGGAAAGCTCAAACAGCCCGTCCTTTCCCTTGAGGAGGAAATGAAATACGTGGCCATTTCTTTTTTCTACCCATAACGTATTTCCCGCTGAAACACCTCATATAATAAAATATGAAAAAAAGGTTTACTTGTCTAACCTACGATTAAATTGATGCTTCCTTTGAAGTACGAACATGTTTTACACATAATTTCGTTCTCGCCCATCCAAGAAATGAAGTTTTTTACAAAGAAATTCGTGAATAAATAAAGTTATTGAACACGTTTGTTCTTAAGTGGAAATGACCCATTTAAAGCATAAGAGCTCATTCTCGCCCATCCATCTTTGATCCAAAATAATGACCAACGCCCTAATATTGTAAAATTTTGTTCTTACTTACTGACACCATGCGTTTGGTCGTTATCCCAATGAAAATGGTGTATAAATAGTTATTAGACTACGAATGATGACCAACGCCCCAAAAAATATACGATTTCTTTTGTGACTTTGTTTCTGATATATGTATATATATATATATCATATATATATATATATATATATATATATATATATATATACGTACTGGTACTTTCCTTTCTGCTCTTTTATTTCTTTTTAGAATATTATGGGACCGTTTACAAAATTCGAGGGGCTCCATAAGATTAATGTTAGGATTTTCGTGGTAACCAGAAAATGTCTCTACGGAACCTACAGTCCCTACTCATATTATTAGAAACACTTGCTAAATTTGAGGTCTTACTCAATATAACTGCACTTTCTAATAGTATAATTCTGGTGTAAAGGGTGATTTCTAGACAGTTGTTATATTGTTATACGTCCAAACCGCACTAGGCGTCGTGCAGGCTTACCGAAGTAAGCAGGTTGCCAAGGCAGCTACAGTGGCAATGAGCGGGGTCGATATAAGGAGCAAAATGAAAGAAAAGTAGTTTCAAACACATTACACTTACCATAAATCTGCAGCTCACAATGCTCAGTCCGGGAAAAATTGTCTCTAGGCGCCACCACAATCTTAAATTTTTCTAAAATAAAGGCGGAATGTTAAATTAATCCTATCTGACTGTGGAAGACAGGATTGCAGCCTACTCAGTAAAACCATTCACCAATCAAGTCACTCACACTAAAGAAATGTATCCAAAAGCTTAAGAAAATTTTGAAACACACGTATCGTCGTAAACTTATTGAACACACCCCGTACATAGGAAAAATTCAAGTCATAAAACGTTAACTTTAATTTTAGTATCCCTCGTATACCTATAAATTTATATTTTTAACTGTTATAAAATGCTGAATTAAACAAACGATATCCAATTGAGAAAATAATCAAAATAAAAAAAGACGGTTTAACAATTTTTAAATCACCAAAATATTCGTTTGTAGCTGAAAATTTAAAAATAGAACGGTCAGTGCTTTGATCATAAATAATATCTTTATATTTTATGAATACTTATCTTTAAAAATCATATTTAAACATTCATCAATAGGTTTAAATTTTAATGCGTCAAATCTATAATTTATACTTAATAAAAATACTCTGTTAATAGTGTTCTGTATTTGACTGTAAAACACTCCAAAATGGTTAAAATAAAATTTTTACACCAATGTCTTAACTAAATTTACAAACTTTTAGTTCGGTTACTTAAAGGGTTACTTCAGGCTTTCTATATTTATTATTAGATCACGCGCTTACTGAATATTTAGCTGTTTTATTGTTAAATCTGCTTTCGCACTTTCTAATTTCTTCCAATTAAATCACTATTATCACCTTTCAATTCACACTTAAACTATTTATTTACGATACGATTTATCCCCTTTTGGGTTATTGCAGCCTATATATATATATATATATATATATATATATATATATATATATATATATATATATATATATATATATATATATATATATATATATATATATATATATATATTTGTGTGTGTGTGTGTGTGTGTGTGTGTGTGTGTGTGTGTGTGCGCTGCTGAAATCATTCAAAGTCCCCTTAAAAGCACCGCGCGCGTGATCTTTACTTAAGCTCTGCTCGAACCATCTGAACTCAGTCACTCTTCAATTGGGCACTCGCTTATATAGCCTCTGTCCGCCATATTACCAAAATGCCGCAGTAAATTCACACCAACATCAAAATTCACCTATCACAAACGAGATCTTACACGTTTTCTTGCCGCGTCGAATTCCTGAAAGTGGAACAAGACGCAAACGATGCGAAATAAATGTAGCCATCTTGAATTTATTTTTAAATTCACTTACAACCATTAATTGCAATTACAATCACTCTGTATTCAGACCAAAACTCAACTTTTTATAAAAATTTCACATGTAGGCGAGCTCTATTTCCGCATAATATAGACAACTCCATTACATTCTAACAACTTCATACTTAAGCATGTATTAAATTTTTCATTATTGCACAATATTACAAAATTTCTACAAAATATGCGTACACATTCCTTTATTGCACGTTAATGCAATATCAATATATGATAATCTTACTCACTCATACGTCTACAACCATTTCTTTAATCCAAATTCTTTTGTACACAGTAACAAAAGACCAGTGGCAAAACTGGTAGTCTTACCAGTGCCGTCTCAGTAAAAATTTACTCAAAACATTATTTTTCGACTAAATTTAATGCTTTCAACATGAAAATCTTTCTACAACATTCAAATATTCTTTCAAATACCTAATACTTCATTAAAAATCCCAGTAGTCATTTACACAAATTGACATTCTACATACACAAAAAAACACATTCTGTATTCAAAATACGTTACAAACGTTATTAAAATACTGCATATACACGATGCGTCAAAATAACTTTGTTACATATTATTTACTGAATAAAATATTCAACAAAATGGGTTAAAAAATTAATATTTAGATAAGCTTCCTCTGACTTTGGCCAGTGCTTCCACTCTACTTGGCATACTATTAATACAGTTTAGGACTATTCCAAGTTTTCGTTGTGATTCCAATGGCAAAAAATCCTTTCTATAAGCTGAATCTTTGTGGTAATCTTTTCTATGGCCAGCTCCTTTTTTAAAAATTCCTGTTCATTCTCGATCGAGCTCATATAAGATGAGTTGCCTGTCCATGGTAGAAATGGGATCATGATTTATTTGGCCATATGGCAAGGTGCCCCATCATGCATGAATACCTTTCCACGATAGCCAAACCACTCCTCGTTCTAGGAAAGAAGTTTGGTTGCCAAAACCCTCCGATACTGCTCTTGTCGCGGCATTCCATCCACTACATACAGACGATTTTGATCTTTGCTGCTGATAACTGACCACATACAGATATGCGGTGTTTGTTTTTATAACAGTCATTATACTTTTCGCCTGGCCTACGCCGGACAATATGTGGAAGGTCGACTCATCACTCAGGCATGTCTCTCAACAGGGAAAATGCCAATAAAAGAAAAAATTAACAGTTATTTAAAACAACAATGGTTAAATTTTTGTAGACATTTGTCCAAGTCGACCTCTTTTTAAGCATAGCTGGTGCCAATTTTTGTTTCTTAATTTGCATGCGACACTTGAAACTCATGTCGTACAGATTGTGCCTCACTGTAGAAGTTGACCTGCATCCAGGTTCTTTCAATTGTTGTTTTATGATGATAGCATTTCCCCATCGACATTTTAGCACAATACTATGTAGGATTCATTTTCCTCTATCTGTTATCAGCATTTTCCTGGCGCACCTTCCTTTTCGATTACCTTTGGTAGGCCGATTTTCATTCCTGATTGATTCGGCGCACTGAGATCTGTGATAGTTCGTCTCTTTGGATGTATTCTGTGTTCTTTAATAAAGTTACAATAGCAGCCCATTTTCCTTTGGTAAGTCTTTTGACTTTCCCATCTAAAAAATAACACTCAATTTCAAATTTTTAACCAATATTTCAAGTTGTAACTTTGAGAACTACTTACTGAAGCTTCCCTTATTGCTACAAATTACTTACCTTAACAAAATAACGCCTTTTACAACAAATAATGAAATGCTAAGAAAACAGATTCAAAAATTCCCCAAAACTGTATCTGTCAAATTATTATAAGCAATTAATTAAAAATCTATATTATCGACCGTTTCATGTTTCTAAATTTTTAATGCAGAACTAACACCAATCCTGCAAAAGGATTTGCTGCATTAGCAAGCGAAAAATTTATTTATTTCCCAACGAAGGTAATTTTTTGAGTGAGTAGGGACTGTAGTGCACTTAATTCTACTTTCTCTGAGAGGCTGACATTTCATTTACGTGCTATCGGTTGTTTTGGACATGTAGCTACCGCATGCATAAAGTAACCGATTCACCATTTTATCTCTTTTCGTTCGTAATCTTTAATTTTTACACAAATAATATTCAATCCGTGACGCATCTAGATAACAAATTGATTGTCACCTACATATTTGCAAGTTTTTCGGGTACAAGATGGATGATAAAAAAAGGGTTAAAGCGCATTAGCCTCTAAATTCTGCTTAAATTGAAGTCACTTAAAATTTTACTCATGCTCCAAGATCGATGGATGACAAACACCTTTCTCCCTGCGAGAAAAAAAAACAGAAAACCTCTTTTTCTCTTATTCTTATTTTCATTCCTTGTCACTTTTACAACGTTTCCTTACATTAATTTTTATACATAATATCATGAGCATTTTGTTTTATATACATCATTACTTACATATTTCTTGCAAATGTTCGAGATGAAGACCTAAGTTACTACCTTATAAATAAAATTGTGTAACATACTTACGTTTCTTTTTGTACTTTCATTTTCATTTAATAATAATTGCAACTGCCCAATTTCGACGCCTAGGGCACGAACTCGTAAACAATATTACGTTATATAACCCATTCGCTTTCTTTTGAACATATCAGTTGTTACCGAACTTAAACAATTCTATTTCTCAACTTCTCGTCTTTCGATTTTGTGAACATAATTTATTATTTTTTAAGAGAGTGTAAAGAAAAAAAAACAAAAGGTAATTTCATTCTTATTTCCTTTATTTGTTTTGTCTCAAGTTTAATCAGATTTATACAAAATTCTAATAAGATCACGGCCATCTTTTATCACAAGTAACAGCCAATATTGTTACTAAAAGAATATAAGAAAAACCAACTTATTAGCGAGGGTGGAGAACGTGTAAAAAGTAATGTAAAAATTTAATTATAAGAGCAGCAAAAACCAGAAATATCGGCGTTACCAAAAAAATTATATTTATTAGAGCTAGAAGTGACAAATTGCTTGGTGACAAAAGATAAACTACTTAAGGGTAGTAATCGATTTAGAAAAGAAAAAAACTTTCTTTTCCACTTACATTGTCTCATTTTCCACCAAAAATTTCATTTCAGTTTCAATTATAGACCGTGTGTTTGAGAGTTCATTTAATAGATCTTGTCTGCCTCTTAAACATTTCCATTATAAAGCAAACGAAAACCGTAAAATGTCGAAAATATTAAAACTGCTACAAGAAAATTGAAATCAAAATGAAAATTTATAATTTTTTGCATCAAGACAGAGATGTAAAATAATTTTTTTTCTTTGATGTTAATCTGAATTTATGACTCGCATAAAACGTTCATGAAGTTTAATTTATCTTTGAACGCGACACAGGGGATTTTTCAAGGTGTGATAAAAAAGCACGCTGGTGTGTATATAAATTTTTTTATCAGACTCTCTCAAAATTAAAGCGCAAAATATTTCTTTGAACTTATACCGTTTCAGCAGCTATTTCCTTAGAGGAAAATGTGTTACCATCAACTTATCTCTCTTTCGGTTAGCAAAAGGGAGCAATTTCTGATTTTCTCTCATTTTCTACAGAATTTGTTTGAGTGGATTTTACTTAAAAAGAGAAAAAGTAGACACAATGCGATATTTTCAGAATCTAACAAATAGAAACTTAAGCAAATGAATATCACGTGTACTAAAAAAAAGATTTCTGTTTCGGGATTAGAACGCAGAATTGTCGTGCGCATTTTGATGTTAAACGATTTTTATACTTTTTTTTCAAGAGATTGCGTTATTTTGGCAGATTGTTATTAAGCAATTAAATATAAAGGTTATTAGCTGCTAACGGAAACTATCAAATTAACTCACTTTTGCCAACCTAATTATTTTACAACCAGTAATTAATAAATAAGCCCGAAACAGAGAAAATAGTATATAACATTCGTTGCAGAAGGCTTTCTAAGCACTCGTTCATTGCATCTTGAACTCGTGTAGGAATAATTGGCCTTCTGCAACTTATGTTTTAATATACTATTCCCAAAGAAAGATAATAAAATACCCAAACGCGAGTCACACTTACGGGTCCCTATTTATATAAATGGCGCTAGAAAACTTCTAAATAGGTGCACAAAGTATCCAAAGTAAAATTGTACTTTCCAAGCCAATCAATACTATTCATACTATGGAATGGCATAAAAAGTTTTATATGTTATTACCCTAAGGTAGTTTGTTTTTTATTGCTATTGTTTACGAGATGAAACCCCCATTAAAATGGCTATTCTGAAATATTTTTGTATCTAGATAGCTGTGAGTTAAACATACATTATTGCAAACAAAACCAAAATAAACGAAAAGATCAGCAAACTGTCCTATATTATTGTATTCAGAGCCGAGGTTTAGTATCTTTTATTTCAACATTTAGTAAAAACCATTTAGCTTTAACACAGTTACATCGCAAATGAAACTATAAGTGATCAAACAACGGCCTAATTACGAAGTAGAAACTGACGAGTAATTGGTTTCTCTAAAGAGACAATAAAATGTTACACGCAGTATTTATTAATAATCCCGAATATAATTTTATACCATTTCTATCACAACGAAAAATTCCGTTGGGAAAAACAAATACCAAAATATATAAAATTTACTGAAATGTGTTTAAAAAGATCTTGGAATATTGGAAAGCAAATTGTCACGAGTAACAAACGGGCATTAAATTATTGACAAAGAAACTCTGTTAGGCCTGAATAACTCAATGACGGGCTGTAATGTAATATGACAGCGGGCTTTATAACATACGTCCTGTGGTCGTATCCGGGTAATGAACTTAGGCGCCACTTTGTCTTGCAATCGGTTAAAATGTACGTAAATACAAGGTGTGAGCACTGAAATGACAAGGAGAAATAAGCGAACTTACGCTGCATTCACTCGTATGGTGACACATCCCTCCAACCCCTCTGGGCGAATCTGAAACTGTAACGCCCCAAAACACGAGAAACTATTTGATATTTTATGTATTCGCACATGTAAAAGAAAACAAATATCAATATAAATGTGTATACACCCCGCCAATGTGGAGAATTCGAAATCATGAATAATATTTTTAAAATTCAAACTTTTACAGGTTTTAAAATTTCACCCTTTTATTCAAAGAAGCGCTTTCAAAAATAGAGGGGAGGCTACAAGATAATCCTATGTTATCGTAAGCCTAGTTAACAAACATACAAATCGCTGTATATTAGAATACTAGACTTTTAATTCAAATCTAGTATTGCGGCAGTTAACGGACACGTGCTTATAAACGTTTTGGAATTCGCGTCATAATGTACAACCAAGTTATAAGTGATCAAACAACGGCCGAATTGCGAAGTAGAAACTGACAGGAAATTTATTTCTCTAAAGAGAGTAAAATTTTACAAGCAGTATTTATTATTAACCTCTGCTAACCAACGGTGGGCTACCAGGAAACACGACCTTTAGATGCTTAATCCCCTACTACGGTCCACAAAGTTCTTTTGACTTCTCGAATTCAATTTATAAACAGAAACAAGTCTTTATAGATTGAAACTATTAATTAAATGATTAATAATTGCCGTAGTCAAGAAACCACTAGTTTATTCAAAAAGCCTTATGGTAAAAATCACTGCGATGCCTCTTTACGCCTGATCCAACCCGCGCCTTGAATTTTAAATTAAATCCGTTCACGAGTTTCTTTTCCACCAATGTCAATACTCACTAGAAGAACTCTATAGTAGTGTATGGACACTGATCATCGGGAACATCGGAAACTATCGTTTCTTAAATGTCCTGCTTTTACTTGGCACTTGCTCACAAAACAGGTTAGCATATCAAACCACAGAAACTAAAAACTCAGGACACGTACTCTTTCACGTTTTTTTCAAATCTCTCATAATTCTAATCTCAATAATTCGCCATTAACAAAATTCAAAAGTAACACCACCATCTCGCGCAATGTACGGCGCGCCAAACATAATTACACATTACGTGTATATAAGGTATAATTCCGTTCTTCTGTTCTCTTGTGACTTTAACGTCGCCACGGAAGTATCCATCCCTACTTCCAAACTACAGTCTTTATGTTACCTAAGTTGCCTAAGTAATTTAAATAATTTCCTAATGCTTTCCGTAATCCATAACGTAAATTAACGAGTCAATACCCGAAAATGCCCAAAACTTTCAAAAAAGCAAATTGGTATTGAGATTGCGTTACTTCACGTTTTAAGGCCCTTTGATTCCAAAAAATCACAACAAATTTGGACCCGCACGTCGATTCGTATACACGATGACTCAAGTTTATTTGAAAGGGTTAAGAGATTTACAAAGATTTGCTTAATACCCTTGGCGATCAATATCCTTCGTGTGCGACCGTGAAAACCGATCGGGAAAGCTAGTTTCTGTGTTCTCCTCCGTAAATACCGATGCAGTTCATGACATGATTTTATGAGACCGTAATTGGGTTAAAACGAATATCTGAGGCACTGAATACTTCATGTGAATGCGCAGGTTATATAGTTCGCGTCGATTTCGAGAAGAGAAAAATTTCTGCAAAGTGGATCCTCCAATATCTGAATGTTGACCAGATGTGTGCTCGGTTTGAAAAAGATTTAAACTTCTTAAGTCATATTGTTACTATGGATAAAACTTGGATATTTCTACGACCCAGAAACAAAGCAAAAATCGATGGAATGGAGACACTCTGAATCTACAAGGCCTAAGAAATGTCGTGTTCAAAAATTTGGTGGAAAAGTTCTTACTTCAGTTTTTTGGGATTGTCAAGGGATAATCGCGATTGATCCTCTGGATAAGGGTAGTACAATAACTGGGAATTACTATTCGACGTTACTGACCACTCTACGAAATGTAATGGAGAGAAGACGCGGAAATTTGTCCAGATCTATTTTGTTTTTGCAGGACAATGCCCCTGCACACAAATCGCATGATGCCATGCAAACAATTAATGAATTAAGGTTCGAATTACTCGAACACCCACAGATCCATCTCCGTCCGACTATCATGTCTTTCCTCAACTGAAAAGTCTAAAAGGTCGTAAATTTTCTTTCAACGAAGAGACGATAGAAGCTGTGAAGGCCTGGTTTGCAGAGAAAGGTATATTTTGTTTAAGTTCTATAGGCGTTGCAGGTTTATTGTAATACATGTATCCTATTAAGAGGTAAGTATGGTTGAATAATAAAATACTTTGACTTTCAAATTTTATTTGCATCTATAGTAAGCTAAGAATTTTTCAATGTATCCTCGTATCTTTTCGAGTGCAGATAATTTCGCCATACGTAAGTTTGACATTGATTGACCAGCTAGCAGCAACTAAGTATTACTAATATTGAATTTAGAAACAGGAACATACACTTTCCATGTTTTATTTTCGATAGATGTAGTAACTAAAGAAAGTACACACAAGAAAATTAAATCCTCAAAAAACCTTACATAAATCAAAAACAGCTGAGGATAAGTATAGGGCATTGTACATGAAATGTAATACACCGGCGGTGAAATTTAAAAAAATAAGGTTGATATCGGCACACTTGGAACACCCTGCATAAAAATTGTGCCAAAAATTTTAAACAAAAAAACAAAAGCGACGGGTCCGAGAGTTTTTCGAATATGTACTTATTTATTATTGAATTTAGACATTACTTCAAGGACGCACTGTATAGGGTGTAGCATCTAAGACGCCTCGGACCCTTACCATACAAGGTATAGAAAAAAAGTCACCAGTATTTCAGTGGCGTATCAAACTTATGCTGGGGGAACACCCTATATTTTATTACAGATTAGGGAAGTGTTCGAAGATCTTGGAGGCCATCTTGTTGGTCCTCCTCTATCAATACATCGCTCTGGTGCTGCGTCATGCTGATCCAGATTCAATATTTTACGATATTTCGTAAAAATCATAATAGCTTTGCCCAATCAGATATACGTAAAGAGCGTCGGTCAATAACCAGATTTCCAATGATTCTGGCCCAAACGTTTAAGGACCACTGTTGGCTGCTGTTTTTAGGTAAAACTTATGACATTCACGATGGAGTAATGAGAGTTGTGTCGATTAGTCACTGAAAAGTATATAAAAATCTGCTTGAATTTTGCAGCAAGCCCTTAAGCGGTTGGACGTAATGCGTAGAAATAATGCAAACGTTAATTTAGCGTATAATGTAATTGTCAATTAATGTCACTACTAACCAAACTAAAGTCAAGATCAGTATTAGTTATCTCTACCACTTGGTCAAGATCAATTTTATATACAAAAAAAAATTTTTTTTGATTGATTTTAACAAAGTGTTTACAAATAACTAGCTCTAATTTGTAATCGGAATACTAAATTAAATACTTTTTCTTTTCTCAAATAAATGAAGGTGGGTCGGGTTGCGTAGGGAACAATCTAATTTAATTTAAACACGAAGTACGATGCTTTTGAATAGATTTTTGTCGGTTTGAATATTGATAATAATAATAATCAAAACAGTAGAATGTTTGTAATGTGTGAAATGGTTCCTTAAATAAATAAAAAAGGCACGTCAATAATATCTATGATTGCTATTTTGTATTTGGTACTATATTAAATTCTAAGCGTAATATTTAATATAATTGTGTTTCATATTATTTTATATTATAATTTTCTTCGACAGCAAATTTGAAATGTAATCTAACTTTTACCATTGTTACTATATTTGATCTTAATTGTAATTAATTGACCCTAGAAGTAGGTGATTAAGGTCGGGAGGGCTAACAGGGCCATTATCGTTATTTGTTGTTACTCTTCAATTAAATAAAAAGGAAGTTAAAAAAACATATAAAAGTTAAGTTTCACGACAATAATAAACAGATTTGATTAGTTTAAAATGGGAATAATATGCAAGTTGGAACCCAAATAATAAACCAAAGTAAACAATTTATTTCAATCTTAATCCTGCCAACGCCTACGAAACTAACCATAAACAGATTGGGGTACTATACAACTTATGCACGATCCTTTTAATTAGATTAGGTCAATGAATATCCTGCGTTATTTTAAGTACAATTACTTTATTCGACAATCGTACAACAAAAAAAATGTTTTCTTGTAAGATGCCAAGTAAACTAATTAATGCTTCCTTCTCAGCTCTAATATTCTACAACTTCATAGGTGGAAGGCATGTGTACCCTATGCCTCTCGGTGCAATACCACCACCTTTACTATGGGCTCCTTACTATTGGAGCACCAATTATCTGAGATCGTTAAGGGCTGTCGGTCACTTTCTCCTTTATTCCCTATGTACTCGCCAACACACACTTGTCAAGCGTGGCGTTTTAACGGCTAAACCCTTAAAATGATGAGTTCTAAAACAAATGCTATACCACAGGTGAGTAGTGCGAGACGCCCACACCAACATCGATTCGTCGATCCGCCCCAAGGATTCTGGGGGAGGGGGGGGGGGGATCGTCAACGCCAAAATCAAGACTAAGAAGAGGAAGATCTGACAGGATTAAAATTCGGTCATTGAAAGTACCAACATCCGGATTCATTACTGCAACATACGTGGTATCAGGTCGAATCTTAATGCTGTTCACCAACACCTTGAACAAGTGCAAACGGACATTCTGTTTCTATCAGAAACACAAGTTTCCCCTGGAATGACCGATTCGCCTGACCTGCAATTTCCCAGATACAACCTCCACTCCAACTTTCGCCTTAAAGGCGGAGTATGTATGTATACCAAGGACAACGTAGATTGTAAGAGGATGTCCACTCTGGAAAACAAATTTGACGCGATTTGGTTCAAACATTCTGGACCCCAACTTGTGAAATTCTACTGCTCTTTGTATAGGGTCTCCCAAACTTCCACGATCTTTTTGATTACCTTAGTCTGAAAATAAACTACCTCTTATCACAGTTTCCATCTTGCGATGTTTCAATTCTGGGAGATTGTAATTCCCACAAATCCAATTGGCTTCAACTTTCATCTACCAGTAATCCCGCAGGTCATAGTGCAGAAGCATTTGCTGTATCCTGTGATTTCACACAAAACATTTCGGAACCAATCACAATCCCTGACAACCCTAACCATACTCCACATATCCTGGACCTATTCCTTACAACTAACCCACTTGTGTATAAAACAAGAGTCCTTTCCCCACTTGGTCAATCAGACAACTACCTAATCGAAATAACTTCCTCTGCACCCAATCCCACTGTTGCTCGAAATACAGATAGAACTATGTGGTGTTTTAAATCAGCTAACTGGAGCGAGATTTTTTTTGCAACCTTCCCCTGGCGTGAGTATTACTTTAAATGGTCCTCTTCTTCAAACATTGCTCTTTCAATAACTGAAGTTATCCTGATGGGTATGGAGTTATACATTCCCAAAAAAACATAATCGTGTAGGTCATGCCCGTTCCCAACCCTAGTTTAATAGGGCTTGCACTGATGAATTATCGCAAAAGCATAAACTCTATACCAAATGGAAATCAAATAAATCTATCGAAAATCACGCCAACTATATTTCCGCAAGGAATACTTGCAAAAGCATCATCACGAAGGCCAAAAAGAACGTAAATGCAAAGAATTATTCTCATGTCCTTTGGATGTGTATATATATATATATATATATATATATATATATATATATATATATATATATATATATATATCGATTTAAAATTCATGACTTGGATCCACTCTCAGTCAAACGGAAAGTAATATGCAAACTGTTTTATTCTAAAATATGTCGGCAATAATAAACTTAAACCCAAATATCAAATTTATATTCTTATAAACAATTAAATGGCGATGTATATTATAATTGTTGTTAATATAATCTATACTTAAGTTTTATTGCTGAACTTATACAGTAAAAAGATAACGAGAGCGCTTCTTTCCCTTTATTAAATTACTTAAAAACCAAATTATAATAGGAAACCATCTCATAAACGCGCAATACTGCCTCGAGCTAAATGAAAATATAAACGATAAAAACAGAAAAACGGGTAATAAGAAAAAGAAGAGGTAAGCAAATTCAAATAAATAATCCGTTATACAAAACATTGTATATAAACTTTGACCTTATCTTTCATATTCTGCTGTAAAAAGATTTGTTCAAAATCGTTTCAAAGTAAAAGACGAGAGTTATATGCAAATCTACAATATTAAGGTCAAAGTAGATAAAAGTAGAAAAAAAAAGATTCAACGGATTTATTATTAACTATATAATATGTATTCAACTCCCAAGAAGTTTTCAAACTTTACGATTAGCTTGATCAAAAACTTGGTGTTTTTAAAAATCAGTTCGACATTTGAAAAGTTCAACGTTTGAAATATTAGTTGAGAGCGAGCGGTCTTTTGTAAATTGAATTTTTACAGAAATGTTACAAACGATTGAGTTCATCAAATAGATATTTTCATCGAAAAAAAAATATTTAGAAAGCAAGTGGTTGGGAGTGAACACGATCAACCTTTTTCTATATACGAATAAAGAGATAAACTTTCAATATATTTTCCTGAAATGTTCCAATACAGTTTAAGATACAACGAACTCTATCGCTGATCATCAAAAGTATTGGATTTTGTTCATATAAAAGAAAATAATATCTAATCTAGTGTGAAACAACACACTACCTTCCGATTTACAAAATGAAAATTAAAAGAAATGAAATAATTTTAATAACTTTTTTAGGATAATTATGCAACCTCTTTCATAATAAGTTGTAAAAATAAAAACAATAATCCACTTCAAACAGACGATTAAAATTTAATGTCAGATAGAGGTTAATAGAATCTAGATAGTAACAAAAACAATTCCAAACCAGCCGCTTCTATAAAAATATCGATAATCTAGTTAAGCATTTTTAGTCATATTTATTCAATATCGTTAGCTTATTCGCTTTATATCAAGACATTTTATAAAGAAAAGTTATGTAATATTAAATTCTCTTTAATAGTATATTATGAAATTAGTTTATAATGCAAGGGATTATGGCAGGAGTTTCGTTCCGCTCAAGCAATAATGGAAACGAATGCCATGATCCCGCATTATAAACGAATTTCATGTGCTATTTAGTCGTGGAACTAGCCACTTTGAGACTTTTAAACGAAATAATAATTTCAGATCGTTACAAAAAAAAAAAAATCACTGCACAAGATTTCATGAACGGTCTTATTATAGTTGCCATAGTTTTACATTATAAGTGTCATTTATTTTCTGCTAATAAACAAATTTTGCAAAAATGGATTTAGACGTGGATGAAGAAATCCTTAAAAAAGCAGAAAAAGTTGGGTTGAGTCTTATATCTAAAAAGTCCGAAATCATTTATAAGAAAACGTTCGACAGATTTATTTAGCGCAAGAATAGTACGGAAACTGTTATAGAGAAGGTTTTGCTTTCGTATTTCCTTGATCAGGTAAGTTCATTACATCATTTATTAAAGGTAATCATTCTTTGTATTTATTTTATTAGTCGAAAAACTACAAATCGTCTTCATTGTGGTGCATGTACTCTAAATTAAAATGTATGTTACGTCTCAAAAAGGATGTGGACTTCAGAAAGTTTTCAAAACTTTCGGCATTCCTGAAAAACTGTTCTGTTGGGTACATACCAGAGAAGTCATTAGTGTTTTCAAAACAGCACTTACTTAATTTTTTCTTAAAACACCCAACGAAAAATACTTACTCATAAAGGTAAATTTTTACTTTTAAGATTATTCTTAATAAATATGATTCCATTTTAGGTAGTTGCAATATTTAGTGTGTTTGGGAGTTGCAGATGCATATAATTGTACGATCTGTGTGTTGGGGACATTAAAGAAGGGATTGGAAAAACGATGATGTTGCTGAAGGGTACGAGGCAGACAGAAAATTGCCAAAACCTTAGGATCTAGTAGCGTATAACTCAGTAACCGAGAAATATCTATATCAACATCTTCAAGCAGTTCAAGCGAATGTCTTCTTGAAACATCTGGGGGAATTTTAATTACCGAAAATTACAACTTCACCATTAATATTACCATCAGTAAACAATAATTTCTTTAATATTATATTAATTACGGATCATATTCTAACTGTAGTATTAATATAAATAAATGATTGTTCAATTTCTTTGTTTGTATTTCGTCGTCAAGACGATTTTATGGCACAACATTAATAATAATAATATATTTGAGCATGTTAATGTGCAAAGCACTTACATTAGTCATTCTGTACAAAAACAAATAAAATATCACAGTCTATCACAATACATCACTTGATTGTCTTAGCGACAGCTAAAAATTCCTGGAACAAGTAAAAAGCATTTTTGATTAAAAATTGTTTAATAGTGCTCTTAAATTTAGACGGAGGTCATTTTCCAATACCGACTGGAATACAGTTAAATAATGTTTTAGCCTGCAGTAATGTCACATTTAGTTCGAGTATTAATAACAGTTCTTTATGCACATCTGTGGAAATATGGATTCATTGTGTTTAATATAGCATAACGCTTCCAATATATATAGAGATGGAAATGTCAATATCTTGAATTTCTTCAAAGCTTCGTTGCAATTGTCGCGATAGCCAATTCCAGCTAGTATACGTATGGCTTTACGTTGCAGTTTAAAAATTGTTAGCCACGAATAACTCTGACCCCTAACTAAAATGGCGTAATGTAAGGTGGGCTGGATTAAAGCGTAGTAAGCAGATAAAATAACCTTTTCTGACACAATGTTGACAAGTCTCCGGAGTAGGAAAATTGATTTGTTCATCAATTTGGCAATTACCTCGCATTGCGATTTATAGTTTAAACGCGTGTCGATGTCGCAATCCAGGAACCTAGAGTTGGGTACAAACTTGGAACCACAATCAGCGATTGAGCGATTTGTTGAGAAGTATATTACTGCCGTCTTACTTGCATTGATTTTAGGTTTATTAGATGCACACCAACTGTTAATCAAGCTTACGCTATCACTCGATATCTTAAGAGCTGAATTTAAATCACTGTGAGTAGAAAGAAAAGTCGCATCATCCGCGTAATGGATACACGAGATGCCGGGTGGTAAACATAAAGGCATATCATTAATATAAATAAGAAATAGTAGTGGACCTAAAGTAGATCCTTGGGGTATTCCAGTAGTTACAGGTAGTTTTTGAGAAAGTCTTTGTTTAAAAAGAACACAATGAGTTCAATTTTTTAGATATGTTTGAAATTAATGAGCAACTAAAGGATGAAAATTATACATGCATGAGTTTCTTGATGAGGATTTCATGATTGACGCCGTCAAATGCTTTTGACAGCTCAAAATAGATCGCTACAGAGAGTATTTTTTAATCAAATCC
Source organism: Vesta saturnalis (assembly GCA_036346205.1). NCBI lineage: Eukaryota > Metazoa > Arthropoda > Insecta > Coleoptera > Lampyridae > Vesta > Vesta saturnalis. Next base: position 9,862,074 of record JARFJB010000902.1, on the reverse strand, counting down.
TGCTAATATATAGATAGCTAGTGAATTATATAAGTCTTAGACGTATTTCGTCCTTTACGAAAACCGTATTGCTTGTCGTGAAATATTGTGTTGTTCTCGAAATATGCCATTATTTGATTATACAAGACTATTCAAATATTTTAGAGAATATGGGCAAGATGGAAATAGGCCTATAGCAATTCGCATCATCATTGTCACTGTTTTTAGGAATTGGTAAAATTATCCCAGTTTTTAATATTTCAAGAAAGTTTCCCGACTTAATCATAGCGATGCAGATTATAGTTAAGGGTTCGATTAATAAAATTCCTTTTAAGCAATTTCTCTTGGCGAAAGTCCGGCCTCTCTCATGTCAATAATACGGCCACGTTCAAAATCAGTCAATTGGGAAAAATGTTGATATTGACGTACTGTTAATCAGTTGCAGATTGTGGTTAAGGGTTCGACTAATAAAGTAATATTCTTTTTAATTAAGTTATCACTTAATCCGTACACATCTTTATACTTAGTATTTTTTATTTTCATCATAGCATCTCGAAGAACGATTTGGGATACATTAGAAAATTCAAAACTGAAGTCATTAGGTACAGAAAAATTACGATAGGTAGATGGGTATATGTTATTGCTGACAAGATTATTAATTGTTATGTTTCCTGCAGTATTAAAATGTACCTATGAGAAAATCGTCGGCGGTTAACGATGTTTGGATAAGCGCATTCGAGTTTCTGAATGAATTTATAATTGACCACATTGCTTTAGTTGAATTCCTGGAGTTGTGTATAAATCTGTCATTAGTTATGATTTGAACACGTTTAATTACCTTTCTGTATACATTTGAATCTTGATTGCATACAAATTAGCTAAGCGATATTTTTTATACAGGCAAGTAAACAGTTTGCGTTTCCCCTAAGATTCCTGAGATCATTATAGAACCAATTGAGATTATTACTACAGGTTTTAGATGTAATTTTCTTGTTAGGAAACCATGACAGAAAAGCACTGTAGAATGTATTAAAAAAAGAAACAAATGAAGAATTTCCACACATTTTGTTCCGATATTAAAGCATTCCAGTGATGCTGTGTAAACATAGCAAAGAACTTGATGTAGCCAGCTTCTGTTAAAGGACGAGTAATCATTTCTATATACGAATTTGACTTTACCAGATTAGGGTCAGATAAACTTATCTTTTGGTCAAGATGGTCTGAAAGGCCTGTTTCATACGTGTCCGAAGTGTAAGTACTAGTAGAAAAATTTTAAAAAATGTTGTCAATACAATTTTTACCGCGAGTAGGTGTAAAAATTGTTTGTAGAAGGCCGTATCTTAATAATAGATTGGTTAGGATTTGTGATCTATTACTTAGCTCTAAAAAGTTAATGTTAAAATCTCCTAATATAGCACACTGAAATTCAGAAGTTTTTCAAGAACTATTATTATTGCAAAACAAATTAAAGTCTCCTAGAGGGGATCTATAAATTGTTATGATTACTATGTTTGAATTAATTTGTAAAGCACAAACTTCAAAATGAATTTCAACGGAAATGTGATTAATAAACGATAAAGCTTTCGCCTTATACTTGTTTTTTTGTCATTATTAATACATGAATAGTGTTGGATCTGCAAAAATAAGTAACAGCACTCCAAAATCACTTATCAAATTCTCGTCTGTAAACCAGTGCTCGCTAACACACACTATATCACAGTTTTTGTCGACTAAAAGTGATTCGAATTCAGATAACTTATTTTTTAGGCACTGTATATTAACGTGAAAAATTGTCAAAGTGGTTCAAGACCTCCCATGCACTACATTACAGCACGCATGCCATAAAGTGACAAATTTGTTAACTATTTTGACGTTAATAACCAAGGCATTCTAGTGCTAGTCGACAACAAAAACATGTCTACACATTTTCTTATAAAATAATCATTATTCAGATACTGAAAAAATTTACACAGACACTTAAATTCTACCTTTTTTTGTCGCTAAATTACGCGTCGTATCAAAAATTTGCACATAATTGAACATAATTAATCTATATATTGGTATTTCTTTAAAATATACAACCGTTTCATAAATATCTGATAAAAGCTAATCAGTTCCAGAAGAAACGAAAACAAACTTAAATACAAAATTTTAGGTACGTACGTAACGAATTATTATATATTACAACATACATCGACACGTCCACACACACATATGTATATTTAGATTGGGAGGTAAAAAGATTTTGCAATTACTATACGCTTCAGTGCAGCAGAATTTCCTTTGAAATACAATGCATAAAATATTTCAACACACGCGTGTGAAACTCTAATTAAAAAATTGAATGAGGAATTACAATTTAGTACATATTCAACACGTTTTGAGCATAATTTGTCATAAGCTGATGCGGCGGTTAATATGTTCGATATTTGTATAGGTACATGATGTGAATTTAATTATAATCAATATCACAGTGGTAGAATATCGTCACAACAAATATAGCATAAAGATATTTTAAATTTAATATTATACCCTTAAATTTGAATTTTACTGTGGTATTTACACAACATGAGCTGGAACTATAAAAATTTCAAATATTGATCATCAACGTTTTCGACAAAAGACCATTCGGCGTTTTCAAGGAAACTGCTCAAACTTCGTTATTCTAAATGAACTAGTAAATTGTAGGGTTTATTATATATAATTAATACAAAATTAAACCCGCAAGTTAGCAACAGATTTAAGCAACAGTACTTTGTACTTTGACTAAAATTGAACCTGAAAACAAAATTTAAAACTATACTCCGTTTTGAAATTACGTAATTTTTAGAATAATGTACCTCGCGGTAGTAGTTGGGTTGTTGAAGGCTGTTGTACATTCCGTATTTTTATTTCTCTAACTTTTTATGTTAAAGGAATTCACTAACAATAATATAAGCGCGAAAAAATGTACAGGGTGGTCCACCCAAGATGATCATGTAACTTATCTCGAAACCTGTCGCAGTTACAGAAAAAGGTTAATAAATGGGAAATAATGAATTTTTGTGCATACAGGGTATTCAGTTTTGCGTCAATTGGAACCAACTTTTTTATTTTAAATGTAATACCCTATACCGGGTGGGCCAATAGTTATTTCTAAAGTTTTTTGAAGGGATGTGGTGGGATATCCTTAAGGCTACAACTCTAAAATATTTTCGCTTGAATCGCAAAGTTTATACAGGGTGATTTATATAAAAGTTGCATTTTTTAAATGGAAACCCCTGTATATTATTACATATTTCGATTCCTTGGTCAATTCTAGTGTGACTTTATGTATCATACATGGTACCTAACGAATCGTTTAGCCGCAATTAGTCATTTTTACAAAATAGTAAATGTCTGAAAAAATGAAATATCGCTGTGATCACAAAACTTAGAAGGCCATGACTATGCGATGTTACTAGACATGAAATGTACTAGCGTAGACCGGATGGTCAAATCTGAATTCTACGTGTGTTTAGAGAAATTACTTTCAATTTAGACAATTTCAACCAATGGTAACTTGATTTTTTCAAATGGAACGGCCATTTTTTCATTCAGAAATTTGTCGTTATCTATTTTCGGTAGAACAATTTCTGATTAATTTGCTGAATTTTTCAATTTTTCAATTTGTATTATCTAGTAACCCGTTGAAAATAAACAAAAAACGACTCACATTATAAAACATTATTTATTAAGTAGAAAATCATATAAACACAAGATACAAAATTACTAGCTAAAATAAAAATCAAAATTATTTGAATTAATGTTCAAAATGTGTATCACCTTGTTCTAAGCAAATTTGAATTCTAGGATCAAAAGAATTGTTAACCCAATTTAACATTACGGGGTTGATAGTTGCAAAAATGTTTCGTATTCTATTTTTCACACTTCCGCAGTGGTTGGTAGTTCAGCATACACTTTTGCCTTGATGTACACCCGCAAAAAGAAATTAAGCGCAGAAATTTCTGGAGCTATGGGCCATCGTGTTGGCCCATCCCTTCCTATCCACTTTTCAACAAATGCATTATTAGACTATTCACTTACTACGCGGAGACAGTGTGGAGGTGTGCCATCTTGCTGAAGTATATGCCCCCAATTGTGTGAGCGGTACATCTTCCAGAACCAGAGATTAATCGACCATTTCTCCTGACGATGAACTCGGAAATAGTGAGGGTTTTCATCTGAGTAATAATGAAGATTGTGCTAGTTAACAAATCCATTGCGGCGGAAGGTGCACACACCTATAAATATGATCTTATCCAAAAAAAAAATTTTTTTAATTATTCTTCTGACAGATATTCTACTTACTTGAAAATCTCTTTCGAGATGTGTACCCGTATGCGAATTTTCTATTACTGCGGTTAAAATATTGAGTTAATTATCTTCGATCGACGCAGGTTTAATTCTTTCCTGCAAGATAATGAGCTCATTATACCTGTTGCAATAAATCCTTCAGATTTTTTAACGATTCTTCCCTTGGGTGACGCTCCCGGTCAGGATCTCTTATTTTGTACACTAGACTCGCTAGAAATGGATATCTTGAGCATTCTCTAAGAGTAAAAACCAATCTATCATTTCATTTTGAGAAAATCCTGCCATTTTTATCAGTTAAATTTAAAGTTAACTACTCAAAAGAAGCCCTAACCAGATATATCAGCACGAAGTAGTACCTAATGTCAAAGTAAAATTAACGTGACAGACTTGGTTTATTTTTCACAGCCTGCTAGTTATTCACAGAAACTGAATATTTAAAAACACAGCAAATTAATATGAAATTAAAAGAAATCTACCGAAGATAGATACCGACAAATTTATATCCTTAGAAAGATAAAAAAAAATCCGCATTAGATGCAAAAATGAAAAATTATTTTTATTTTAGCTCGTAATTTTGTTTTTTGCGTTTATGTTGTTCTACTTAATAAATAATGTTTTATAATGTGAATCGTTTTTTCTTTTGGACGGTGCCAATAGATGGTATGAATGTTGGAACACCACATATCCATAGGGGAAATGCACAAGTGGAAAGATACATGCGTAACCTACTTAGGATCGAAACTATCACCAAGTCAGAATGGCCGAGCGGCTTATGGAAGATACAGCTGGTATTCAACAGTACTGTCCAAAAGTCTACGGGTATGACCCCTCTTCAACTTTTGTTAGGCATTAATGGCTTCACCCCTATGATACAAGCTCTATTGCAAAATTTTTCGGAAGATTTAACGCCTGTTCGTAATCGGGAAATAGACAGGCAGCGAGTTTCACAAAAGTTATCCCAAACAAATGTAGAAGAGAGTAATCGCAAAAGGAAAGATTTTACACATTTTACACCAGGCAATTTGGTTTTAATGCACCGTGATTCACAGATGCATATCAGTAAAATAGATGTATGTAATTCCATAAACATGTCAGAATATTGTAACTAGGAAATGCTGACTTAGTAGGTTTATGAGGGCCGCTACCGGCCAAGGAAAACGTTTCGGTTGACTACGCCTCATTTTGGCATATATTTAGAAATAAAAGAGGATGATGGACAGTCAATCGTAAGATTTTCCGGTGCTCGGATATATTGCCGCTCTCTCTTGTTTTGCAATCGAATAAATCTCACGTGTGTTTATTTTTACTTTTTTTCTTTATTTTTTTGCCTTTAATTGTAAAACTTCTATATATATATATATATATATATATATATATATATATATATATATACTAACCTCCATAAAAATTGCAACACCTAGAATTTATTGAACGATTTTATTGAAATTTTCGTTAACGATGTCTTTCATTAGAACAAACAAACCATTAAAATTTGAAAACAAAAGAACAAAAACTAAAAATGAGTTGCTCTGCCACGATTTGTAATGCACTCATTTAGACGGCGTGGTATGCTATCAATCAAGTGAATCCGTAGCCGGAGATCGTGTAAGTTATCTGGAGAGTGTGGTAAATTACCCAGTCGCCTACCGACCTCATCCCATACATGTTCAATGGGCGACAAATCAGGCGACCGAGCAGGCCATGGGAGGACGGCAATGTTAGCTTCTTCCAAAAAACGTGTTGTAGCCCTTGCCGTATGAGGGCGCGCAGTATCCTGTTGGATCAATGAAGACCAAGGGTGATCTGCTACCGTAACATATCGCACCCCATATCATCACTCCTTGTGTGAGAGCTGTGTTGCGTTCCACAAAAAATGTTGGATTTTTACATTCTCCACGCATCCGTCTGACCTTCCTACGATCATCGTGGGCCCACAAGTAAAATCGGGACTCGTCACTAAACACAATTCGATGCCATTCTTGCGCCCAATTCGCTCTTTCGTTGCTCCATTCTAGCCTGCATAGACGGTGAAGTGGTGTAAGAGGAAGACATAAAAATGGACAGGTACACTAAAAATGAAAAAGTGGAAATTGTTATGTGGTACCAGAACGCTAATAGTTTACAAACCGTTCGGGATATGTTTTCAGTCAAGTATCCCGAACGGCCTGTACCGTATAAAAAGATTATTTTTAACACTTTCAACAAATGGAAATAAGATAGTTGTATTTTAAGTTTTCATAAAAAAAGAAATAAAATGAATCATGTTTTAATGGAGCAGATGAAGTTGGGATATCTTATGTTATGTAGAGGAACGGCCTATTGGATCGCTTTTGAAGTATCGTATAGTACAGTGTACAAAACCCTGAAAGAGTTAAATTATAAGCCGTATAAAATATCAAACCACCAGGAGCTTTCTTAGGAAGATAAACAAAGAAGATCAGATTTTTGTGAAAGAATGTTTGATTTGATAAATCAAAATGAAGAAATTTTGAACAAAATCGTTTTTACAGATGAAGCTACTTTTACCTTAAATGGAGAGGTGAATTCTAAAAATTTCCGGTTAAAAATGCTTATTTTCTTTTCCATTAAACTATTAGATATTGGTCCCATATAAATCCTCATGCTCAAAACCAGGCACGAACGCAGTACTTTCAAAAAGCTAATGTCTGGATTAGAATAATAGACGATAGGCTTATTGGTTCATTTTTCAATGATGGAAACCTTAACGCACCAAAATTTCTGGAGCTGTTACGAAATTACATAATGCCATCAATTGAGATCCTGAATGTTGATAAACTTTGGTTCCAAATGGATGGAGCTCCAGCCCATTCTACTAATTTTATCACCAACTTTTTGAATAACGCCTTTCAAAGACGTTGGATTGGCATATTTGGGCCCATACTATGTCCTCCAAGATCAGTCGACTTGTCCCCAAATGACTTTGTTCTTTGGGGTTACCTAAAAAACTGAACGGAGGTTGGAAGCATAATGATATCGCAGCAACAAATTAGAGCAACAGAAATATCATCTAGTATGAAGTTAATTAATAAGTGTTCCGATTGCACTATCAATATCAATATTCATTATAAAATGGATAAATAATTTAGTTATTTTTTGTTCAAATTCCAATGTATTATTATTTATTAATTAAAAGTCTTCAACGTTCATCTACGTTCATCATCAAAATTTTTAAATAATAAAAAAATACAAAGTCATGTGCGTAAAAATGTTTTCTATAACTGTCAAAAAATGTTTATATTTTTTCACTAAATGCCAGTGTGCGAAATGTCAATTTTTTTAATTGCAAACTATTTTTTCACGTTGTCCATGGCAACGTGCAAAATATTTTGCACACTAGGGCGCAAAATAAATTGGAAGAATCAATCACTTGAAGTAAAAAAAATACTCAAATGATACTTTTAATTTAACGAAAACTAACAAATACTAAGTAAGATAATATAGTTTATTTTACCAATATAACTACTAATATTCCAAACTGTTTTATTTACAATATTGATATTAATAAAACTAGTATTGTTAAACATGATATCTCCATAGATACGATTTATGTGGCAACATTTGAATTATTTAATAAAGTTCAAAGAAATTCTCAAATATAAGTTATAGAAAATATATTGTTTGTATATTTCGTGGTAAAATTCGTGTTTTATGGCACATTCTCACCATTTACAAAATACTCATTTTGCACACTTAATACAAAAATAACTATTAAAGTCGTGCGTGAAGTACAAATTCACACGCACTTATTGAAACGTTAATATCGTCATTTTGAGACAGCTGTAGAAAAAAATCTTATATCAAATTGATTAATAGAAATTAAGTGTGACCTGTTGATTACAAAAAATGTACGAATTTGCATTTTAAAGCGGATTGATCCATCTAAATCTCAACTACAGTCAAAGTTTTAACTCGGTAATTTAGATGGACAACAGCTTGAAGTTAAAATCCGATACAAAGTTTCTCAGTACCCAGCTGGCATGTAAAAGCAAATATTCTAACAAAGACTTGAAACGCTTTTTGAATAAATTTTGTAGACGACATTTTTATGTAGTTGCTTTCTTATTCCATTATAGCGTTACGAAATTCCATGCTAAATTAAAGCAAGTATTGTTTTCGTTAAAGTAAAGAACAAAGATATAGAAAATTAAAGGACTTACTTTGGCTGTAAATAAAAGGCGTGTAATTTATTGAAGAGTTTCAGTTAGGTACAAGGATAAGATTAGGTAATGCTTTTGAAAGATTTGATTTTTATCAATGTCTGAAAGAAAACGAGTGGAATTGATCAAAGCGGGATTGAAAGTATACGAGGCATGAGTAGTAAAAACAAGCTACAACATAAACTTTGAATGACAAAGTTACGTAATTATTTTTTAATACTAACTTCATTATAAATCGAAACGTTTAATGATGTGAGCGTACCAAAAAAATAAATGTAATTTAATGGTTTTCCAGTATTATAAGAGATACCAATTTAGTTCTTTGCTTTTGATGTAACACTATACAAAAATATATTTTATTTTTTTATTTTATAAAACTCGAATTTTTTTTTATTATAAGTTCAAAAGCATGTAATTAAAAATTATTAATTTTATTAAATACATAAATAAAAACTTTACCTCGAGTAGCATTTGAACCTACGGCATCTACTTTGCTAGAGTAGCGCTCGAACAAACTCAGCTAAGTATTTAATAAAATGATTAATAATTTTTTGATTTTTCGTCATGATAACTAGTATCATTTAGTAAATGATATTACATAAAAATAATATTCTCTATTAATGGATTGAATATGTAAACTTCCACGATTTAAATCATTATTATGAACACCTACTATGTAAAGTTATATAAACTTTATACATTTATATAGCAATTTCAGTTATCGTCGTCAGTAAAGAACACATCACAAAAATTATGAGTTTTCAAATACATTTATAACATATAAAAATGCAAAAAATACACCTACTGCAACAATTTAGTAAAATAAAATAACAGATTTACAAAAGCATGTACCGGGTGGACCGATTTCGATGGGATTGCAAGGTCTCTATTAATGGATGGAATATGTAAACTTCCACGATTTAAATCATTATTATGGACACCTACTATGTAAAGTTATATAAACTTTATACATTTATATAGCAATTTCAGCTATCGTCGTCAGTAAAGAACACATCACAAAAATTATGAGTTTTCAAATACATTTATAACATATAAAAATGCAAAAAATATACCTGCTGCAACAATTTAGTAAAATAAAATAACAGATTTACAAACGCATGTACCGGGTGGACCGATTTCGAAGGGATTGCAAGATATCTCGGTAACTATTACTGTTAGCGCAAAACTGTTCACGTAGCATTAGGCCAACTTTTTGAGACAAATTAAACAGCGACAACAAAAATTTGCTATCTTTTCTCATTTTTGATGCAGGGACCAAAATTGAATTTTTCCAAATTTCGATAGGGTTCCATATCTCATCTGTTGATAAAAATTCAGGAAAAAGTGTAAAGACATTTCTTGTGCAGTTTTTAGCGTAGAATCAAATGGAGTAGTCAATTTTTAAATTTGGTCACCAATAGTCGAGATGCCACATAAACTTAGTTTTTTTTTTTTAATGGAAACCATAGTTTGACTTCATTAAAATCCTTATTTTATAAGCTTTTCAACAATATATAGTTTATCGAGGTTCTTTTAGAAATTACGAAATTACAAGTGAATTTGTTAGTTTGCACTTTTGTAAGTAGGCGATGCAATAATTTAAAACAATGAAACACAGCAAATATGTCAAAACAAAGTGAAAACTTCAGTTGTGCATTAAAACACAGATAACACAAGTTTATTGTTGATAGTTAAAATGAATCGTTATGAAAATTATGAAAAGTATGATATGTCGAAAATATTCATTCAGTGTGGAGAAAATTCGGAAGAAACGGAACGTTTATACTTGCAGAGTTTCCCAGAAAGGCATCAGCCTAATAAAAAGATACATAAGAGGTAAATAAACGTTAAAGACTCTAAAGCCGCTTTTCGAACATGATTATTTTTGTTATTGCAGGCTACAAAGTAATTTAAATAATTTAGGGTCATTTACCCGACCACGTCCGAATCATTACGATATAGCAAATCGTGAACAAGATGCCTTAAATGTTTTAGCATGTGTTGAAGCCTACCCTAATACTTCTAGAAGAGAAATTGAACAAGATGTTGGTATTTCCAAAACAAAATCGCTAAAAATTTTGAAACTTTATAAAAATAAACCTTATAAGATTCATATAAACCAATACCTTTATTCAAAAGATCTTGAAAAACGATTACAATTTTGCCAATGCTATATTGATAGATGTACTGCAATGCCTAATTTTCATCAAAATATAATTTGGACAGATGAAGCTCATATAAGTAGTGCTGGTATTTTCAATCGTCACAATCATCATCACTGGGCAAATGAAAATTTACATGTAGCGGTACCTAGGCGTAGTCAAGGCAGGTTTGGATTTAATGTTTGGTGTTGCTTAAAAGGGAATAAATTACACTATTGCATTTTTGAAGGAAATCTTACCGCATATCGATATTTAGAACTATTACGTATTGAGCTTGACGAATTCTTTTTTTCCAGCAAGATGGTGCTCCAGCACACAATGCTATGGTAGTGAGAAATTATTTAAATGATAAATTTCCAAACTGTTGGTTAGGTACCTTTGGACCAATTCCATGGCCACCAAGGTCGCCTGATCTAACAGCTTTGGACTATTTTCTATGGGGTTTCATAAAAAATGAAATTTACAAAAAACAAACAATACTATGGCAGAATTACAAAACAATTTACATGCTGCCTTTCAAAAAATTAAGCCGCTCCAAATATCAGCTGCAATTTCATCATTACAACGACGATGTCAGTTATGCAAAATGGCAGCCAGTTTGAACAATTTATGTAAAAGTAATATTATCATGTGTTTGACAGTTGGTTTATTTTTGTAACCTTGTTCTTAGAATTAAATAATTATACCTTTCGTTTGACATATTTGCTGTGTTTCATTGTTTTAAATTATTGCATCGCCTACTTACAAAAGTGCAAACTAACAAATTCGCTTGTAATTCCGTAATTTTCTAAAAGAACCTCTATAAACTATATATTGTTGAAAAGCTTATAAAATAAGAATTTTAATGAAGTCAAAGCCAACTATGGTTTCCATTTAAAAAAGAAACTAAGTTTATGTGGCATCTCGACTATTGGTGACCAAATTTAAAAATTGACGACTCCATTTGATTCTACGCTAAAAACTGCACAAGAAATGTCTTTACACTTTTTCCTGAATTTTTAGCAACAGATGAGATATGGAACCCTATCGAAATTTGGAAAAATTCAATTTTGGTCCCGGCATCAAAAATGAAAAAAGATAGCAAATTTTTGTTTTCGCTGTTTAATTTGTCTCAAAAAGTTGGCCTAATGCGACGTGAACAGTTTTGCGCTAACAGTAATAGTTACCGATATATCTTGCAATCCCATCGAAATCGGTCCACCCTGTATACTCCCCAAGTTTTTATAATAAAATGTTTTTCTGTATATTCTTTTAAATAACGCATCCACTCTTTAGCACTCCTTATGTTCATTACAACTTTTATAAATTATTGTTACAGTTCGCTTAATTACTTTTGTTAACGTCCTCATTAAAATCGACTCTTTAACAGTTTAAGTGGGTAATATTACTAGATGGAAGTGTAGCTAGAGTCATTTTATGTAAGTTCCTTGCTTGTGACCAACCACGGCGTACTTTATACCAGGCGGGACAGTCAGCTCAGACGACGACGTCGGTAGGTCGATTTCCGAAAGTATTGATGAACGGACAGAATTCCTTGTTGTTAATCAAATTTGAACGACTAAAAACCAAAATGTTCCTAGAATTGAACGATGCTTGTTATTCTTTATCTCTAAATGTAAAAGTGATTAGGATACTAAATGTTTAAGTTTAACTTCTATAATTTACTTGAAATTGACACTAATGCAACACGAATAATAAAAAAGTCGGGAATTCATTTCAATCTTTTTAATTTTCTTTTTGACGCCAAACTTGTTTTGCGGTCTGCAATTACATTATTTCTTAATTTTTTAGTTAGACAAAACAATATTACGTGCATTGCAAACAAATTGCATCAGCATGTTTCATGATTATTGTATCAATTCATTAACTGATAGAAACTATAGGAAACAGCTCGTAATCCTATTCATATTATTAATCAACCAGATTTCTTAAAATTAGTAAAATATCCATGTATTTTTTTTTAATTAATTTAACTGCATTTTGGGTAAATACAGCCATTAATTAGACTTTTATTGCAATGCTTTAAATTATCGCTATGATATTAAATTTTTTTGACGCTCACAATTGATTTATAGAGGTTTCGTAATTTTTTATACAATGCAATATTTTGCAACATTAAAAAAAGTAGTACTATGACAAGTGTTTCGAGAATCCGGTACATGGCATATGCGAATCATATTCCGACACATATTACTAGAATTTGTTAGTCAAGCCTAAAATTCCACGATTTCTATATGCTACTGCCTACCTACCAGTCCAATATTCCCGCCTGGTATAGAGTACGCCGTGGACCAACGCGTTGTCTAGGTTTCTTAGGGTATTATATGTGATGCATTATCACCCTTATAATATTTAAAACGGTGTGATTATTGGATGATTGCTTCGAGTGAGTAAGCATCATATACTTTATTCAATTGTTAACAAAGGTATAACAGATATTTATGTATTAAGGGCATAATCAGAAGATTATGGCTCGAGGGAATGTTAAAAGCCCGACGCTAAGGTACTGTTTGTTTGTAAATAATTTGCATTCTAAAATGGAAGGTGAAAACGCAAAAACTTATTCACAAGAAATTTTAGATGAATTTGAGGCCGCCGGAAAAAATAATTCCAAGTAAATCGGAATATTTATACATAAAAGAGTACGAAGAGTTTTGCGCGTGGCGGAGCACAAAAAATGTGTCCACAAAATGTAATGAAAAAGTTGTGATGGCAAACTTGTCTCAAATGGTAAGGGATTGTATATATATACATTAGTCAATTATCTCTATTCAATAAATATCTATTTTTGCAGTCAAAGATCTATAAGCCGTCGTCACTGTGGTGTTTATATTCTAAATTGAAAAAGATGTTCAAGTTGCAGGAAGATGTTGATATATCTCGTTTTTCCATGCTCACAGAATTCATGAAGAATAATTCTGTAGGTGATCAAGCTAAAAAGTTGTATGTATTGCAACGGAATCAAATTGAAGAATTCATGTTGAAGGCGCCTGATCATACGTACTTGCTAGTTAAGGTATAACGATTTTAGTTTTTTTTTTCCAATTCTCATTATAAAAATTATTGTGTTTTATAGGTTGTCACAGCCTTTGGTATTTTTGGAGCATGTCGTCGCGAAGAACTGCACGATTTGGCTGTACAGGACGTAAAAACCGGGGGATCAGTGCTATTAGTGAAGATCAAAAAAACCAAAACTTATACTTCGAGGCAATTTACAATTGTACCAAGCGATGGATTGGTTGATTACGTCTCTTTGTACCGAAAATATGCAGCATTACGACCGGAATATACTAAAATTGACAGCTTGTGTTTGTCGTATCATAATGGCAAATGTAGTGCTCAGACTGTTGGGAAAAACACCTTAGGCAAAATGCCGAGGATAATAGCAGAGTTCCTCAATCTACCAGATGCCCATAAGTACACAGGGCACTGCTTTCGCAGGAGTGCGGCGACGATCTTTGCAGAAAGCGGCGGTGATACAAGGGCACTGAAGCAGCTTGGTGGATGGCGATCGGATAAAGTAGCCGAATCATATGTAGAGAATTCTCTGCAAAATAAAATTAAAATTGCTCAGAACATTACTGGTACAGCAGCTATAAGTATACCACAAAACGGCGAAGCTTTGGTGTTGGCTCATCTGGAGTTACAATTTCCAACTGTATTTTCAATTTTTATAAAGAATAAGTTTCATTACTATTATTTTTATTAATAAAGGTTGTATAGTAAGGTTGTTGTTTCAATAATTCTTTCAACTTACGTGACATATGCCTTGTGTTTGCTGTCAATCATGCTGCTTAGCAACAATGACATTTCCGTGCTATAAAGACCACATTACGCCCGCATTTGGGGGCGTATAAAGACATTATGGTGGCAAAATAAAATAAAACAGTTTTATCTTTTAGACTTAGCTGGAATTCTCAAAAGCAAACTTGATTTGATAAAACTGAAGAAAGAAATGCTTTGATTTTGTTGAAATTTAGTGGTAGATTAAAGAATACAGCTTATTGCTTCTATAATAATGTTACCTTTTCAGAGTCTATTTTGAATTTTACTTGAGATTTATCAGCACATATTGATCATTGACAGATATTGAGTTTAACGACTCCCTTTTGATTTTTCAGACTAGGTTAGTTAAAATACTTTTAAAACCCTGCTTGAATTGGATTACTTAAATGTATTGTTTTAACTACATTACATTGAATTTTTCCATTTCATACTTGATACATTAAACCGGCCGTTGAGAAGATGTTGTCGAGGCAAGCGGACGATTAAAGCAAATGTCAGTTGTGCACTTACGTGTGTTTTTACTTTCGAATTAAATTAAGATTTCAAAACTTAATGTTTCCTTATTAAGTGGAAACATCTAAAATTAGTGACACTCTTTCATATTTATATGATTAACTTGTGTAAATTACACATACACTTCTTCCACTTTTAAATACATTCTGGGGTTTAACGTTTGGTTATGGTATAATATAACCCGTTCTTCATTTATATTTTGGCTAAACTCGCACTCCACGATCGATTAAATCGAAGAAAATGTAGCTACTGCGTTTTTCAAACTCTGTACATACGAGCCATTTTAATAACACACGGTAACTAACAATTCCCACAAAATTTTAAATTTGTGCTAAACGATAGGAATAGATAAAGTGTGGATAACACACCACTATTAGCCTTGGAAAACGATTTTTTTTAATCAATTAATTTTATTGTAACCCGCACGGGTTTGTCACGATGTAAGAAATGACGAAAATTGAGTATCGAGTCATCAATTTCCTTACTCGAGAATTTTGCTCAAAGCTGGTCAACGGGAAAAAATCGGCATTGCATTCTGTAGAAAGGATTGTTTGAAACGACTTCGAATGGAAGAGGAATCCTCTAAACATAAAGAACGGTGGAGATGGTGACGGGCCCTCTTATTAAGGACTTTTTTCATCAATTAATTTTATTGTAACTCGCACGGGTTTGTCACGATGTAAGAAATGACGAAAATTGAGTATCGAGTCATCAATTTCCTTACTCGAGAATTTTGCTCAAAGCTGGTAAACGGGAAAAAATCGGCATTGCATTCTGTAGAAAGGATTGGTTGAAACGACTTCGAATGGAACAGGAATCCTCTAAACATAAAGAACGGTGGAGGTGGTGACGGGCCGTCTCATTAAGGACTTTTTTCATCAATTAATTTTATTGTAACTCGCACGGGTTTGTCACGATGTAAGAAATGACGAAAATTGAGTATCGAGTCATCAATTTCCTTACTCGAGAATTTTGCTCAAAGCTAGTAAACGGGAAAAATCGCCATTGCATTCTGTAGAAAGGATTGGTTGAAACGACTTCGAATGGAACAGGAATCCTCTAAACATAAAGAACGGTGGAGGTGGTGACGGGCCGTCTCATTAAGGACTTTTTCATCAATTAATTTTATTGTAACTCGCACGGGTTTGTCACGATGTAAGAAATGACGAAAATTGAGTATCGAGTCATCAATTTCCTTACTCGAGAATTTTGCTCAAAGCTGGTAAACGGGAAAAATCGGCATTGCATTCTGTAGAAAGGATTGGTTGAAACGACTTCGAATGGAACAGGAATCCTCTAAACATAAAGAACGGTGGAGGTGGTGACGGGCCGTCTCATTAAGAACTTTTTCATCAATTAATTTTATTGTAACTCGCACGGGTTTGTCACGATGTAAGAAATGACGAAAATTGAGTATCGAGTCATCAATTTCCTTACTCGAGAATTTTGCTCAAAGCTGGTAAACGGGAAAAATCGGCATTGCATTCTGTAGAAAGGATTGGTTGAAACGACTTCGAATGGAACAGGAATCCTCTAAACATAAAGAACGGTGGAGGTGGTGACGGGCCGTCTCATTAAGGACTTTTTTCATCAATTAATTTTATTGTAACTCGCACGGGTTTGTCACGATGTAAGAAATGACGAAAATTGAGTATCGAGTCATCAATTTCCTTACTCGAGAATTTTGCTCAAAGCTAGTAAACGGGACAAAATCGCCATTGCATTCTGTAGAATGGATTGGTTGAAACGACTTCGAATGGAACAGGAATCCTCTATACATAAAGATCGGTGGAGGTGGTGACGGGCCGTCTCATTAAGGACTTTTTTCATCAATTAATTTTATTGTAACTCGCACGGGTTTGTCACGATGTAAGAAATGACGAAAATTGAGTATCGAGTCATCAATTTCCTTACTCGAGAATTTTGCTCAAAGCTGGTAAACGGGAAAAATCGGCATTGCATTCTGTAGAAAGGATTGGTTGAAACGACTTCGAATGGAACAGGAATCCTCTAAACATAAAGAACGGTGGAGGTGGTGACGGGCCGTCTCATTAAGAACTTTTTTCATCAATTAATTTTATTGTAACTCGCACGGGTTTGTCACGATGTAAGAAATGACGAAAATTGAGTATCGAGTCATCAATTTCCTTACTCGAGAATTTTGCTCAAAGCTGGTAAACGGGAAAAAATCGGCATTGCATTCTGTAGAAAGGATTGGTTGAAACGACTTCGAATGGAACAGGAATCCTCTAAACATAAAGAACGGTGGAGGTGGTGACGGGCCGTCTCATTAAGGACTTTTTTCATCAATTAATTTTATTGTAACTCGCACGGGTTTGTCACGATGTAAGAAATGACGAAAATTGAGTATCGAGTCATCAATTTCCTTACTCGAGAATTTTGCTCAAAGCTAGTAAACGGGAAAAAATCGCCATTGCATTCTGTAGAATGGATTGGTTGAAACGACTTCGAATGGAACAGGAATCCTCTAAACATAAAGAACGGTGGAGGTGGTGACGGGCCGTCTCATTAAGGACTTTTTTCATCAATTAATTTTATTGTAACTCGCACGGGTTTGTCACGATGTAAGAAATGACGAAAATTGAGTATCGAGTCATCAATTTCCTTACTCGAGAATTTTGCTCAAAGCTGGTAAACGGGAAAAAATCGGCATTGCATTCTGTAGAAAGGATTGGTTGAAACGACTTCGAATGGAACAGGAATCCTCTAAACATAAAGAACGGTGGAGGTGGTGACGGGCCGTCTCATTAAGAACTTTTTTCATCAATTAATTTTATTGTAACTCGCACGGGTTTGTCACGATGTAAGAAATTACGAAAATTGAGTATCGAGTCATCAATTTCCTTACTCGAGAATTTTGCTCAAAGCTAGTAAACGGGAAAAAATCGCCATTGCATTCTGTAGAAAGGATTGGTTGAAACGACTTCGAATGGAACAGGAATCCTCTAAACATAAAGAACGGTGGAGGTGGTGACGGGCCGTCTCATTAAGGACTTTTTTCATCAATTAATTTTATTGTAACTCGCACGGGTTTGTCACGATGTAAGAAATGACGAAAATTGAGTATCGAGTCATCAATTTCCTTACTCGAGAATTTTGCTCAAAGCTGGTAAACGGGAAAAAATCGGCATCGCATTCTGTAGAAAGGATTGATTGAAACGACTTCGAATGGAACAGGAATCCTCTAAATATAAAGAACTTTGGAGGTGGTGACGGGCCGTCTCATTAAGGACTTTTTTCATCAATTAATTTTATTGTAACTCGCACGGGTTTGTCACGATGTAAGAAATGACGAAAATTGAGTATCGAGTCATCAATTTCCTTACTCGAGAATTTTGCTCAAAGCTAGTAAACGGGAAAAATCGCCATTGCATTCTGTAGAAAGGATTGGTTGAAACGACTTCGAATGGAACAGGAATCCTCTAAACATAAAGAACGGTGGAGGTGGTGACGGGCCGTCTCATTAAGGACTTTTTTCATCAATTAATTTTATTGTAACTCGCACGGGTTTGTCACGATGTAAGAAATGACGAAAATTGAGTATCGAGTCATCAATTTCCTTACTCGAGAATTTTGCTCAAAGCTGGTAAACGGGAAAAAATCGGCATTGCATTCTGTAGAAAGGATTGGTTGAAACGACTTCGAATGGAACAGGAATCCTCTAAACATAAAGAACGGTGGAGGTGGTGACGGGCCGTCTCATTAAGAACTTTTTTCATCAATTAATTTTATTGTAACTCGCACGGGTTTGTCACGATGTAAGAAATGACGAAAATTGAGTATCGAGTCATCAATTTCCTTACTCGAGAATTTTGCTCAAAGCTAGTAAACGGGAAAAAATCGCCATTGCATTCTGTAGAAAGGATTGGTTGAAACGACTTCGAATGGAACAGGAATCCTCTAAACATAAAGAACGGTGGAGGTGGTAACGGGCCGTCTCATTAAGGACTTTTTTCATCAATTAATTTTATTGTAACTCGCACGGGTTTGTCACGATGTAAGAAATGACGAAAATTGAGTATCGAGTCATCAATTTCCTTACTCGAGAATTTTGCTCAAAGCTGGTAAACGGGAAAAAATCGGCATCGCATTCTGTAGAAAGGATTGATTGAAACGACTTCGAATGGAACAGGAATCCTCCCTCTAAACATAAAGAACGGTGGAGGTGGTGACGGGCCCTCTTATTAAGGACTTAGTATTAAGCGATCAACGCTTTAAGGTGAAAGAAACGTCACAAAAGTTGAGTTCGTCGAATTGTCCACTATCATTTAGACAGGAATAAAATTTCTGCAAAGTTAAATAATCTGAAACCCTGGATCTTTAGCAAGACCTGTAATACACAACTACACCCACATATTGTTTTGTTTTATTGTTTTTAATTACTGCGTGGTATGTGGGTGAATTTTGTTTGTTACTGCAAGGTTGGTTTCGATAGTATAGTTTTGGAACTATATCTAAAAAACGTTGTAGATATGTTGAAGACAACAGTCAAAGGGCATAAAACAATGTACGGTTCGTTTATCCAAAAGAAAAACACAGCCAAGAAAGTTTATTTAGACAAAAATAGTAAAGTGTGGATAACACACCACTATTAGCCTTGGAAAACGATTTTTTTTAATCAATTAATTTTATTGTAACCCGCACGGGTTTGTCACGATGTAAGAAATGACGAAAATTGAGTATCGAGTCATCAATTTCCTTACTCGAGAATTTTGCTCAAAGCTGGTCAACGGGAAAAAATCGGCATTGCATTCTGTAGAAAGGATTGGTTGAAACGACTTCGAATGGAAGAGGAATCCTCTAAACATAAAGAACGGTGGAGATGGTGACGGGCCCTCTTATTAAGGACTTTTTTCATCAATTAATTTTATTGTAACTCGCACGGGTTTGTCACGATGTAAGAAATGACGAAAATTGAGTATCGAGTCATCAATTTCCTTACTCGAGAATTTTGCTCAAAGCTGGTAAACGGGAAAAAATCGGCATTGCATTCTGTAGAAAGGATTGGTTGAAACGACTTCGAATGGAACAGGAATCCTCTAAACATAAAGAACGGTGGAGGTGGTGACGGGCCGTCTCATTAAGAACTTTTTTCATCAATTAATTTTATTGTAACTCGCACGGGTTTGTCACGATGTAAGAAATGACGAAAATTGAGTATCGAGTCATCCTCTAAACATAAAGAACGGTGGAGGTGGTGACGGGCCGTCTCATTAAGGACTTTTTTCATCAATTAATTTTATTGTAACTCGCACGGGTTTGTCACGATGTAAGAAATGACGAAAATTGAGTATCGAGTCATCAATTTCCTTACTCGAGAATTTTGCTCAAAGCTAGTAAACGGGAAAAAATCGCCATTGCATTCTGTAGAATGGATTGGTTGAAACGACTTCGAATGGAACAGGAATCCTCTAAACATAAAGAACGGTGGAGGTGGTGACGGGCCGTCTCATTAAGGACTTTTTTCATCAATTAATTTTATTGTAACTCGCACGGGTTTGTCACGATGTAAGAAATGACGAAAATTGAGTATCGAGTCATCAATTTCCTTACTCGAGAATTTTGCTCAAAGCTGGTAAACGGGAAAAAATCGGCATTGCATTCTGTAGAAAGGATTGGTTGAAACGACTTCGAATGGAACAGGAATCCTCTAAACATAAAGAACGGTGGAGGTGGTGACGGGCCGTCTCATTAAGAACTTTTTTCATCAATTAATTTTATTGTAACTCGCACGGGTTTGTCACGATGTAAGAAATTACGAAAATTGAGTATCGAGTCATCAATTTCCTTACTCGAGAATTTTGCTCAAAGCTAGTAAACGGGAAAAATCGCCATTGCATTCTGTAGAAAGGATTGGTTGAAACGACTTCGAATGGAACAGGAATCCTCTAAACATAAAGAACGGTGGAGGTGGTGACGGGCCGTCTCATTAAGGACTTTTTTCATCAATTAATTTTATTGTAACTCGCACGGGTTTGTCACGATGTAAGAAATGACGAAAATTGAGTATCGAGTCATCAATTTCCTTACTCGAGAATTTTGCTCAAAGCTGGTAAACGGGAAAAAATCGGCATCGCATTCTGTAGAAAGGATTGATTGAAACGACTTCGAATGGAACAGGAATCCTCTAAATATAAAGAACGGTGGAGGTGGTGACGGGCCGTCTCATTAAGGACTTTTTTCATCAATTAATTTTATTGTAACTCGCACGGGTTTGTCACGATGTAAGAAATGACGAAAATTGAGTATCGAGTCATCAATTTCCTTACTCGAGAATTTTGCTCAAAGCTAGTAAACGGGAAAAAATCGCCATTGCATTCTGTAGAAAGGATTGGTTGAAACGACTTCGAATGGAACAGGAATCCTCTAAACATAAAGAACGGTGGAGGTGGTGACGGGCCGTCTCATTAAGGACTTTTTTCATCAATTAATTTTATTGTAACTCGCACGGGTTTGTCACGATGTAAGAAATGACGAAAATTGAGTATCGAGTCATCAATTTCCTTACTCGAGAATTTTGCTCAAAGCTGGTAAACGGGAAAAATCGGCATTGCATTCTGTAGAAAGGATTGGTTGAAACGACTTCGAATGGAACAGGAATCCTCTAAACATAAAGAACGGTGGAGGTGGTGACGGGCCGTCTCATTAAGAACTTTTTCATCAATTAATTTTATTGTAACTCGCACGGGTTTGTCACGATGTAAGAAATGACGAAAATTGAGTATCGAGTCATCAATTTCCTTACTCGAGAATTTTGCTCAAAGCTAGTAAACGGGAAAAATCGCCATTGCATTCTGTAGAAAGGATTGGTTGAAACGACTTCGAATGGAACAGGAATCCTCTAAACATAAAGAACGGTGGAGGTGGTGACGGGCCGTCTCATTAAGGACTTTTTTCATCAATTAATTTTATTGTAACTCGCACGGGTTTGTCACGATGTAAGAAATGACGAAGATTGAGTATCGAGTCATCAATTTTCTTACTCGAGAATTTTGCTCAAAGCTGGTAAACGGGAAAAAATCGGCATCGCATTCTGTAGAAAGGATTGATTGAAACGACTTCGAATGGAACAGGAATCCTCCCTCTAAACATAAAGAACGGTGTAGGTGGTGACGGGACTTAGTATTAAGCGATCGACGCTTTAAGGTGAAAGAAACGCCACAAAAGTTGAGTTCGTCGAATTGTCCACTATCATTTAGACAGGAATAAAATTTCTGCAAAGTTAAATAATCTGAAACCCTGGATCTTTAGCAAGACCTGTAATACACAACTACACCCACATATTGTTTTGTTTTATTGTTTTTAATTACTGCGTGGTATGTGGGTGAATTTTGTTTGTTACTGCAAGGTTGGTTTCGATAGTATAGTTTTGGAACTATATCTAAAAAACGTTGTAGATATGTTGAAGACAACAGTCAAAGGGCATAAAACAATGTACGGTTCGTTTATCCAAAAGAAAAACACAGTCAAGAAAGTTTATTTAGACAAAAATAGTAATTGCTATTACGCATCTCTTTGAATTGCGAAGGTGTTCTCCGTATAAAATACGCAGTCAAAGGGGTACATTATTCGGCAATTCTACAGCGAGTCCCTACCCAGTATTCGAAAGACAGGACGTCGAACTAACCATAGGTGCGCGTTCGATGCACGCAAAATACATGTGCGCTAGAATTATCCAAAGCGAAACTGTAATTTTTAACAAATGTGCAAACGGAGCTTCAGTTGCGCCATTTCAGTGGCCACGAAGAGCTGAAGGCTGCAGTTTAGGCACATTTTGAGAATAAGCCTAATATTTTTAGGAATATTCAATAGTTTAGTATATTGAAAAATAAAATTTAATTGAGACTTTAGGCCTAGAAAATTTGCCGCTACCCTCTTACTTAAGCTAGATTTAGTTTGAAGTGTAATATAATACACAGGTATGTTAGGCTTACAAACTTGTCTTTAAGTCTTTAAGATATATTCGATTACGCACGTGGTCAAACCATCGACATTGGGCACGGTCATATTCGCCGGAATAAGACTATCTGCACCTTAAGTGATGAAGGCCATTTATTATCCTTATGGCGTTTGGGTAAGAATTATTTTTAAAAGGATCATTATAATCAGTTACTGTTGCTCGTATATGGAACTTGCGTTTTTCCCCGTATTCTGCTATTACAATACTGGCCATACGCACGTGATAAAAGCATTGACATTGTGCACGGTCATATTCGCCGGAATACCAATGTCTGCACCTAAGTGATCGCGGGCCATTTATTACCCTTATCTAATAAAACTAGTGTTTGGGTAAAAATTATTTTTACAAGGATCATTATAATCAGTTACTGTTGCTCGTATATGGACCTTGCGTTTTTCCTATGATTATCTGAACTGGTCGTTTGTTATTACAAGACTGCCACCATTGCACCTTTTCTTCTCCTCTTTATCTTCTTCGATTGCGTTAGTTTTGCCGTCGTGCTGTGATAATCTTAAAGTTACCGTGATAATCTTAAAGTTACATACTTTTCAAATTGCGAAAGGCGGCGATACAAGTGTTTTCCGTCGCCAATTCGATTAATTAAGTATGCATGATGCATGTAGTATGGATCTTTCTTTATTCTGCAATAAGCTAGTTTTCGTAATTACCTTGCCAATTTACCCCTGGGTGAAGAACAACTTGATCTAGCAGTCTGAGTGGTATCGTTACAAATTTAGAGTACCCAAAGGAAAAGAGAGCACTGCATCAACTGAAAGGTAATAGCTCTAATATCCCCAATTCCAAATTTGTCATAACATCCATTTTAGGTATATATTCCATTGCCACTGTTTTTGGTCACAAGATCTACTTCCCATTCCACTATAGTGACTTTTCTAAAGGGTTATTAAAATGGTGCACAAATGTACGGCAATCTGAGAAACTTACCGCAATAGAAACCGTGTGCAACCACGATACTTATTCACAACTATTCTAATATTATATAAGTGAAACAAATATTGCCCCATATCCTCAGAAAACAATTCCTTCGCTAACCCTGCAAAATATTCTTCAACAGCTTCTTTGAGTTCTTCAGAAGCAAAACGCTTTCTCGTGAGACGCTTTTTTAAATTTTTGAATAAGAAGAAGTTTGACGGAGCTAAGTCGGGGCTATAAGGTGGATGCCTTAATTCTATAAATCCACTATCAACTTTGCCTTATAAACCCAACAATTGTCGTGCAGCAACAAGTTTTTTTGTGGATAAGAACGCGGGCGTTCTTCCTCCAGAGCAGTTTTAATTGTGTTTCCATAGGTCTCCCCATTTATGGTAGACCCTCTCGGCATATTCAATAAGCAGGACTCCTTCAGTATCCATGAAAACAGTTGCCATCAGTCTTTTTCCAGAAACTGGTGTCTTTGCCGTTTTTGGTGGTGGAGAGCCCTTATGATCCCACTGCATGGATTCTTGTTTAGTAGGAGGGTCCCAGTGATGTACCCAAGTCTCACCCCGGTAATAATTCGAGAAAAAAAATTTTTGTCCTCGTCTACCTCGAGCAAATTTTCTTGAGAAACTTCTTTTCTGTACAGTTTTAGTTCAGGCGTAAGCAATTTGGGTATCCACCTTCTTCATACCCAAATCGTCATGCAAAATTTTTAGGACACTTGTTTCGGATATACCGACTTCCATTAGCAATGACAGATCTTTACACGCCGATCTTTCATCACTGATTGATTCTCGACCCCATCGAAAGAGTTTAGACCAATATTTTACTTGAATATAAGATGGTACATCTTCCCCATACACAGCAACCATTCTTTCATGAATTGCGTTTGGACCATTGCCTTCTTTTGTCCAGAACTTTATTACGCTGCGATGTTCAATCTTAGTTTCACTAATTTTATCGACAAATAGACTGTCTCAAATCTCTGTAGACAGCACAAACTAATCACAACTTAGCACGTGTACTGCATTTTTTTTAATAATTTGTTTGACATTGTTACTTTTTTGTTTCATGGCTAGGTAGATAATATAAAAGTGACGCTCTCGTACTTTCGTATCTGGTACAATGAAACAGTGAAAAGCACTAGTGTGCGAAAGTAATATTTTCTGTACGGTTAATTGTGCGATATGAATTACTTTATAGATGCTGCGGTACAGAATTAAATACACTTCAGTAAGGAAGCTTAGCTTTTTACCGAAAATCATACAATTCCAAACAGCGGAAGGGTTAAGACAGGGGTGCTCAGACTTGCACTGCTGGCGATCTACCTCAAATCGGCCCAGTAGATGCCATAAGTATGTGTGGTGCAGGATTGTATTATAGGTAGGTAGGATGTATCATGGCGTAGATAGGTCATAGGTGTAGGTCACCGCTCTTAATGAAAACCCATATCTTAAAATGCGTTTTTACACAACGACGTTTTAGTTAGTTACTAACGAATTACAACATTCTTTGGATGATGATGCATGGCACTGCATGCCCTCAGAGTACTTTTCGTAAGATGGTACGTAATTACCGAGTACTAATCACAAGCATGATGACATATGGTCAGTTAGTCGATTGCGATATTTTGACTTAATTGTTTTTATTACAGAACATGCAGACGCGCACAAATAAGTTGTCCCAAACATTGCTGTCAACAGAAGGGCAATTTGCCTTAGGTTAGGATATTTATCTTCAGATATAAAAGACCACAATTTTGTATCAGATGCTGTGGTTTTGAAATTTATATCTGAAATAGTCTGCACTACCTCATTTTCAACAGAAGATGAGTTCAGATTTCTCAATGTTTTTTACAGGAAAAAGGGCAACTCACAAAAGCTGCGATATTTGCCAATTTACTATAATGAAATTCACTCAAAATATTTGTTAATTATCTCTCATAAACATCAAAATTCAACTGAGGAATCCTTGATTTCACAGACGGAAAATGTTTCAGATCCTTTCTTTTCAGTTGCTCTATCATTAGTTGTAATTTATTTTTGAATGCGTTTATTGTGCTAATCATCTCGGTAATAGTTTTTTTTCTTTACCTTGCAGCTCCAAGTTAATGGTGATTAAAAATGTCGGCCATTTTTCGCTTTTAAGCATCTGAGTGTTATCACCTCTTTCCTGTAGAAAAGCAATTATTTCGGGCAAGAATTCTTGAAGCCTATCTAGGAATTTTCCGCGATTCAACCATATTACGTCCGTGTGAAGAACTAAATCAGTGTGTTCAGTAGATTCACTATCTTCCAACTGCAAGCGTTGCAAGCTTCGGGAACGGATGGAATTCACAACTTTTATTGCAAAACTTGTTGATGGATAATGCAATGGAAAGAGAAAAACGCAGGGAGACCGTCGTTAGCTCGACACAATGCAACAAAACGATGTTTGCTTCCAGACATGGCTGGTGCTTCATCTGCTGTAATGCACACTAGTTTATAGATTGGTAGCTTGTCACAAAATTTAAGAAAGCATCATATATATCTTCGCCACGGACTTTTCCTTTCAGAGGAATCATTGTTAAAAATTCTTCTTTAGCCGAGATGTCATTAAATACCATTCGAATAAAAATACGCAGCTGAGCAGTATCTGTCAAATCGGTGGATTTGTCGAACTGCAAATAAAAGTATATACATTCCATGATATCGTATTTTAGTTTATTTGCCACGTCCCTACTCATGACTTCAATACGCCTTGTGATAGTCGGACGAGATAACTGAAGTTCTTTAATAGCAGACATGATCTCTGTTTTATTTTTAAAACCTCCAAATAAAACCTCACCCGCTTCAATAAATGCTTCCGTCACAACCATTCCATCTTTAAAGGGTTTCCAGTGTTTCGCCAATCTATGAGAAATCTTAAAAGACGCGATCGTTGCAGCTTTGGATTGTTTGGCTGGTCTTGTGAACACGCTTTGTTGTTTTTTCAAACTAGCTATCAAATTATGCACTTTTCGTTTTCTTAATTCACTCTTTGGTGGGAAATCGTTTTCATAGTTTATATGATGCCTCTCTAAGTTCAAACGCTTAGGTATTGCTTGGCAAATGAGACAAATGCACTTATCCTTCACCATGCAAAATAAGAATTCTTCCTCCGAATCGTTATTAAAATGATATGTTTTACTTCTCTTTGCTGCATTCATTTTGTATTATGTGTAGCGGAATCGAAAGGCGACGATTGAAGCTGCGCTTTATTTATAAACTTCGTATCGCATTCGAGTTACTACTCGGACTAACTCAGACTACCGTAGGCGTATTTACATCGACGGGGACGAAGTCTCGAATATTACCGATGGGTAGTTTCGGCATGGTGTTTAATAATACTTTATTCATTGCAAAACTAGATTACACAAATTTGAAAGTACAATATTTTATATATGTATATGATTTTTTACAATTTTACATAAATAATATCAATGTCTGGGATTGTTGTAAGTTTCAAGGTAAATAATTGTATTCAACTATAATAGACTGTAGCATCCCCCAGGTACCCTATCTTGAAAAGTATAATTTGAACTTATTTGCAAGAATGCAAAATCAAGATCAAAACAATCGCTAAGTGATTTATCTTGACTTTACTGACAATAAAGTTACTATTACTCAAATTAATTGCTTGCCTTACATGGACCTGACAATAATTAAAACAGAATTTATTTACAAGACTGGTATTTTATTTCTCGCAAACCTCAAATCTGATCAAACGAAGTGGCGGTCTAGTGGTAGGTACGCTGTACTATTTGAAATAGATAGGCTGGAAGGGGTAAGTGATGCACCATGAGGGGCAGGTAGACAATGAAACTACTCAAATTAAAATTAGCGAGTTTTGCGCAATGAAGGTTTAACCCGTTAATGTACTATTGTGGGAAAGAACCACCAATAAAGCCATTTTATTCATAAATAAGTAATTGCACAAGTACATTAATAAATCAAATAACAAAGAAAGGGTTAAATAGATAACCTAACACCATTAAATCAGGTTAAAGTGCGTACAAAATTATATCAGTATGAGAAAAATAAATAAAAAGCAGTTTAGATACACATAAATACAATTAAAAAAACCCATGTAGTCACACCCACAATCGTGTTATAAATAATCAGAATAAAAATCGCAATACCAAACATGTGGCCCTTTAAAACTAATCATGCCGGTCTTTAAGTACATCAGCACATAAAATAAAAAGGCAAATTACGGTACATATAAAATACAACAACAGTAAAATTTCACAGGTGATAATAAGGTAAAGGCAAGGACAAAAGAAAATAGACAAGAAATTTACACATACACAATTGTTTAGTGGCTACTAACTAACAAAATATATGCGAAAAATGACCGTCAATTACATATAAAGAGAAATTAGTTCGCAGGCAAACAATTCCACTTAACAAACTGACAAAACAAAACTCATTAAAACAAAGCCCTACAAGGGTAAGTTATAAATAGATCATATATACCGATATATAAGTTTGCGTGCGTTAGAAAAATACAGTGCCCTTTTCTCAGGTTACACATTCATCTATACGACAATAAAAATAAAATTCGAGGTGTTTAATGGTTATCTGGACCCGGGAGTGCGCACCCACTTGGCAATTGCCTTTTACAATTAATAACCAAGCGGTATCATGTACCTGTTCACCAGCCCACCTCTACACAAATATAAACATAAAAAACAAACGACAATGCTAATTCATACAAATACAAGGGTAAAGGAGCCCTGTACTGTCTTTTATTTTAGCAGATTTCAGCTTAATGAGCCCGCGTGCGAATAAGATACCTTTGCAAGGCAATGCTCGATTTTTAGTAGGTTATATAGGCTTGTAGAATTATTTGCTGCCAGCCTTAATTTATATAAAAATACCTACTTACACTTGAATTTTATTTCCTTTAATTGATCACAGACAAATCGTTAACATACGCGTTATAACTTCAAAAAGGGTGATTTATTTATATATTCATATTTGAAAAACAGATTACAACTAACACCCGAAAGAAAAGACAAATTAGAGTTGGTTAATTCAAAAGAAAATGTACACGCACGAAGTATTTTAAAGACAAACTGTTTACAATGGGAGTTTCTAATTACAACAAATCAAAGCGTCCGGCTCAATCAAAATTTCAACAACAACCGCCTTCACCTCTGGTTTCCACTAACCCTGTCCACTCCTGAAACTCAACCCTCGTCTTTGAAAAGTGATAAAAAAAAAGAAACATTAATTTACGTTGGAACAGTTTCATATTATTATTGCACGACATCTTAATTTAAAAATATGCATTCGTCCAAAACAAAACCTACAGTTAGGTCTCGAGTTTCCCATTATCAAACAAAGACGGGTTTGATTGCAGTGTGTACCGTTCGTAATTAATTACTAACTAGTGACATGTTTACATCAAGAGCGTGCGTTTAGGAATTCTGCACAATTCGTACGCCAGTTTCGGTAGAACACCTAATAAGTGTTTACTTTTTTCTGTTCAACCTTTACTCAAATATTAGCAAATTACGACGTATTACAAGATATTAAAAAAAAATCCACTAATTATTTATTCATCGCGGTAACAATGGCGATTTGACAAACGTTTATTACAATAATAAAATTTTCGCGGTCCGCTACCTACAAGTTATACTAAACTTTTATGAAATAAATTATTTTTTGCTACTTCAGTATTGATAGTTGATACATAAAAATTCTCTCTATTTCTAGTGCAATGTCCATGAATATCTTGAACAATTGTTAGATTGTCCATTATGTGTTTTGGATGAAGTTGGTTTTTAATTTTGTATATTATTGTCATTGTATTATAAAATATTGTTTGTTAGCGTACCGCCAAACACGCCGTCCGAAGTTTCCAGAAAAATCGGAGGGGATCAAAGACCCCGCGGGACGCGATTTTGACAAATACCGCGCGATGCTTTGATAAAGCCGCCTTTCGACGCTAGCATGGGGTTATTCCGATATAAAAAAAGTAATAAGGGGGTTATTCTGGCTTAACTGTGAATCAAATTAAATATGAATCATGTCATCAGACAAAAATTGTTAATCGATGGATATCGGCCAATATTTCCCGAGATCGGTTTAAAAAGCTCTCGCGATCAACTGATCGATCGCTATCGACCGTTTGAACATCCCTGGGTTAAGCAGACTGTTTAAGGGTGATCAAAGAAGACACAGGCAACCAACTTAGGTCTCCTTACGAATAATGTATGTGACTGAGTGGAGAACGACTAGAAAAAAGTACTAAATATAACCAAAACCCAAATCTATAAAAAAAATTATGCGTAAAATTTCCAAACAATTTTGTTACAATGTGAAAAATGTAACTTCATTTTTTTTGTTGACATTATTAGTTCAATTGATGATATATTTAGAAACAACGTAAAAGCTTTTAGTTACATACTTATATTTTAAAAACGTAATGTGCGAAAACCTTCATTCAATATTTGTTTAAAAATCAATTAAGCTTTGGGTAACGTACATATGTACATCGTCTACACTTTCTTGACAGATTTAGGTAAATCAATTATCATTTAAGTTATTCTCGGTGTTCTCACTGTTGCTTATGTAATTGAAAATATTGAATTGAAAAATGAATATCGGAATGAGAAATCAAAATTAATGATCGATTTTTTTTAATAAACATGGTATGATTGATTTTCAAATTTAAGTAATACATTTCCACGCTAATTAATCTGTCAAATTGTGTAGTAAAAGAAATAATTTATAGATGGAGCTACTTTTTATTTTCTTTTCTCAAATTGTGGCTCATAAATTTTAAAAAGTGATCACAAACGAATACCAATTTTTTATTAGTACTTCAAAATTCAATTAAATTCAAGTGTGAAATCTACAAATAGAAATGCCATAAAACATAATTAGCTTCAACGTCACCATGAAAAAACGCCTTTACTTTTTTCGTCTTTTTTTTTAGTATTTTCGCTTTAACAGAAGCGAATGATTAATGGTATTCTTGTACGTATTGTATGCGATATAATTTACGGAAGCACAAATTTGCATAAAAGCTTACATATATTTCGTACTCGTTTCGAAAAATTGTGGCTGTTTTTATATGATGTGGAAATAAATATCTTGAACCTGTTTCGCTTATGTCAAGCATATTGTTCTTTCGGTCGCGCACTTAAATGGCTTTCGATATTTTAGATATTTTTATAGTTTCTAAAATTTCTATTTCCTGCTTGGCTAACAATTTCTATTAGAACAACATAATCAGCGTTCTTAGATTTGATGTGCTCGTTATTTGCATTTGAATTCAAAGATTTATAGGATAATTAATTTGACAAAGGGATAGTTAGTTGACTTTTGAGGTTAAAAGTAGGTATATAATTGGTCCGCTCGGACTACTAACATTCAGAATTAGTCATACTACATACAAAAAGCATACCAAGTTTTATTGATGTAAAATAAAGCTAATAAAACTTAATTTTGATTTTTGAATAAAAGAATTTATTTGTAGTATTGCAATAAGTGCCGTAAAATTTATTTTTATGTTCGTTTTCATAGGTGGTATAATGAGCAATTACAAATAAACAGAAATGTACGTTTAAAAAATTTTACTGTAGAGATCGCATTTATTTTTGGATTTGTGAATAAAAACGTCAAATCAGTGAACAATTCTATAACTCACTTTTATATTGTGCCAAATTTTAATTTAAAAAAAGGCGTTCAATCTACTACTCTTAAAGGTACTTCAACTGAGTAGTTTATGCAGTGCTTGTAATTGGATACTTCATTTTTAATTCATGCCGGCACACTGGGTGATATTTGTTATTGGTTGCTTCTTATATTGTAATAGAGTTTCTAATTACAAAAGTTATAATTGGTTATTGTGAAGGTTCCGCTATGCTAAGGTATGCATCATTTTTTTATTTTTAATTGTAAAGTATTTAATGAAATTATTAAATCCGTTTTTCTATGCAGCAACTACAAAAAATTCTTATCGAAATGTACATTGTTAATTTATCAAAACATAATTATTGCATAAGGCGCTTTTTGAAGAACGTACTCATCAAATTCCCAGAAACAATAGGATAGATTAATAAAATACTTATCTTTTTTGGGATTTTTTAATGGTGTACTTTAAATTATACAATCTAAACGTTTCGATAACACTTACAGTTATCTTCGTCAGTAGTAATGTTTGTTAAAAATTGTTAAAGATGTAGTAAACAATTTTGTCAAATTTGAAAAATTAAAACAAACATTAAAAAATCCCAAAAAAGATAAGTATTTTATTATGAGTGTTAATGGTGAAAGTTTACATTTTCATAAATAGGATAGATTATACTGTAGTATTCATATTTATTACTTTTAAGTAAAGTAATTTGGTATAAATTAGATCATTAATTACCTCGGCCAGCAAATCTAATTTCTTTACTGGATTTAAAAGTACCACATTCGTTGAAATATTTACTAAATATTCCCAGTTTCAGTGTGTAATGATTTAATTTAAAACTGATGAAAACAAAATGGTTTGATTATACAGGGTGGCAAAAATCTCACTACTTTGTTATTATAAGAGATTCAAAATTGGTTAAATTCGCAAAGTTAGGCAAAATTACATGTAGATTTAGAACCCTGTAACAAAATTGACCATTGTTGGTTTTGAGTTACAACCCTAACTTACCTTTTTTTAAATAGCAACCATAACCGTAAGTTAGCTTGTTAAATTCCATATTTTTTTCCGATTTCAACGATATATAGTTGTGTATATTTAATTTTAATAATAATCCGTAAAACTTAAAAAATTAAAAAAATCGCTTAATTAAATACATTGGTATGGCTGTGATAAAACAATTGAAAATCGTCCAGCAAAACCATAGTCTTAACGCATTGTCAAATATCAGTAAGTTTAATTATTGAATTTATTTATCAATCTAAACATGTTCGTTTTGCTTTGATAATTACTGTAGAAGTCTGTTTAGAAGAGTTTTTAAAATGTATTCCACTGAAGAAAGAAGCGACGTTGTTTTGTTACGATTAATACGAACGTGATTCAGACAGAGCTTCCGAGTTATACTTCCAAACTTATATGGAACGACGTCATTTTTGGTAAAATGGAAGAAAATTTTAAAATGTATAGATCCTGTACCAAACCAAAAGATGCGCCAAAACATTTTAACGTTGAAACAAACCAATGTTTTGGCAGATTCAGATTTCAAACCAACTACGTCTATTTGGGAAATTGGTATGGAGTGTGGTGTTACTAAAGAAGAATCTTGTTTTATTTTGAATGATTTTTAACTGTTTTATCGTAGCCATAACGATGTATTTAATTAAATGATTTTTTAAACTTAGAAGTTTTACGGATTATTATTCAAATTAGATATACAAAACTTTATATCCTTGAAATCAGAAAAAATAATACATAAATTTAATACGCTAACTTTCGCTTATGGTTGCTATGGTAGTGAGATTTTTGCCACCCTGTATATAATAACATACAGACCAATAAATTATTACATGTTAAAATAAACACTTATTCTAATATGCACAAAAAATATAAATTCGATGTACAGTAAAAGTAATAAAACACAATGTTATTCATTTACTCAAATTCAAATGTAGCGCTGGTTTCTTATCGTCTCGTAGAGGTCGCCAATTCCTCAAACCCATCTCCTTCGCCTTTACGTGTATGGACGGTATGGTCGTATCACACCCTATTCTTAATAACATGCAATTTTATTTGACAACTAAACTTGACTTGACAATGTTAACCCTCAATCCAGTAAGGCTACAGTTGTAAAACTTATTTCGCTTAAAACCCCTTGTCTGCCTTGAGGAAGGTATAGATCCATAAAATCTGGCGGTTAAAATACTATGGGTACCTTCAGTTGTATGTAAACAAGCACCGTGTCCAGTCGCATAAATTATTACGCAGTATTGAAATTTTTTAAATTTCAAAAACGTTGTTCTGGATTGTTCGATTTTGATGAGAATTTTCAGGTAAGTGGATACATACATATTTTTTTTAAATTTTCCTTCAGTTTAGTGTGAAATAATAATGTTACATAGAGTAAATATTATTCTGTAATGGCAGCATGCTGCCTTGCGGGTTTAGATAAAAATTGTATAGTACCATATGATATTTGTTGGGAAATATAGATGGACCAAAAATTATTATTTTTTTAATGTGGTAGATATTTAGTTTTTTTTTTTTTTTGTTCTAGAATGGATAGTGAAGGTTATCTATCGCACACAAAAAAGTTAAATGAGTAGTGTGAACATGACAGAAAGAGAAAGTTCAACTTAGCAGATTTGTGCACTGAAGAAGTGGAAGACCTACTTACATCTGTAGAATCAAATTTCTCAGATAATAATAGTGATGATGATTTCGACGATGGCGATCCTGACTAGCACCACTCCAAAAGATGAAAATCTTGTTAGTAAATTTTTTGAAGAAATGAGTTGGTCATTTGTTAAAAATTGTTTCTATGACTACAACCATAGAAAAAAAAGTATTGCTATAACATACTCTGTTTCATTAATGTATGCTTAATCCCGTGAGACTGCTTTCAGGTAGCCATTCGTAATTTTTTTATCTAGTAAAAAAAATATCTAAAAGTTTAATAAATAGGCTCGATATTCGTGTTTCTGGCATAAAAATTAACCGAAAACAAAAACTTGACTCTATTTTTTTACTATTTCAACTTTGCGGGGAGAGGGTTAATACTAAATTTTCCTTTATTCTATAATACAGGCGTTTTCAATGTACTTTATCAATTTACCCTTACTAAAAGTACACTTAAAGGTCGATAACGGGATAGAAAAAATCATATCCAATGGTCCCAAGTAAATCCTCATATTACTGTTGGGAGGAGAGATCAATATGCTTTT
Source organism: Vesta saturnalis (assembly GCA_036346205.1). NCBI lineage: Eukaryota > Metazoa > Arthropoda > Insecta > Coleoptera > Lampyridae > Vesta > Vesta saturnalis. The sequence goes on along the minus strand of JARFJB010000902.1, from coordinate 9,827,312 downwards.
TCAGTAAACGTTTGGTGCGGTATCATTGGTACCAAAATCCTTGGGCCGTTTTTTTATGAATGCAATTTAAATTCCGAAAGATATCTAACTATTTTACGAAATGAATTTGAAGAAATTTTGGACGACCTTCCCTTGAACGTAATTCAAAATTTGAATTATTTTCAACACGACGGGGCACCAGCACACAATGGATTACTTGTGTGTAACTATTGACAGGAATGTTTTAATAATTGGATAGGAAATCGAGGTCCAATAGCTTGGCCGCCGCGATCTCCAGACAACCTCCCTAGAGTTTTTCTTGTGGGGTGCAATTAAAGACAAAGTGTACCGAGTAAAACCTGGTAATATGTGTGTTCAAAATAATGGAGGGCATTTTGAATCACTTCTATGATTGTGCTATCTGTTTATATTTTTTGCTGTTACTGTTCGTTGTAAGTTAAATTTATTTAGACCTTTTTTATTTTGATAATGTAGTACATTATTTCTTGTTGTTTCCACAAAATTAGTAGTAGAATATGAGCTTATTTTGTTATTTAAATGTTCACGGCACACTTTAATTTTTTTAATAAATATAATTACCTTTTTTTTTAATTGTGAGTTGGTTGTAGCTCAAAAAATAATTACTAGAAAAATTTTTTATTCGCATTTTCCCATTTTGCGTAAAAAATAGCTATCAAAAGTCTCTCTTATAACTTTTTCGTATTTTGAATATTTGAAAATTTGGACGATTTTTAGTTATTTTCAGATATCTTAGAAAGTTGGCAACAATGTTGAATTCTCTTATTGAATTATCATGTAATTCTGCCCAGCTTTGATAATTTAACAGACTCTGTATCTCTTATAATAACAAAGATAGCCATAGAACGTGGGTAGACTCTAGACACCCTATATATATATATATATATATATATATATATATATATATATATATATATATATATATACTTCAATAGAATTTGTCATAATGTCAATTATTGCTGTTTTAAGTTCCATTAGTAATATCACCACTTTTTTCACTTCCCCTTTACTTAGGTTACTTTAGCCTGAAACCGCAAACTGGTAATAACGAATAAAATATTAATGATTAAACGGTGCGGGTTGTAACCACCAAAAGGAGACAACTCTAGCAGTTGCGTATTGTGACAACTGTCGGTAGGCGTAGTAACTGTAAGTTAAGAAGTGATTGCTGTTGTGATCAAATTGGTAGAGCCCTGAGTTTTGTGCCTATTCACGCTGGATACTCTTACGATTATTATTAATTGAGAAACTAATCATATCAAAATGGTCTGATTACATAAGTAATTTCTTTCAGATCAATACATTCTTCCATAGTAAAATTTACAATTATCCCATACCTACAAAAACATACATTCGATATTCAGTAAAAGCAATTCAACAAAATGTTACTTTTTTATTCAAATTCAAATGTAGTAGTGATTCCTTATCGTATGGTGATCAATTGGCCGAATCTTCGCCTTGACGTGTATGGTCAAATCACACCTTGCTTTTGTATAACAGAGGCGATTTTATTTGAAAACTAAATCCGACTTTGGCAATTTTAATACTAGATCTTCCTTTATTCTGCAATATGCTAGTTTTCATAATTACTTTATCAATTTGACCTTACCATGAGTGGTGGACAGCAGTCCAAGCAATCCGAGTGATATTGAGCCCTATGTTTCTTCATATTTTCTTTATTGCTGCAATTTTAAATACCCATCGGTAATCTGAGTATAGCATCAGCTGAGATATAACAGCTCCACTGTCATCCACTGGGCTGTAGAACAGAACGTTTTGGCCATCAAGTTCACTGCTATCATTTATTACACCATGGTTCACAAAAATTGGTCGTAATGTCTATTTTGGCCGTTTTAAGTACCATTGGAGTAATATCACCACTTTCACTTTTGTGACAAAGTTTGCCCACGACTTTCCGGTTCAACTTCCTCCGTAGAATTGTAGTATGTACGACACTGTGCTAAAGTAATCGTAATGGAAACCATACGTAACCATACAACTTTTTTGGTTTTTGAGTTGAAATAATCCCATTACTTACATCTATGTACGTTCTAAAATGTTTTCCTATTAAAATAATCATAACTATTACTCAAAATTTTTGAATGTTTTACAAAATTTTCTAAATACAATGTAATACTAAATATAAACATGCTTAAATTACTTTGAGGATTAGTTTTTGTTATAAATGCATACAGTTTTCGCGTAGAAATTAAATTTTTACGTCTGTTCAAGTTGATAAAAAAAACTTGAACGTTTAATGATCTTGAAAAATTTACAACAAAAAAATCTTTTGACCCTATTTTCAGCATGAATAATTCTTTTTTATTAAACCGTTTTTAATCATTCACAGTGTACTAAAAGGAGAGCCGTTTATTAAAGATGTGTATAGTTTAATTCTTATAAGTTATAACCTTTAGGTTGCACACTCCAGCACACCTAAAGCATTCATAAATGGGACTTACGTCAGAGTTCGCTCGCACTTAAAAGTAACGTTACCGCTAGCTCTGAGCCAACGATGGTAGAGATTCTTAATACAATTGTACCATAATACAGAAAATTAACGACGAAACGCCCTCTTTTGCAATAGCACGCCAGCAGTGCAACGATACTCGAAAAATTTGATATTTTATGAAATTCGACAAAAAGCATTCACCTGTACAGGGTGAAGTTTTGATCGGGACCAAATTAAAATTATAGTTCGGTGGAATCAAAACCATCAAGCTGAATCACCACCAGATGTAGCCCCCAAAAGATAATTTCCGACCCCCTCGCAAAAAAATACATTCGGGTAAGAGTTCAATTAAATTAGACTTACTTCAGAAACGAAAACAGTCAAACTAAAAGTAAAAGCACCTTTATTGCCATTTTTGAAACTATTTCATTTAATAACTTCCTTTTCATGATGAATATTCAAGAATATTCGAGAATTTTTTCCAAATTTTACTGAAATACGTATTGGTTATCATACTGTGGAGTAATCTGCAAAAAGTTACTTTATCTTAAACGGAATTCTGGGACATCTTGTGAAAACGATAAACATCGTATCTGCATACAATTTTATATTCGGATACTCGGATTCATTACAAGTAAATCTCTAAACATTCAAATTGCGCCTACCGCAAAAAAGGTCAACTAAATAATTTAACTCTTTTTCGCATGCGAACTGATTTTCAACAAATTATTCCGAACCCCGCTATATTGGAAAAGATTCGATCCTTTTAATACCGATAAACTAAATTTTTAATTTGTCCTTCACCTTGCACATTGTAAGGTAAAATAAATATAAGTACACAAACCCTTTAAACATAAAAAAAAAATAACGAAAAGTCTTACATAACGTTGAAGATCATAGTTGAACACACTTTAAACTAAATCGATTAAGTGGTGTAATGTTCTACTAATTATCTCGGCCTACGTACTTTCAGACAAAGTGACCTGATGCGATTCCTGTACAGACCAACACCAAAATATGATGAAATTGCTTGGTGTGTCAAGAATTTAGAAAAATTGATAAATTTCTCAGTAATTCTGATGTAACGTTTGTTAGATGATATCGCTTAAATTATCAATAATCATTAGTAAAATGTCTCATGTAAATTTAATATTGGCAATAAAAGTTAAAGAGCATTGAGATGATACTTGCGACAATATCACATAGGTAATACGATTTCGTAAAACTATAGTTTCTACATTTAAGACCAAGATTATTTTACAATATGTGGAATATAAAAGTTTCAAACTTACTTTTAACCTTATCAAAGACTTGGTGTCAAAAAATCGTAATCGTCGAGCATTTTAAAAAATAAAGAAGGAATTCATATTAACGTTGAAAATAGATTTTGTACAAAAGCTAATCGTTACTTACGTATACAGCGAAACATGGATATAGACACTTACCTGTAACAAAAAAAAAAAAAATTAACATACATCCTATTTTAATGAATTGTTTATGTTCAACTGATTACTAAATTTAGCAAGGTATAGGTAAAAGGTATAGAATTAAATAGGAAAAATCTAAGTATGCAGGTGTTGAAATAATTTTCATTTTTTAATGATGCAAAATACAATATTACCGAAGCATAGAAGCGCCACTATACAGTTTTTTTATAATGTACAGAGTAAATTTATACCGGGTGAGTCACGGGAAACGGATGTTTTTGAAACGCATAATACTCAGCTTGTGATGGGAGTGGGGAGCTGCGGTAAGTGGCTTTCAAATCCCCTTGAGTTGCTATTTAGTATTCGTCATGGCATTGTGGACTGGAGAACACCGCGTATTAGAGAACTCATAGAATTAATCCGCGCGCGCTTTCCGAACAACCTCGTTAATTTTCTTCTGCAAACCGGGTTTGTGTAGTTTTCACCACGCAAATCCGGTTTCAACATGAGTGAAAACGACACCGATTCCGAGCAAGACTGCAACAAGGCGTTAATGATAGTAGATGCACTTAAACTACAAAACAGCGCACTTGAACTTCGAATAGAAAATCAAAATTCCACTGCCCGTATTCAAGAGATGCATATAAAGCAACTAGAAAAAGACGTAGAAGAATTGAAGCAAACAATAGAACACCTAACACGACAACTGCAAAGCCAGCAACAAAACACAAACACGAAGATGGAAACATCCACTACAACACCACAAGCCGCGGAACCCGCAGAATCCGAGCCTGAAGATCAAGAAAACAAAAGCAAAGCACACATTCAAATCAGACACCCGAGGACGACACAGAAACCGGCACGGCGGCGCAAGACGAAGACAGCGAAGCAGACCCCCTCCCCTCCCCGATGAGGACGGATTCACACCCGTACCCAGAAGAGGCAGCATCAAACGACAAAGGGTTGAAGAGGAAACGCTGGGACCCGACATCCGGCAAGAAAAGGGAGAACGCATCCTACCAATTATCTTACATCACCAAGGCGACTATACAAAGACGATACAAAATTAACGGAATTAAGCATTCACCCAAAGACAACAAATACCATCAAGGACGGGGTTAAGATAACACTAAACGCCGCCGATGAATACAGGGCGGCCACAACGGCCCTTGACAGCATAGGAGTTCCTTTCAATACTTACCTGCTGGAAGCAGCCAAACCAATAAAAGCAGTAATAAAAGGAATCCCATAAGATGACAATATCATCCAGTCAATCGAGCAAGACCTCAAATACATGGGCTTCGTGACCCAAAAAATAAATAAAACGCAGGACCGGACAGAAGAAAGACGAGTATGATCCTGGTCCACCTGGAGAGGACAGAGAGGGCGAAGGAAATATTCGAACTACGTACTATAGGGTACCTTAAAAGACGTGTGGAAACACCACAAAGAGGAAGCGGCATAGGACAATGCCACAATTGTCAAAGATTCGTGCACACGACGAGCGGCTGTCACGCACCAGCAAGATGTGTGAAATGCGGGGATTCGTATTTCACAAATCAGTGCACGCTAACGAGGGAATCTGGCAGATCCGCAAGATGCTGCAATTGTCAAGGACAACACACGGCAAACTACCGGGGTGTCCGGCACATTCCATATACGTCAAACCAGACAACCAAAACAACACCAACAGACCGTCTACATCCGGTATACTCCAAACAAGACCCACAGATAACCAAACCACATACGCACAAATAACCGCAAAACAAATGACAATAAACACGGAGGACGCAGACTTCGCATTAGTCATGAAAATCCATAAACACCATACACAACAACAAAACAGGTACTAAGGTATAAAGGGACATGTCCCACCGTACCGTAACAAATCAATAAAATTGAAAAAATTGAATTGAGTATTCGTCATGGCATTGTGGACTGAAGAACACCGCGTATTTTCCTATGACGCGTACGTGAAAACGGCGAGTCAGTGATAACTACCCAACGTCTCTTCAGGCAAAAATTCCATATCGGTCGTCATGGTGATATTCCCAGCCGCAATACCATTCTTAGGTGAGTCAATGCAATGCGAACGACTGGTTATTTAATGAAAAGGAAACCACCTGGCTCTGCAAGAACTGCCAGAACACCACAGACTATCGAACGAGTAAGAGAGGAAATGATTCGAAGTCCCGGTCGCTCCGTTAGGCTGCACTGTGCAGAGAGTTTTACACTAACACCTACGGTTTCACCCGTATAAAATTATGGTATCGCAAGAGTTAAATGGGCATGATTACGAACGACGTCTCACTTGTTGTCAAACAATGCTTGACATGTTTGAAGAAATGAGAATTTGGCCATCATAATGGGCGATGAAGCCCATTTTTATCTTCATGGGGCAGTCAATAAACAAAACTGTAGATTTTGTGCTGCGGAAAATCCTCGTGGATTACATAAGCGACCAGTGCACAGTGCAAAAGTAATATGTCAACATGTTTGAAACCCATTTCCTACCTGAGTTTCGCAGACGAGGAATCAATAGGGCATCAGTGTGATTTCAACAGGATGGGGCGACTGCCAATACAGCGAGAGCATCCATGACCGCCATTCGGACAGCATTCCCTAATCACGCTTTGGAGATCTTCCATGGCCTCCACGCACACCTGACCTTTCCATGTGCGATTTCTATCTCTGGGAATTCCTGAAACCACGCGTCTACGAAGGGAAGCCACGCACACTTCAAGATTTGAAGGCTGCAAATACGTGAAAAAATCGTCGAAATCGATTAAGAAACTTTGGCAAGAGTGGACGCTACCTTTCGAGAGCCATCTCACACTTGTGTTCCTGAAAACGGGCATCATTTGGAAGACATAATTTTTCGATAATATATAATATAATGGCATAGTTTTGTGATTCATTTTATGGAAATAAGTTTCTTTTTTAAATACTAGAGAGTTTCGCATTCCAGAAAACATTCGTTTCCCGTAACTCACCCTGTAGTTGAAACGGTGAATTTTTTAAGTCACAATTACAGGTTGCAAAATAAATTTAAAGTCCATGTTCCAAATAAATTTAGATATAAAAGTGTTGACCATATGCGATTGCGAAGTACACCTAGACGATGCGCTAACTGTCCTAGTAAAACTGTAATTCATAGAACAAAATGGACTTGTTCGTTTCGTAAACTTGGACTGTTCCCACCGGAAAAAAAAGTTGTTTTGAATCCTGGTAAAAAAATAGAATTTTTTACTTTTGCAAATGGTATTAGAAATAGTCTTTATTCCATTATTATTTTTCTAACACTCTAGTATGGCGGTTTATACAGTAAACAGTAATTTCAGTGAATAAAAATAATAAAAATGAATGAAAATAATTTTTGTACAAATATTTCAAAATTCGTCCTTCAAAGAAGCTCTAATGACACTTTCAAAATTGTTCTCTGACGTTGCATATCAAGAAACCCTCAATTTCGTTTACTCATATGGATCTGAACGGTTTCATGATGTGTTCCATTTCGGTTTAAGTAAAAATTAAAAAGATATATGTGAAAATCTATGCAATACACAAATTGCTGCCTTTTTATTGTAAAATATTTTCAAAGCAGAAGTACAAATAAATAAAGAATTTTGGGACAAATAATTTTGTACTTTTCAAATTTTGAATAGGTATTTTAAGTAATCATAAAAGAAGACTGAATTCCACGTAAAACATTACTTACAAAAAAAAAAAACGGAAACCGTGTGAAAAATAAGGTATATAAGAAACCTTTTAAGATCATAATGAGTAAATACCAGTATTGTTTTTGCAGATGCATCAAGAGTATCCCATTCTAAAAAGCTGTTATTTATCATTACATAATGCAAAAAAGATTACGATTTATTACAACATTTAGTATACGTGGCCTTATGAATAACACTAAAATTACAAACATTTTTTTTAATTGCAGTTTACAAAATGTAAAATTTCGGAACTACGCCATTTGAAAAGTAATAAACAGTATACTTGAATATAAAAACAGTGAAACATTGATCTGTTTAACTAGTTCCTTTCAAAAATTAGAAATCAGAATTGAATATAATGACGTTACGTATTATTCAAAGTTTATGGTAAATAGTAGTTGGCGGACTAATACGTAATGTTTGGCAATAATATATATATGATGTCGAGTACTTTAATTAAATGCAAAATCACAGTAAAACATTTATTGGACAGACTGATATGACGGACATGGGAAAAGGTGTACCATTTCATTAAGAATTACCTAAATCAATTATATCGAGCTAAAATTAAATCTCAACTAAGTGTTTAAATTATGTGAACACAATTAATAGATTTTCGTTATAAGCTTTTCTTAGTGTAGTAAATTGAATTACTATATAAAAATTTGTTATATATCCAAATAATTAGAAGCTATGTGCGCAAAGCTATTAATTTGAGAAAGAAGTCATTTTAACAATTCCAGTTTCGTAAAAATTAAATGTCTTTAACTACGCCCCGAAATAATTATTAGAGTGTAAAATATTAAAACTGGGCGACCATTTATCATAATAACTTAAGTGACAAGGAAATAAATGTTGATCTCCTTAAAGTAACATTATGTTGATATTGTGAGGGAATCCTTGCATTATTATTAAATCATTATTTGTAACCCAGGTAAACAGATGTACACTTTGAAAGCACTGATGTAAACAAATTCACTAATATAAACAAGTGCGAATCGGACTTCAGATGTTAAGTGAACAGCATTTCACCTGAACCATTTCGAATAACGAACCTAATTTAAAGTAAGACAAATTTAGTACTCATAAATTTGAGTTTATAAGATAACCTTAATCAGACGGATAAATTTCAGATCATACAATAAAATAGTATTTTCTTTGGTTAGAAGACTAATTGAGTCAGAATTTTTCAGTAACTTTAATAAATGTATTATATTTATTTTGTATGTCGTTGACCTTAAGTGGATAATTATTCTTTAAACAAATAGGTATTACCATTTGAATCTTCATCTTTTATTTAACGTACAATTGAACCATGAGTTGATAAAGCATGAATGGTGCAAATATATACAAGGTGGTGCAATCAATTCCCTTGCAGTTTTATTTACTGTTTTTTTTTAATTGGAGGTGGTTCCAAAACTAATATTTTGGGCTAACCCATATACAATAATTAATCACAAATCTCAAATTAAACGTAGTCAGTTGATTGAGTAGCATATTTACTACGTGGAGCAAATGCAAAGTTTATTGCAAATTGAACACAATGAGCGTATTTACGAAAGTTTTATCGAAATTCATAAAGCTACAGTAGAAATTTAGAATTTATGATATGCAAACTTAAGACTTTTAAGAAATTTACGATAAAATATCGCAACCAAAACCACAAAAGAAACTCGGCAATGCCGAAACGAGGCTTGAACTTAGAAAATGTGTTTAGTTTCAAATAATTAGACATTAGCACCGTGTACGCAAAAGCACTAAACTAAAACTGATTTTTAACTGGAAAAATATTGTTTGATAAACACAGTAAAAAACCGAAACAGAAATTATTTGCAAAGCAAGATTGGTAAAATTTAATTAAACAGTCAAATGTGTAAAAAAGCGATATTGCAGTAAACAAATTTTTGTTACAACATGAATTTGTTTATTTTATCACAATAATATTTCGTAGTTCATAATACGCAGTTAAAAGAGAATTACAAAAGTGTTGAAAAAGAGCGTTTGAGTTTCTACTCTCTATCTGGGTAACTTTACCAATTTGACTTAACATTGTTAACGTTATTTACAATTGAAAGATACATTTTGCAGGCTGTACTCTTCTGTAGTACATTAAAACTAGTTAAAATGCTCTTTCCATTCAGATAGCTACAAATAAAACTAAACTTATCATTGTCGCAAAATATTGATCATATATAACAAAAGTCATTATATGCTCCACTGCTCGACCAATTTATTTTATGTAAATGTAATGCCACTTGGTAAATGCACTACATGCCGTTATCAAAATTCAAAAAAGTAGAAAAACATTTATTGAATTTATAAAAAAGCAGCGTTAACCGTTAACGTTAAGTGTCATTTGCAGTACTACTATTCAACATTTCAAACTTTTTAACATGGTCGATTGCTTAAAATTTCTCGCTTACGATTTTACATTCGAAAATGTTAATGTATCGTAACTTCTTTTTATTACTATACGCAAATACCAAATTTTTAAGTGAGCAGTTTAACTTACATTTTAAGCATTACTAACACGTTTTTAATAAGGTCGAGTAGATCGTTAAAAATTTACAAGTCGCAAAATATATAAAGAGAAATTGACAAAATCTCAGAAAACTTAACAAGCAAAACTCTAAATCCAAAGATTACAGTTATGAAAAATTGCCAATAATGGTGGTAAAATTGTTTACGACGGCTTTAGCTAAGCCAGATAACCACAATATGAAGTTTCGCAATAAATGCAGTTCCACTCACTTTGGATGAAATATTAAGCAGAAAGTCTATCTTCATTTACATTTCAATATTACTATGTTTCAATGCGAGATATCCATAAAATAAAACACTATAAGCATCCTAACTTATCTGTGTCTAGCTGTGTTAAATTCCCTATCTACAATAATTCTTATACTTCAGAAATTTTTACTAGCAAATGGTATACTTTGTTACTGTCTGTAAAAGTAATCGTTCTAGGCTTGAACGATTCCTCTTTCATATTCAAATTCACTATTTATCGGCAGTAAGTTAACTCTTTGTTCTCTTTCATTACAAATTCTTATCTTTTAAACGTGCTTCCAAATTAATTGTAGGCTCATAATAAAAAAAAAATGAATAAACGGACTCGAAAAATTTCAGCTTTGATAAATTACTGAAAACAAGTAAAAATATGTAAATCAATAATGTACACGTCTTTCTTTTGTAAAAGAATTCTTATATTTCCCTATACTTAATTACAGCGAAGTGCGCGGGGAATTTTTTTTAGATTCGGGAGATAGCCAACGTAAAAAAAAAACATAAAAAAGCACAAAAAATAGTAGAATCGATAAAAATCTAAGACTCGCGATGGTGAGCGTAAGAGAAATAATTTAGCATTTTTACAAAGATACCGGGAAAAAATAGAAACTAGGAAACGCAAAGGTGTGCCAAAAGTGTTCTCTAAATAGGCATCGAGCGGGTTCAAAATAAAGAATGGTAAACGGTGGGTTAAGTATGCTATCATTTCGGTCACCAGAGAGCGCCGTAACAATTTAGACAACGCAGTTACTGAAAACGTAAGGAAAAATGGATAATTCCTACAGTGCGGTTTTTTTCGATAAAATCTTACTTATGGATTAAAATATACAAAATATTCGAAATCCAACACAATATCAAATTCTTGACAGATCTATCTCTTTAACAGAAACATATTGAGGCTATTGGCATCGAAACGAAACATCAATAAGTTTAATCTGACCTCAACTGAATAAATTCAATTAAGAAAGACAAAAAAAGTGCAATGGTTTATTATAATCTGGTTACATAATCCAATTTCAGTTATTGGTTTTCACTTTCATTTACTCCAAAGGTAACACTGGTGTAATCTTCCGAGTTATATACTCGAAGTATAGTAAATAATTGACCTTGTCGCTGTAAATTATTGGCTTCATGCGATAATGACAATTTCACTTTCATTTGATAACTGTACTATTTCCTTTAATACGTTAAATAAAGACTATAACAGGAACTATTACACGAAATTTGTTTTACCACTTAAGTTCCATAAATATTTCCGTACTAAAATGTAATCTTTACTGAGAGTATCAATCTTCATTTCCCTTTAATACGGTACCTTGACACTTTAAATTATAATATTATTTAATAAGAAATGTTTGTTTTAAAACGACATACGCTTAGTACCTTGTAAACGTTAACTTACTATTTCAATTCCATAAATTTGCTCAAGGCAAGGCAATTTAGAAATCGGAAACCTTTTAATATTTAAAACGTCACATTCAATTGGGTTTGTCAACTAACAAGCTTCAATTTTTTAAATCCGTTACACAACATTGAAATTTTTTTTAGTAAAACTATATAAGTTACGTTATGTGAAGAAAGTTAAGCATGACCGAAAGACCACCAGCGAATGAGAGGTTTTACACCGGGTCTAGTACACTACTCAGTTCTACCCCCTGCCCCCATCGCTTAAAATCAGTCTCCGTCACATGTTTAAGTTATAAGGGAAAATTTTTCGTAACCAACTTCTAATCTAACCAATTATAATATATTGAGTATCAAGAACAGTAAGGGACGTTTACCGGTCGACCGCTGAGCGATAGCGAAGCCTCCAATTTGGCCGGAGACCGGTATAATCCTTAATGTTCGTGATACTCATACTGTTTTTTGCACGATTGTATTAAATTTACCACAATTGAAATGATTTAATTTCTACTAAATATAAGAAAGTCAAAAGTGACGTTTTAAGTAGAAATGTCCAAATTTTTTGTTCTTATAGTTGTGAAATATAGTATACGTATATAATTTTACGTTGGTAAGTAAAATACTTACCGACGAGTTGGGCCTCGCAACAAGTAAACATATCCTACTATCTTGGAAACAGATATGGTAAATAAACGAAAAAGCTCAATCGCACAAAAAATTAATTTAGTTCCAAGATACTATCGTTCACAAACCCGCCCCTATTCGTGATGTTTCGTTACCTAGAATTTATTGTACCAACTACAACTTCAATAATAGCTTGGATCGAAAATCTATTATCACTTCAGTTTTTGACACAATTTAATTACTTAATCTATATTTTAATTCAACTGAATTTAATTGATTTAGAACTTATTTGAATGATTTTTAGGAAAGCGGTACTCCCTTCTTACATGTCAGCCATTCAGTTTATTAGTTTAGATTTGTAAATATTTTTTGAAAATACTAATCAGTTTCATGAAAATACTCTCTTCAGCAATTTTTTTCCATCGCTTCTCATCGTAGTATGAACGAGATTTTTTCGGGTTAAAATTTTTGGACGTACAGGCACGTTTTTCATATAAATCGAGAGAGAAAATTACTTAGCACGGATTACAATTCGAAAACCGCCTCGGAAAAAAAAGAAAAATTCCATTCAGCAAGTCTTTCTTTTTAGGCTTTTTCGGTTGTTTCTCGATTGTGACGTGATTTTTTTAAATGCGTGAATCGGTCGAGAGTATAACAACTCTCTTTTTAAAGCAAATGCTTTATTATATTGATAAATAATACGTCATTAAAATAATGTTTGTTCCTTTAAAATATTAGCAGCGTTATTAGTAGGACCACTATAATCCGAGTACAAAATATACAATTATTGTCTCTGTAATTACATTTTAAAGCAAATCAATTTACTGCAACATGAGTATAACCGGCAGCATACGGGTATTACGTTGTTCAACTACCTCCCAAATGCTTTTTCGAAATTCTGTCCATTTACTCGTAAATTAAAAAATAACTTGATAAGTAAACATAAATAATTTCGCGATTCAATTATAAATAAAGAATAGAATAATCGCTGTATTAAACTGATGAATTCTGCCATTTTTAGATATTACCATTACATTACTAAACTATTCTTCTCTAATCGACGATATACAGTTTACATACCGAGAAAATTAGCTCTCGGTGAAAAAAAAATAAATTTCTGTGGTTCCCCTTTTCAGTCTTTGCCATTTTAAATAACCCGATTTTAACACTTCAATCTTGAGAATGGTTTGTTATATAAAAACTCCCATGGTGTAATTTTTCATAGAAATGAAAGATTATTCCTAAATCGAATTCCACTGCATTCCTTACAAAATATATTTTGAGATTAAATCCTGTTTAATTCAAAAGCGCTGTTTCATTACCATTATTATTACTTTCGTCCATATGTCAGCCTGCTCCCTGATAACCACATTACTATTATCCAAGATCGTTAAGAAGCTATCTAGAAGCTAACTAAGACCTTCACTGTTGGATTAACCTCGGTAGAAAAATGAACAGCCTCTTCTACCACCATGAGTTACAAGCTTAGATATAATCCGCCTCCTACACTGAAACTTTCACCTGCAATAGTCTAACCCTTAACAGAAGTAATGTGATATGGGTAAGCCCGATACTTTAGTCTTTATAAAAGCCAGAATTGTTAACCTTAAGTCTCACCGTAAACCAAGATTTAATTGTATCCTTTTCCAAATTTCTGAACATGGTGAATACAATACCGATTCCCATATGGTATCAACCCACTGCATACATATTATCATGTATGGTGGGATTAAAGATGGGCGCGGTCAGGATAGGATCGGAAGGAATGGAGTTCCGAGAGGGAAGATACTACCCCAGAATTCACCTAAATAGTCGTATGAGGAAAATCCTGAAAAAACGAGGATCGAACCCATTACCTCCTAAATACTAGGCAGATTGTGTTACCACAGATCCAACAAGCTTGGTCCACATAATGTTTAAAATTTGTGTTTATATACCAAATTGGCATTGATTTAATCGTGAAGAAATAAATTTTTTGGTTTGACTTGTTGATCATCTTTCCGCGGGTAAATGGTCAAAACAATTTACTGTACGGCAAAATCTCAAACCTTGTAATTTTACAGGGTTAGTGTGAAAAAACTTTATGCATACACCAATTTTCCAGGAAAAGGTCACTGGACAATAATTTTTTTTTTGTTTTCATTTAGGACTAGTGGTGCCAAAAATGTTTACTTATACACCAACTTCGTTGGGAAAAGGCCAATCACATTGCCTCGGTAGGCAAAAACTAAATTTTATGGGTTGTCGTTGTAGATCATTGTTTGGGTCCATTTATGTTAAAAATCCCATTTTGTTGAGGAAAAGAGCAAAACGTACTGCATCGAAGGACGAACTAAATTTTACGGTTTTACGGTGTTGAAATTTCGTTGCGAAAAAGGCGATAGTGTATGTCACATTAATTTTATTACGAAAATTTTTACTTGTACTACACGGAGTTAACGGTGAAAAGTATGGCTAGTAATTTTTTGGTCTAGAATAGATGGTAGGAATCGAAGAAATGCGTTATTACAACACGCCTCATACCAAGAGACATTCGATTCCTTGCATGAAACGTAAGATGGTTCTCTTATTTAGGAAGGCAAAGGTGTGAGCTGACCTTAAACACAAAAGTACCACTAGGTAATTTAGTATTATAGACAAACCCTTTTGTTTACTCTTAAAACGATCTATTAGACACTCCTTCATATATCTAGTGTTTTCCTCTCGATGTTCTTAGATATTCAACTTAACCTTAAACTTTTGACAGTAACTCTTACCATTCCAACGCCATCTGCTCGTGATGCATTTACTGAACCATTCGAACTCTAGCAACAGTACTTTCAAACACTTACACACCGTGTTGCATAAAAATGCAAATAAAATAATTTATCAATTACGAACACGCGTTAACAGCTCGGTCTAATTTACAATTTGCACAAAAACAAGTCACTCATAGTGCATGCACATAATGATTTATAGTGTCTGTCTATACGGGACCCTCCCTGAATTGATGTTTGCGTACAAAAATCTAAATGCATATATAGGTACCGATTAAAATAATTTAATTGCAACAAAATTATAAATTGTTCCTTCCGTGCACTTAATGACAAAGATTATCCAACACGCCATGTCAGTCCCAAGAGTAATTATTAGAGGTACATACATTTCCCTCGATACAAAATGTATTCTTTTTAAAAATAAAAATTATGCTAACAATGAAAGCATGTATTTTAGAAATAGAGCGAGATGCCTTTATGGAATATTCAAGAGAGAAGATTGCGTGTACATAATGCAATGACATAAACACATTTCTAGCGAGCGATCTAAGCCCACAGCTTCAGAATTATGCATGGACACATACAAGCGAACAAACAGTTGTTCTCATTCCCAAAATGCATTAAAAGCAACATCAAAACTGACGTGCGCTTGTTACATTGTTTATTTTTGACTCAAAATGAAAAAAAAACTACACAGGAGCTCAGTTACCAACAATACTACATGCATTCTGCTATTTAAAAGCGCTGTTTTCTCCTAGGCAGGTTATTTTAGAGATTTTAGTTATTTGTCTTTGCAGTCACGTTATTTCACATCAAAAGAGATGTCAAATTGAAATGTAAGTCCATCATGTTTACTTCTTAGTTGTTGATGCCTTTTCATCCCTTTGATCATATTTACTCTGCAGAGAACTAAAAGCTGTCTACATTTAGGCAATCTTAAAATATTTCCCATTATAGAGCAGATACCGTCAGATCATGAATAATAAAACGTTACTGCTACTTACAAATGGTTATAAAAATTCTGTACAGTATGGGGTTTTTGCTTTATTTGACGTATTAGATTTAATGCTAGGATTACTGCCGGCTTGACATAGAACTAAAAATAAAATATTTGGGTGTGGTTACGTTATGCACCAAAATTAATTTATTTCCTTTAAAAAGTTTAACGTAAAGATGTTTTTGTAATGCTCGACTTAGTTAATCTCTGTATTAAACAGAATTTAAAATGCGGCAAATTAGCTAAAATTCATTTATTCCTAATTAATGTAAAAATGTAAGCTTTCACCATTATTACACATATTAAAATACTTATTTTTTTTAGGTTTTGATGCATTTCCGTATTAAAGTTATACAATCTAAACGTTTCGATAACACTTACAGTTATCTTCGCCAGTAGTAATAAAGGGTGATTCAGTTAGAGGTTACAATTTTAAGTTGGCAGAACTGTTCTCTTATGCAACATAACAGCTGAAGTTTTTTAATTGGGCATTGTTCATTAATGACATTTGTGGTTATGGAGCGTTATTCGATTGAAAAACGTGTTTAATTGTTAAAACCTTTTTCAAAAGTGGTGGAAATTTTACTAACACGATTCGAGCACTGCGAAATGACTTTGGTAACCATAACCGTCCATCACGTGCGGCGATTAAAAAACTGATCGATAAATTTAATGTCACAGGGTCAGTGTTAGATGTTCAAAGATCAGTACGTGCTCGGAGTGGCCGATCAGTGGCAAATATCGCCGCAACAAGCGCAAGTGTTCGAGAAAATCCGTCAACCTCAATTCGTCGTCGTTCCGAGCAATTGGGACTTTCCTACGGTACAACGCAGCGCATTTTGACTGAAGATCTGAATTTGCACCCATACAAAATTCAATTGACTAAAAATGGAAACTGGGACATCACAGGCAGAGGCGTGAATTTGTTAAATGGGTGCTGGAGAACAATCAGAATGATATCGATTTTGTGAACAAAATCATCTATCTTTACTGATGAAGCTCGTTTTCATCTCAATGGCTATGTGAATAAGCAAAACTATCGCATTTGAGGACTTGCAAATCCTCATGTTATTCACATGAAACAAATGTATCCAAAAAAGGTAACTGTATGGTGTGCATTTTGGGTTGGCGGCGTGATTGGTCCATACTTTTTCAAATGCCCGTGGTGACGCAGTTAAAATCAATGGTGAACGTTATCGGGAGATGATAAGCAATTATGTTTTTCAACATTTGGAAGAATGGTGGTAATATCGATTTGCGGTTTCAACAAGACGGGGCAAATTGTCATGGAGCTCGAGAAACCGTAGAGTTGTTGCACACAACGTTTCCCGGCTGTTTAATCTCTCCTTTCGGCGATCAACATTAGCCAACAAGATCCTGTGATCTTACACCCATGGATTATTTCCTTAGGGGTTACTTGAAGCAGAAGGTTTACGCAAACAAGCCCAACTCGATTCCGGAGCTGAAGGATGAAATTCGCAGAGCTATCAATCAAATTCCACAACTGATCAAGAAAGTGATCAGGGCTGAAGTCTGTAGGGCTGCACATGGCGGTCATTTGACTGATATCATTTTTCGTGTTTAATGACAATTTTAATGCCAATCTTTAACAAATGTGTCTTAGTAAAAATATACCAAGTTAATAAACAATAATTCGAATTATTTAATTATTAAATTGTAACCGCTAACTGAATCACCCTTTTATTATCTATTAAAATTGTTCAAGATGAAATAATTATGTGAAATTTGAATTTTCTTACCATTTTTCAAATTACACAAAATTATTTCAACTAGTAGAATAAGAAATGTGTCTATAATTTTTGTATATAAACTTGGTAGTTGTTATAATAAATTACTTTTGAGTGAAAGTTCATTAGTTAAATACGCTATTTATCATACCGCTACACATGTTATGTAGCGACATCAATGTTAAAATCTATTCAGTAGTACACTTTCAAACTACGAGATTGCTCATGGTCCTTCCAGGAATAAACGTCACCACCGATGGTCCTTCGAGCTTTTAAGATAGGCAACACTAGTCAGTAGCCACCAAACCAGAGCTAGAAAATTTACGCCTCTTTTGCACAAGAAGTCACAATCAACACACAACAAAAGTCAGTGTGCATTCCGAAGCAACAAAAAAGAAGTAGCAAAGATGCATACTAAGACGTAAAAAGTAAACGGGCTCGCTCAGCAAAAAGACCAGTAGGTCAACGGACAAAAAAAAAGTTGGAGAATACGAAGGAAACGCAGACGCAAGGAAAACAGAAAGATGTTATGAACCGCTCACAGGAAACTGGAGGAGGATCTCAATACAGAGACAATACAGAATCATTATGACGAAATAGTGAAGTAAGGGCTATCGGACCACGATTACAACTAAAGGTATGTAAACCAATTAAACAAGATCTAGAAGGACACAACGGAATACATTGATGCGCTTCAAGCAATGAACGTGAAGAAATGAGTCAGAAACAATCCATGTGAATTAGAAGGCAGAAAAGATTTCGCATACAATGTACTGGTCCTCCAACTAAAACAACAAATGCAGAAGCACTTTAACAACAAGAGGTGGAGTAACCTGGTGGATAAAGCAGAAAAGTGTGAGATGAAATACCTACGTGGGAAATAAATAATAAGATAAATGAGGTATGATTTTCTCATAAATACTTTACCGCAGGAAAAGGTCAGAAGACCAATAAGTTATCAGAGCAACTCCAGCCAGTACAAACAACACCAACAATATCTGTAAACTGTAAACCCTTACAATCCCAATTTGGGTTAATATAACCAGATGTCAAAATTTTCAATTTTCACCTTGAATTCCCAATACGCAAGTAATTCCTATCTGTATGTATGTCACTAGGTAAGTAAGGTGTATAGTTAAACTTCGATTTCCAGATTGACAAACAATTTTATTTGATTCTAGTTTTTTATACTTTTTATAATGTACTAGTTACAGCAGTTATGTAATGGTGGTTTACTCGCGAATGCCTTCTTAGTTTTGGAGTTTCATTCATCCACTTATATAGAAATAAGCATTGACCTATTTCCGGACACATAACCTACCTTCTTTACTATACAATTTCTGCATAAAATAAAAATGATGCTCTACACCTATTAAGTTTGGGTAAATCAGGTCCTCTTACAGTCGGAAAATTTTGCCAAAATAATCCCCAATGTTTTCAAGAAAGCAAAAGGTAACTTTGTTTGTCAGCAGACTATATTTGGATGGGTACTATTCGGGCAGATAGAAGTCAGTGTTCAACAATAGGGTGACAAAGAGACCAATGCTGTGAAGAATGCTATACTCACATCACACAAGGAAGCTTAGAATCCCCTTCAAAAGGGATCAAAAAATATAAGACTCGCGGTCACTAGCAGTGGCAGAATAACTAGAAAAGAAGTTATCAAAAAAAGACATGCGAAATCAATGTGACACACTCCCGTTAGATTATCTGGACTACAACAAATCTAAGAGTGGTAAGATTACAGCAGGATGTAGCAGACATATTACTAAGATCGGGGAAGTGCCAGAATAAATAACCATGAAACGTTTACTGTTTAACGTATAACGCGTTGCTCGTTTGTAGCATATGATTGTTCGGTGGAAACATTGTTATGCTTTCTCACTTAATGAGTACACACGCTTCAATTGTTTTATATAGATGGCTACGTTTCATTATGACACTCGCCCATTATTAGTCTGTTAACAATGAAATCTCAAAGTTTGCACATTGTTCTTCCAAAATTACATAAACTAAGTTCCCCTGACAAACGGACTCCCAAAAAAAACACAGAGAAACATATGGTTCTTATGCGTTACTACTAATGAAACACTGTCTTTTAGTCTTTTAGGTGGTGTTAAACCTTGGATGTTTTCGCATATAGAATATCCAGTAAACTGCGATCTAAAAATTTAGCGCGTTCCTAGTACGTTTCTCAACAACAAAAACAGAACTTATCGGTCCATCATTCTTTTATTTTTTTCATTGACATAGAACAAAACATTTAATAATCCCCAGTTTGCAACTGGAACAATGTAACAGTCCCACAATAATCATATTGTTAAGAGTTATCGACGTAATAAAATTTTGTTTATAAGAAGTGATTACTTGACTTATGTAATTCGAATGATATTAAGGTTTCACATGTTATATGAAGGTAATTTTCCATTAAAAAAATTGAACAATTTCCCTTAATTAGAAAATATTCAATTAATTATGATTAAATTCCCAGAGTTAATTTATTTTTGCCTAATACTAACTTTACCTTTACCTAACCTTAAATGCAATTTTTAAATAAAGTAGCATTCGATTATGCATTGTCGCTTGAAAACTCTGATAGATTAACGTATGAATTTTTAGTGGAAACAAAACCAACATGAGTATGGAACAAAAAGAAATAATCAACGTGAGTCTTTGGTTATCACGAACACTTTTAGAGAGCCACTTTTATACACACCTAGATATATTATCCACGGTAAACTATTTTCATTTCTATTTTTCACTACTCTCAAGATCACTACTGGAAATATCGCTTTCTTTTGGAAACACAACAAAAATAATTCTAACAAAAAATATATCAGTGCAATGTTGTATAACACATTAATATAAATGGTAAGGCATTTACTTTATATCCTAGGAAAATGTCATCTACTAACCATTATTCAAGTTTTAACTGCTGACGATGACAAATGATACTAGTATCTAGTTCACCTGTTTCCAGATTGTCGTTAACGTCTTTAAACAGTTCCTAATGCAAGGATTTTCTATACTATGAAATACTTTTATTGATTCTCATTTAAATTACATTAATTCTCATAAAAAATGAATCCACATGCAGGAAAGAAGCCTCTCAAGAGATTTACTGGTACAAAACAAAACAAATAAAAAAGGCAACCGGTTGCGCCATCTGATGAAAGAAATTATTCAGTAATTTCTTACTGATTTTTGAACCCACGCAAACCAATAAAACAATGAGTAAGAGTTACTGAACCCCAAAACCATTTAAGAATAAATTCCATCACGTTAGAAATCAAACCGGCATCTGTTTAAAACCGCAAACCAATAAAGCGAATCCATTCAACATCCCATGCAGAGATATTGAATTTTGAAAATTTTAATTACATTAAACGTGAGAAACAATGAATAAGTTAACCAAGGGTTGTAATTCTACTTGATTAATGATAGCAAAAGTTTATTGCGCCGAATTGTAGACTGTAGGAAACAGAAACTGATGTTCAAACATAAATATTTCCCCTACTATACGTTTTGTTATGAACGAATAAGTTCAAAAGTAAATAGTAATTTAACAAAATATCCAATTTATAATTGTAATATGTGTTACAATTGCGGTTATATTAACACTAATTTCCATCTATAAATCAAAAGCATAGGAGGATTAATTAAAATTATTAATCATACGAATTAAATCCCAATAAATGTAAATTTTCCCTAACAACGTACAATTGTAGGTATAGAAGGTTATGCAATTGACTTCTTTTTCACTATCGCTAAATCGGCTTATTAGGTCATTTTACAACTGTTGGCCAAGTTTCGCCAAGATCGGCCATGACGTCTGGATGTGTGTCTGTGTGGATGTATCTTAGTATCCACGAAAACACCTACATACTTAAAATGTTATATTTAAGCTTGTTTTCATTTCGCTTGGAGCTGATTAGTTTTAGGGAGAAATCCAGTGGCGGAGAGGACGGGTTTAGTAGGGGCAGTTTTTGGTTTTTATCAAATATTTATAAAACAACTGCAAAACTCAAGACATAATAATACCTAGATATAGACCTTAAACATATCGATTAACTGTGTTCTATGCAATTTTTTGATACGACGCTGACGCGTAATTTAACGGCAGAAAATTCCTAATGTAGAATTTAGAAATTTTTCAATATCTGAAAAACCATCAATTTTATTTTAGAAAAAGTGTAGATATATTTTTTAAAGAAAATTTAATTTTACATAACTTTCCTTTATAAAGTTTTTGAATATAAGGCAAGGTAAGTCTAAAAATTAATTAAATATGAATGAAATTGGTTAAACTGCATTATTGATATCTTATAGAAGCGGGCGGTTTTGAAATTTTTTTTCAAATTAACGATGCCTATTGGTCTCTATCTGATATAGATTATTATTTTTGTTTTTACAATGTTGCCTGTTTTCGTTTGAAAACAGGCAACAGAAAAAAAGAGGTTGCATAGTTATTTTATTTTTTTTAAGTTTTTAAGTTAGAATCTAGATGTCTATTAACCTCTGTCTGACATGAAGTATTAAACGTCTGTCTGACATAGATTATTACATTTATTTTGACAATGTTGCCTATTTTCGTAATGAACTTATAAAAGAGGTTGCATAATTATCCTAAAAAAATCGTTATTAAAATTATTTCATTTCATTTAGTATCTTGGAAGGTCGTGTAGTGTTCCACACCAGATATTTATGTTTAATAATGGAGAAATGTTTACTTGTACATGTTCTACTTGTATTAATCACTCGTTACACACATAAACAGTGCGAAAATTTATCCCAATTTTGCTAGAACGGCTCTAATACTTTGATATACCAAATGGTAACAGGTACTATGTAGGGCGGAGTCCAATCTTTGTAAAATATATAGAAACAAAAAGTTTCGTAAATATTTGTAGTTCTATATTGTTTATGACATAAAGAACGGTAGTAACACGTGTCTATTAATGACTGAAGCTTACCTCATGTCAAATCTTGGAAATTTCTTTGCAACACTGAGAATTACATTGTAAAATCAATCGGTTTCTACCTTTTTTGCCATAGTCGCACGTGTTTGCTTTTCATTAGCTTTTATTATAATTTTTCCGTTCATTCTTCATTCCTGTATTAATTTTTCGTTATATTCACAATCAGTTATTTTCATAACTCCTATAATAAGTTTTTCAAATTTGCGTAAGTAATATTTATAGAAATAGATTGCATAATTTAGATGAATTAATGGAAGCAGTTGAACGCGAGATTCGGGATATCACACGGGAAGAACTTCAGCATGTTTATGAAAACATGAAGCGGAGAATTAATTTATATCTACAGCATCAGGGTCATCATTTTCAACATTTTTTAGTAATTATATTAATTTAATGAAGAATGCTTGTTTTTTGTCATAACAATAATTTTAAAATTTATTTTGTTAAATAATTGTAATTAGCCAATGTTGGAAATAAACATTTCCAAAAGTAGGGTATTATGTTTAATTTTAACAAACAATGTTCATAATTACATGAGACGTTAATGTCCATCGTTGCGACCGAAATGAAGTGTAGTGATACCAGCCTAACCGAAATTTGCTACATAACGTCAGCTTCAATCATTAATAGACATAAGCAGTGAAAATAAAAACAATTAATTCAAACACGTTTAAACACATACTATCATGTCGTATTTGTCGCTGGTTAGCAATAACCTGAATAGTAACAAACAAAAATATGGATGTCCCGGAAGACGTGCAAATAAAGTAATGAATTAATTAGCCACACGGGTTTTAGTCGGCGAAGGGCGTGGTTCTCTTTTGTTTGTACTGCGAGCCAGGGAGCGCTGAAGAGTTATTCAAACTTTCTCAAAAATTATTCCAAAAAATAAATCAAACTTTTTAATTTCTGTGAAACACCTACAGAAAACTGTTCCACAAAGATTCAAAAATAATGATAAAAAAAAGTAATTCTCTTAACGTAAGTGCAATCTGTGATTGATTATGAAATAAAAATATTCGGAAGTAATAATGTAAACTATGAAAAGGAACCTCAAAAAAATGTCTAACCAAACTTCATATATGTTACAAATGACAAATCTGTATCATCTCCCCCTGGAATAAATTTTAAGGATCATACGGTTGATGGTTGGTTTTGTTCTATTTCTTTTTTTAATTTCGAATTTACAAGAGATCAAATTTTTGCGAGCTTTTATTTGATCACCTTTTCTTTTTTTTTGTTTGGAGATGTCATTTTTATTTGTAAAATTTTTCACTCACAGGTGATACTGGCGTTTACGATTAGATTAATGTTAAGAGTAGTTTTGTTTACATAAATGTTCTCGTTATTTTAACTTTTAGGAACTTAGTTAGTTGAAAGATAAATTAATTTTTTTTAAGAATTAAAAAATTGACGCATTGTATTTAAGATAAATTTCTTCGGTAAAATTTCAGGTAGTTCAAATTGTAATTGTATAAATTATCCAAGGTTTGAAATTAAAAAGTATTTTGTTCCTGATAACGTCTACGAGTAATGTTGTATGTGGTGCCATAGATATTTTTGAATGAAGTATATCACTTTTGCTAAGTTTTGTCATTGTAGAATGGGAGAATTTATTTGAGCTACAATAAGTACTAAAGAAAAATAATCCAGCGATATCATTTTGTGGTTAGTTAGTTTTTATCGCACTTAAACCCAAGCGATTCTTTTTTTATGATAGGTTAATTTAGATTTATGTAATTGGGAAAGGGTTAGTATGGAAGAAGACGTTTTTGTTGGTTTGCGGTGATCGCAACGTATGCGAGAGAGGTAGTTATGGGGTAGAATAAGTTACTACATACTGGTGGTGTATCGAATTACCGTGGAGTAAGTGATCTCCGTTTCCAATAAAAGGGATAATATATTGGTTCACCACATCCCAAGTTATTTTCTATTGTGTATCGTTTATCTAGGATGACAAGATTTGGACATAGAAAGAAGTGTTCGTGTTTTTCGAAGTGCTTAGCTGTTCTGTGGAGCGGCTATATCGCATTTTTTGTGCAGATTAATTTAACGAATTCCTGTAGAAGAGGTAGTTTTACATATGTTGCGTAGTTCAATAAAGCAAAATACAAACTCACTGTAAATATAAAAGCTTTTCGTTCATTTGACAAATTTAAATTAAGAAGTGATAGTCAGTACCTGTAATCAAGTTTTATGGAAGTTTAAGTAATAGTGTAACGTACAACCAATTGTAAGATCAATCAAAGCGTATTGAAAGGAGAAGTATTCACGAGTTAAGTCACATTTGGAGTTCGAGTTTCTACATCGATTATATTGCCGCCGCCATCGAGGTCATCGTATAGATTTCCTAGGTGACTATAATAAAGGGTTTGTTCCGAATACAAGGTAAACTTTTTTGTTATTTGTTTTGCAGTGGTTGACAAATTTTAATAAATTCTTCTATATTATATATTTTTTTGTTATATATGCCGACGTTTGAATACGCTGACTTTTGACATTCACGTTTGATTTTTGTATCGATTAACCTTTAGTGCATGCGTATTCATTCGTATTATGATTCTAAATGTATCTGAGTTTTTTATTTATTATACTGACCAATTTGTATTGAAATTATGTGGTTATGCGTCGCACAGAAGACGTAATATTTTTGACATGATCATTTGTTATTCTGGTATTTCAAATTTACAATTATTTTAGTAAAAAGGCCAATACTGACACTAGCTAGTGTCACAGCCTTTTAGGTAACCAGGGGATGAAATTTGAAGTGAATGTTTTGGTTTATGTAGCAATTGTGTTAACATTTCGATGACTGTAATCATGTTTCGCAACACGATGGCCTTTAAATAAAGTAGGCGACTGAAATAAATAACAATAAAAAAAAAACAATCCGGCGACAACGCCTTTAAAAATTTTGTTGTCTACATAAAAATAGCAGTGACACGTAACAATAACCGCGATTATTTATTTCCTATCATTTCCAACGAATCAGAACGTTCAATTGCATTCAGTTACCTAGTGTAATGTCGATAATACATTCCTAGAGTAACTCTACCAATAGAAAATGTTACATTATTCGCATTTCTATAGCAACCACATTAATTTGGTCCATACAAACTACACGAGACGTCAGAGTTGGGCGTAATATTTACTGTACTAACATGTACTTATACTAATTTGTTCCCAGTTGGTAGAATTTACTCAAAAAAATCATCGCAATAAATGCAATTCGCACCTCAAAATAATTATGGTTATACATCTCAAACTTCCTGCATAATTACAATTCGTGTCAGTTTGACAGAAAAATCCTCCCGCAACTGACATTCTTTCTAGTTATGCAGCAAGTTATATAGCCTGATTATTTTGAAGTACTTATAGTATTACTACCGATTGTATTATTTACAATACTTTCTATTTTTGGCATCTGTTTTAAATTTAATAAGGATAATAGATTATTTTGCTTAGTTTCGATGATGGCATTTTCTTATTTAGTTTGCAATTGCATGCGTTGCAATTTTTTTTATATATGCGAATGGCACTTTTGTTTACTGCGTTCGCTGGCCGCATGCATAAAAATTTTAACTTCCAGTGACCCGGTCACTGTCACAATTGAATCTCAGCTGCGTATGGCCCGTTACCTTTTAGAGACGCTCGGGGTTGGCAATCTAAGAAACGCCTTTTCTGTTCGAGGGTTTGTAAGAACGTTACTGGGCAATCTACAGTACGTTACGTCTCCGTCTGGTGGTGAAAGAATGTAATCTAACCTACGTTCCATATCAGTGTATGAGATTTCCAAGCTACATGCAGGTAATGTCGTATTTCAAAAGGTAGTAAATTACTCGAGTATAATCGCGGTTTTGCTCCATCAAGGTGTGACTGATCACATCTTTGCTTCACGTCTTAGCTTAGCGTGGTGATAAACAATGGGAACCTTTGGACATTAACATTTTCCAAAGGTTTTCTTATTTACGGATAAAACTGATTATTTGATAATTAATGAGGAAGTTACTTTATGTAAAAAAAAATTCCACTCGAAAGCCGCTTAGCCATGCAATGTGCCATAATTTAATTAACCTTAAATGTATTCACTTTAAAATTTCATTAATTATTGTTCAGTTTCTTTCTGAAAGAAAAGATATATTAGCGCAAACCTATATTAGTGTCCATACCCAATCGATGGCGCGAACTAAACCGCCAAGCCTATGGTGCTAAATTGTCCACAAAATGAAAGCCTTCAACAAAAGTAGTTGAATGGGAATTACCGTCAAATGAATTTACTTGGGACATTTTTGAGACAAGTTTTGCGCTCTCAACCAAATGAAACGTGATTTTACCAATGTTACATATCGATAGGCAATATATGCACCCACGATATCTAAAAAAGTTTGGTTCCAAAGTAACGTCTTTCAATTTTTTTTAAATTTAAGGTTGTCCCAATTTAGGTGATTAATGGGGTAAAATGAGACAAGCGTTAGAAATACATTAAAGACAGTTTTGCACCTGTCTAAGAAGTTCACAGCTCAACATTGACAGACGTTCACGAATTTGATCGAAGTTTATCACAGCTTCGTCTTTTCTTTTCTTAAAGCCGCAGTTTATGCAACAAATTGTTTTAGAATCCTTTGTTGGTCATTCTATTGTAGCAGAATTCGGCAATAATCAGGGGTCTTCATCGGATTCTGTTTAAAGTTCTCTCAATTCCTTCAACCGGAAACTGGTGCTGCGAACTGCAGGCTCCATTTCATACGAAAATTCATTATCCAATCTGCTTCAATCGATTGCTTTTGTATGTTCTTCCAAACTTCTCAATAAAACGTGGTCTCCCGGTTTGACATTCAACTTTCTTTTCTTGCCCACTGACAACTTCCGTTGCACAACATGCTCTTCAATGAATTCTTCGAAAGTTTCCTCGAGTTGAACAGAGTGTGGGTCGATTGATTGGGACTATGATACCTATAACGGTTGAAAAGCACGAGTGCTGTTGGTAGAAAAATGAATTGAATCCTGTGTTGCTCACATGCTTCAATGATTTTTATAGAAAGGTGTGAAGCAAGATTGTCTCCAATGACATCCTTTTTACCTTCTGGATGTCTGAAGTAAGGAGTTACCACTTTGAAGAACAGTCTTCAAAAATAATGCAATCAAACCATCCACTTAGTTATATAAGAAATTGTTTTCACGTCTTTAGCCACTCTGGAAGCAAGTTTCGTGCTTTGTAAAATCAATGTAGGGAGGAAAAGTGTTTCCAGAAGCGCTCACGTAGAACGTTGATGATTTGGAATAATCCATGACCTTAATGGCCCACTTTTTATTTCAACGAACAATTAATTACCTGCGTGAAGCTGGTTTCGTTTCGTCAAAGTTTAACAAACGTTCGGATTCAATTCCTTCCAAGCTTTTCTTTAAATGGTCGAAATATTCGTTGATACATGCTTCAGAGACTTCATTTTTGTACGTCTTAAAATTGTGTGACGTTTACGTAGATCTCTGTGCCGATCTAAGAAAGATCGACTCCAATCCGCCCCAGGAAGCGTCTTTCAACTACGCCATCCCGATCTAGAAATTTTATTACTAGTTCGCGAATTTCTTTTGCTGTCATGGCATAGCCCCAAAGCAGCGATTGTAATGACTGTGACAATATTCTCTTCTTCTATGAATGGTTACCTTCCTGGATTTTGGGATTTTTTCCCAAATATTTTGTATGCAGAGTAGAACGGGCGAATTCATAGCGATCCTCAATGTTCATCAAGGTCGTCACATCGCCATTAGCACACCCCTCAAGAGCATTTTCCAATTGTGTTTGCTGGTAATCTTAATATCGTTGTGCACCCAGCTGTCTTCGATAGTTTCGGGGCATGTTCCAATTTACCCTACCAAAATGAGTAATTTTAGTTTACTGTCCCTTCAAACTGGGGAGTAAGTTTTGAGGTTAGGTAAAAGCGCAAATCGCTTGCGAAGGTCATAATCTAGAATCGTGATTTTCAGTTTACCGATGAAGTGGATGGTCTTCGAAAGGCATTCTAAAAGAAACGAAATGCAACAACTTACTAAAATAACCAAAATATTCAAGGCGGTGAAGGACAACAATTGAACAAATTATAAATAGTGAAGTTTGCTATTTTAACGTCTTGGCAAACCACAATAATCGATTGAGCGGAAATTCAAAGAGCGATGGCGCCAGGAGTCACATAAGTGTAATGACAAAGAATGAATGTGTGTCAGAATTAACAAGATTATCACGTTATCCTAGAAACATACCCACAGACCAGACGCGGTTTACTTCATCAAAGCGCGGCTTATTGGTTTCTTCAACGCAAACAAAGGTATTGATATAGCCTGGAATGAGCCATTTTAACAAAGGAAGGACCTTGCAACTAACTTGAACAAGGGAGCCCAGTTTCGGATAATTGAAACCTAAAGAGGGGCGTTCAGTCATTGTAACAAGGAGTCGTTGCAAAGTTGAAAGAAGTCATGCGTCCGGTTTGTTTCTTGGTTAGAACGATGTCCTTAAATGAATCAATGAGACATGCATCTGGCATGATTCTTGGCTAGGACAATGATCTTAAAGAGGTTAATAAAGTCAGCATGCGGGTTATTTCTAGGTTAAGTCGATTACCTCGAAAAGATCAATTAGCCATGCAACCCGCGACCGAGGACCTTCAAGAGGTAACCCACGTCACTTTGTTGTAAGTTGATGACTTGAAACTTGGGGTTTCTGGGATAGTTGGTGACCTTGAGGCTTCCGGCTTGCGTCTTGGCTAGATCTATGAACTTCCTCAATACGAACTCGAACAAGAGCGTGGTCTCGACCTTGGCATATTCTACCCCTGTCACACTTATGCTAATTTCCTACCTGTCTTTCTCTCACAGGTCTAAATTCCTATGTGGGTCAGAAGTGACACTGCTATAACACTTTTATTAATATCGTTTCATATTTACTGACAACGACAGTAACCATAGCAGATCAAACAATTAAGTATTTCTATTATTAATTTATTTACTTCTGTTATCTTTTGCAATATTTTACCTTGTTTTACTGATTCCTACACTAACAAAACAAAGGTGGTTTTGAAATATTTAGCTGAAAATGTTATATAGATATTAAAAACCTTTTACATTGATTTCATTACAAAAATTAATTAAAAGATTTCCGTAAAGTGTTAGATTATTTATTAACTTTTTGAAATGATTTGAAAACACAAATCACCCCATTAACCACCCCGCATTTATTTAAACGACGTTCATTCCTATATACTTTCATGTTGCTATCATAACACCAATACATATTTTAGCGACACATTGGAAGCATTGAATTGAATCGACCAAATCTTTTCAGAATGTATACATTTGTTTTTCTTCCTTCATATATCCGTCTCTCATGCCTCCACTCTAATAAAAAATACACTTATAACCAGAACCCTGCCTAAAGTGGGTACTTGGGAAACTGTGCATCTAATGTTTCTTGATAAAACGATAAGATCGTCAAATGTCATTAGTACGAATGGCGTGATGATACAGAAGTCGAAAATTGCTGCATGTTCCAATATGAATTTAATATCCGCCAGTTGGCTATTGAAGTAAGATACGCTTATTTCATTGCATATCACAGTTTTCGATGATTTGAATTGATAGTAAAATTGTAAGAAAAGGATGAAAACAGAAACGACTTTATGACATCTAAAAGCCCGTACTCTATTTTACGAGCTAGATTAAAGAAAATAGAGTCTTAGTATATTCAGACTGAACAAGTGTGGCGATACCTGTGCTCCACAAAGGTAGAGTAAATTAAACAAATTTCAAGTATTGCTCACGCTACTTGTAAGCGAAAATGACTGAAAGAACTTTCAACAGTTTTTATTATTTATGATAAACATGAAGAAGCAATAGGAAAATTTTCATCTATAGATAAGTCCAGATGTTGCCCCGAGTTTAATAAAAGCATTAAGTGTTCAAGGATCGTATAAAGATAATTCCAAACTGAGTAAATTTAAAGATTTCAATCTATACTCTGTTAAAATCGGAACCGTGGCATCATATTCCTTCTATCGTATATCATTTTTACGACTACTAAAAACAACCATAATAACTTTTAATGCTTACACAGCTTTAGAATCCTCTCCTCCATTGTAGTCATGTGTAATAAATACACTAACATGACATTACAACTCCCAAGACTAACAAGCTTGCTTCCTATCCTGGAGTAAATTATATGAAAGACTATGCAGACTGTCCATTATCCGGAATGTCAAGCCATGCGAAATTGCAACGATGTTCAATTTAACTTTGCTCACACTGATACTGAGAAGAGTGCATTAAGGAAGAGTGATGTCTCGAATTTGTAAGAAAATTGCATTTTATCATTTCTCTCGCCGTTTTTCGTTAGATGGGAAAAAATGGAAAGTGTCTATAAATCAGAAAAGAGATGCTGACGTAGCGAAGAATCCCTCGGTGGTTGTCTGAACGTTACATAACGATAGATAAATCAGTTTACGATACTAAAGCCGGATTTAGTTCCAGTAAATAACTTGCGTCTCGATTTTCTCCAGAACACCTTACTGAAACTTGATCAAAATGTCTCGGGAAAGAAAGACTGATAAAAATACGATATATAACTGCAACTTCGAAGTCGCGTATATAAGATAGAGAAGTTCCTACGGGATCTTTACGCTAGAGAGTTTAAGACCTGAAGCACGGCCAGTAAAACGATCCAATAGAAAAATAGATGCAAAGATCTACTTTATTGACAATATAACTCGTACAAATAGTCAACTTTATCCGTGCGCATTTCATCTACCATTTTTTTCGAATACTTAGTTCTTTAGTTAAAAGGAAACTTTTACTACAAACAGTTCCGCCGAAATGATTCTTACGCATAAGTGGAATCTTTAATATTTCCGTTATAGAAAAGCTTTAGTAGATGTAGGACGTAGAAAAGTTGTTTTCTAGATTATTCACAATCGATATAACTTTAGAATGTAACGTATTAAATGAAGTAAACGATTTCTAAAAATTACACGTAACTAAAATATAAGAAATATAAGTCACATAAATTACGATTAAACTCGTTTTAATTCACATCATCGACCATAAACAAGAACGAAATAAAATGTAGAAGGTTATAAAGGATTTCAGACGGATTAATTTATTATATAGAATGTTACTTGATGAGAACTTCGCTTTTACACATTCATTGAATTCACTTCGAGCAACATCTGATTAATCGCGAACGAAAACAAAAAATCCGATACATCTACTACAATCAGGGTCGTTTTCACGATGCTACCGAAGAGACTGCGCAAGATGAAGAAGTACTATCTGGCTTACCAGACTTCGTTCGAATGACGCGTGTCGCAAGACCGATATCGGACAGCCCCGAACCACCTAAACCACGATTAATTCCGGTTCGCTAACACCGCGTCCAGCCAGTACGACCACACTGCACCTTTGTTGTGTAGCACAACACCACCGTTTATAAGAAGCTACAGTTCACCATCCGACAACCACCAGTTAGATGCCAGTCGGAAAAGGCAAAGATAGAAGACGAAAGAAGAAAAAAATTCAGTGCCAAACCCAGATATCGCCATGCTAGCGATTCCCGTGACTTCCACCGCTGCCACTGAGGAAGAAAGAAACGATGACAACGCCGCCTCCGACCAACAACGCACTTATGTCATACTGCAAGCACAACTCTCGGTAATCCCTCGTTAGAAGGAGAATTGGGCCATAACTACAGGGAATCACCTTCACAGAAGCCAAAGCATTCAGCGAAAAATGGACCGACGAGGAATCGCCTTCACGAGAGCCAATTTATCAGCGAGAAATCCTGATCCAGTCTACCTCATCCTAGGACCGAAACAGACTGATGAGGTATATGAATACTTGTACTACAGAGTACCATACCTATCAAGCAAATAGTGATCGTTTGGCTAAGGTGATTATTTGTTGGGTTCCAGTAGAAGTGTTGGAGGCCCACATTGACTCGGAACTATCATTGCCGGTTACTAATGTACATTTTTGGTTACATAATGCGAAAGAAAGGATGTTCGATTCGGGAGATGCGAGTACGTCGTCCTTCTGCTTGTAAGGTCTGATTTATTTCTGTGATGAATCCTATTTCGTTAACATTTTAGTTCTCGTCATCTTGTTTGTTCTCTCATTGTAATTGTGAAGGACATCATTCCTTGAGTATGATAAAGTATGTTATCCAGCTCTTAGCTATCTTCCCTTTAGTTTCTTTCTTGAGCGTTTTCATTCGGTTATTTTTCCTGCTTTTGGACAGTATTTTTACGTCTTTGCTTATCTTCTTATGATCATCTTGCCTGGTTGCAGCAATTTGGGTTATTATTACCCTTGTTATATATTAAACCAATGAAATGTCAAATTTTAAAATTCAGACCAATTAAAATAAAATATCAGCGACTATTGCACCAGAGAAATAGTCTCTTGTGTTCCGGTTTTTTTTATTCAGTTATTAAAATGTTTTCTAATTTTTACTCTGAAGCTAATTTAATTTATGCGGGAAATAATCTAAATATAACACGACCTTCACAGACTCTCTATTTTTGTTGTTGCTAAATTTGTCTAATATTTTACAATTTGATTCGACATAATTTTGGAATTCATAATCTTAAAGACCTCGTGCTAAAGCAGATTATCAATACCAAAATTACGTCTCATCAAATTGATACTAAAATATTCTCGAAATTTAGATACAACAACAATAGTCGACTATTTATCAAGCTCTTGTTAGCTATGATTAAATTTTCTTCTTTTTTATTTTCATATGTTAGCCATATGTGATCTTTCTTGTGCTGTGCACCCTACTAGTTTTTCTATGTTCTCTGCCCAGTTTCCATATTTTATTGTTATTCCTGGATCCCTTAGGGTATCTACCTTGTATCTTCAATATTCTCCCACTTGACCTTCATTATTAGCTCTGATGTTTACTCTTATTTTTACTCAGGCCATGTCGTGGTCAGTTCTTACGTCAATTCTCTCATGGAGAGAATTTCGCCATTTTTAGAGTGGAAAGTGTATTTGATTTTCGGTGATGCCGCGTGGTCTAGTACATTTTGTTTTATTAATTTCTGATTTCAGGCTGTTACATTTCATTATAGAATACGCATTAAAGATCAGGCTAAAGCAAACTATTGTCATATCCCACCCAATGTAAGACTAAACTTGTTTCGTATCTCGTCGTTATTAAGACACATTGTAATTTTCCATTGCTCTAGAACGCTACCAATTCTTAAAATTCATTAAAGTGAATAAGTATGTGTGAATGATTAAACCGGAAAGGTAAAAACGGCGTGTTCTTAACGTATGAAAGACGTTTCTGTAAACATCTACCAATTTGTGATGTGAATTCCTAAAATTGTATCTAGGAGAGATGATTAATAAAGTGGCCACGTTATTTTAACCATATCTATAAATTATCTTAGCACATGGAAACTGTTATATACAGTATTATTATAAGATGACGATTCAGTAATCGTTCCATGTGGTATGAATGAAAATTATTATGAGATATGCAATATATTTGGAATCCAATATCCAATATAATCAAGAATCTGGTATCTTTACGGTAAAATAAAAACCTGTTTTATTATGATTTATCACGTATCGAGTCAAAGTTATCGATTTTTAATACCTTTACTGTTTTTAATCATGTGCCTCAGCGTAGTGTTATTTATTTTATTGCTCAAAAATAACTTGTTGCTTTAATCATATTATGAAATATTGGTATAATAAGTTGCTACTGGTAACCATCAATATTTAAATTGCCATTATCGTACATATACTAAAAAATGTCCAAATAATTTATTACATTGTGATAAATTATGTAACTTGATTAAATGCAATTGTCTTAAGCTACAATTATTGTAACTTGTGTATTTACTATACATAGCTTTAGGATTCAGCATTTATTTTTGGTCGTAACTACTGAAGTTAACATATTGATTTAGGTATATAGCAGTAGCCCACCATTGCCTAGATGCAACAGTGCTGTTGCCTGGTTAATTAATTATCGCTTTTCTCTTATTTTTGATATGCATCTCTCGCTCCCGACAAACAAACTAAGCACTGTTGCATTTTTGGGCACGTTTCGGTGGTAGAATGTGCTCTCTTTTTGACTAGTCCAAAATTTTCCCATACCGCCCCTATGTTATCTATCAGTGTCTCGTTAAGTTTTCATGGTGCCTTTTTTATATATTTTTTTATCTGTACAACATTAAAGCTGTTAGTTACAATCGGGTCCGTTCAAGTCCTTTGTTACTGCTGAACGTGGTGATTTTATTTTGTAACATTTATTTACCTTTTGTGCCCTTTAAATATTTAATTTTAACACTATGAGCGTTAATTCAAAACAAAACCTTATGTGATGATATCAACGGTTATCGTAAAATAAATGTAAAATAACAAAAATAGGCCACTTACCTCATGGTCTATATTATTAAAATATAACACATTCATTTTAAATATCGTAAAGATTCAGACCATGTAATTCGTCTTTTACAATCGCTATTAACATAAACAAATAAAATTTGTATTTCATTTAAATTACGTCGCGTGCGCATAGCAGCAAACAAAAATATAAAAAGCTTTTTAAATGCACTTACCACTAAGACAGGATCATTGCTGTCGGTCGGGCAAGGCAAAATGAAGAATCCAGATCTTAAAGGCCTAGCATTGAGTCGACTCCATAATTGTAATCGTGGGTGAATTCATATCATCAATTACCCTCTGCGGCAACCTGCACACAGACAAAATAGCCACCATCAATGACAGCCCTCTTGCGAACGTTGTGAACTCTTGTATTTGTAGAGTTGGTGATGTACATGTTTGTCTGTATGCAGGTCGCGCAGAGTTGTAGTGATAATGGATAGTTGGCCAAAAACCAATATATATTGATGTGTTTGTAAAATTGTGTTTATTTTATTGTATTATCCATTTTATTTAGTGTATAAGTATTATTTAGGTTTTTATTTTAGGTTTAATGTGTTTTAGTTTTTTATTAAATGGTTAGTATATGTGTGCCAATTGCTCAAAACAAAAAAGGAAGACAAAATTTTGTTCATACAAAAAAATGCAACTCGCTACCTCATTGGCGGAAGAAAAATCCTACTTTTACTCCCTAGGGAAGAAAGTAAACATTTTCCTCCCTTTGGAGAAAAAGGATTTTTTAGAGTTTTCTAATATTTCTATTTCAAAATAAGATACTAAATGTATTTTTAATTTACATCGATAGCTTCAATTAAAATGTAAAATACATTAACGAATAACAAATTATCACATTTATATCAATTTATAAAATTATATGCAAAATTTATATTAATCGTGCAGCAATTAAAAAATAATGTCGAAGAGCAATTAATCTCGATCGCTTCGGATTTTGGATATTTATAATATTGTTATTTTCTTAGTATGGGAATACTTCGACCAAAGTGTGAAATATTATTTTTGACTAGATTTAAAGAAAATTAAATTCAACGGGGCAGCTACATTCGTCTCCTCCACCACTTCAGGTGGGGTAAACGGTTTTCTTCATGGTCTCTTCCACATATGTTTTATTTTGTAAAATAAGGCACTTATTCGACAAAGGTACGCGGCGGTTGACACTAACAATACAATACGGTGACATTAGCAGTCAAATATTTTGCGATACGAAAATTTTATTATTATATGTATGTGGATAAGGATAATAAACTAGGGAGTTCAGGATTTTAATTCAAGATTAAAAGTAAGTCTTTTGCCATATAATAATAAACGACACATATATAGTATATATACAGTAAAACTACCTTTCATCGAGGTTCGTGAAGTCAGCATAATTGGTGCTTTCCATCTAGTATCTGCAAAGTAGGGCCCTTTAAAAAAATGGCTAACTCATTGTGCAGTGTTTAAACGCTACCGTCGCTGCTGCACTAGGGAGAACTAAGGAGTGGCATCGATCCCGTCGTTAGTGCTTTCTATAAAGGCGCCACACAAGGAGGTTATCATTTTTTGGAAACTAACGGTTTCGCTGATATAAGATATAAATCACTAAAAGTACTAACGAAGCTGATTAACATAAGCCCGATCGTTAGTGCTTTCAATAATGGTGGGATCGTACACGGGAGTATACATTTTTGGAAACGGCCGGTTTTGCTGAACCAAAACATAAAGCACTAACGAAACACCTACGAATGGCACCGGTCCACCTGTTAGAACAATGGTGAGGCGTCAACATTCCACAATACATACCGCTGATGCAAAATCAAAAATCGAAGGACTAGCGATTAACACTGGTCCAGTAGTTAGTACTTTCAGTAATGGAGGGATGTTAGCATCGCACAAGGAAGGGGGTATCTATTTCGCTGATGCAAAGTATTAAGAAACACTGTCGAAGCACCAACGATTGCTGTTAATGCTTTCAATGACCGTACTAACATCACGGATGTTATATAGCATACCATACGCTAACCGACAATTTACTGTACGACTTTCAGGATCATTGGTCGCCTACGCTTAGGAACAGTACCCTAGCTTGTGATCTAAGTTTTAATAACTCCATAGGTATACGCAACATCGCATCGATCTACATAATTACGTAAAAAAAACAGGGTATGCTGAAAGTAGTAGTAAATGTATAACGATACAGAAGGGTGGCATTTAAATTACTTTTATTTGTTACTCATTTGTAAATGTCAATTTATCAAGTCAGCTTATTGCCGTTGGTTAGAGACGAAGGTTGTTGATTTTTACAAGTTAGAGACGACTGTACCTTGTTCACATTGCATTAGCGGAATAATTAATAGTGCAACAAAAGTGCCGTAGTCAGAGTAATGATTTCAAAGGACATTTTTGAAAATATAATGATTGTTATGAAAGAAAAAGGAAAATTCTATTTCATGAGTTCTCGGTTTATTTACAAATAAAATATTATACATGACACGCCAGGTAGCCGTTTTTAAGGATGTGACAGACTCGCCAGTGATTCTCATCCTATGGCCAGTAAAAAAAGTTTTGCCAGACTTCTAATGTAAAATATTACATTTTAAATTCAAAATTGAGATATGAAAAAAATTGTGGTAAACGAAACGCTGTCTTTCTTTACTTACTCTTTTCTTTGTTTTATTTAGTTATTTCGAGACGAAAATTGTGCAGTCCTATGTTTTGGCAACAATTTTGTTTCACGGATAAATAAGAATTAAGAGGCAATTTTCATGAAATCACAGATTGTGAAATTTTGCATTTAAATATTGTCACGGTATTGTTTAATGGTTCAAAATTATCAACGCGATACTATAAATTGTGAAATTATTTATTTGATTGCACTTTCCAATATAGATTTTTTTTTTATTATATTCCGTATTACATGATAAAGTTTGCATTTAATTGAGAAAACATTTCATTATACAAGATTTTGTTAACGACAGCTAACACGCTAATTATTTCATTTCTTTTGTTTAAAAGCGCGTTTGTGTACATACGACATTTCTTCATCACAACGATTATGATTTAACCGCATTGCTTGATAGTATTTTCAACCATACATAGGCCACATGCTTCGTTAGTATTACTTTTATTTTTACACATCATGATGTTTGCTTTTTAATAATGATGAACATGTGATCAGATGATAGTATTACCTATAACTACTTCATGTGTAGGCGTGACTCCCAGACCCCGTGCGTATCGTGATCAAATAAACGACGTAATTATCCAATTTGTTAGCGACTTGTAAGTGCGCTCTTGCAAAATAATACTGCTCGATTTGAAAAATTAATACAAATGAAATAATAGTAGCTAAAACATACGTAGTTGTTTGTGGCAAGAATTAATATTAATGAGTAACACAATGGGTTTATTTCATAAAACAAAGCTAACAATAGTTAATACTTCTAGACCTCTGGTATAATTACAATTTTTGTCGATTCATTTTATACAAAAATACAATTAAATTAACTTAACGTTACTCTGGAACCCGCACTAAAAAATTACATGTATTTAAATATTACAATGCAGTATCATTTAGATTGCAATTATAGCAATTCAGTTAAAAATGAATTTGGAGGAAAGAGGAATCTTAAATACGCTAATTTTATTATGAAGAAGGCAGCAAGAAATTTCGAAATAGTAAAATACACTAATAAAAACTACAAAACAAGCAACGGAACCAAATTAAAAGCTAAACATGCTCTAAGTAGAAACTCTAACGTGCATAAACGCAGACATATAACAGCATCCACTCTCATATGGTATTAAAGTTGTATGAATGAAACATTGTGTTTATAATTAAATGTAAAAGTGGTGTAAAAACACTAACAGAAGTGTTCTACAGTGCGTTAGATAAGAAGTACAATCCCTTTCAACAAGAGGGGTGTATCGATAAAAAAAAAGTCATAAGTCAAGTTTTGCGGGGGTAATTAAACCAATATCAGACATCACTTACAAGAACATAAGTATTTCACTTGTAAAGGTAGTAAATTTACTTGTTCCGGAAATTTTGGAATATTGTCTTATTTCTTGAATTGAAAATGGCAATGCCGTGATTCTAACAAACAAAAAAGTGAGAAGTCAACTCATTTCCTCTGTAAATGTAAGCCGGCATATTTAATTAAGTGACTACCTAAGCAGCTATTTTTTAAATAATATATAGGTCTAACTGTAAATTAACATATTCATCAAAAAAGTTGCAGATCTGATGTAGATTCTTGAATCTAAAAATTTACAAATAAATCTGGGATTTGTAAATTCCTAGATAGATCGGGAATTTTACACATACGAAAACTTACATATCTATCTGGGAATTTACAGATCTATCTGGGAATTTACAGATCTATATGGGAATCTACAGATCTATCTGGGAATTTACAGATCTATCTGGAAATTTACAGATCTATCTGGAAAGTTACAGATCTATCTGGAAATTTACAGATCTATCTGATACAGATACGGAATTGTATTATTTTTACATTCATCTTGAAATTTATAGCGTTATTTAAAATTTATAATCTGGAAATTTATAAGTTTACCTGAAAATTTTGCAGATCAATTTGAGATTGTACAGATTTATTTGGAAATTTTCACATCTCAGAGGGATTTACATAAATATCTGAGAATTTACAGATAAACCTGTTGTATTAATTTCAGTACTATTTTAGAATTCACACCTACGTAGCCGAGGAGTTTCAGATCTATCTGGGAATTAACAGATCTGTTTGTTAATTTATGGTTTGATCTCAGAATTGCATTATTTGCAGGTATATATGGGAATTTACAGATACATCTGGGAATCTACAGATGGACCTGAGCACTCTTCAATCAAAATCAACTTGAAATTTACAGGCCGACGCACAGAGGTCATTTTATTTATTATTTTTTTTAGGAATTAATAAATGAAAAAAACAATGTTCCCAAATAATTTATTTTATGGTATAATATTAAAGAAAATATTCCAAAGAATAATATTTTTGAACGTATATTTTTTTGCTAACTCGAGTTGACCATGAAAACAGTTGAAATATTAGTAAAATTGACAACTTGGCGTTTAGTTTTTTGACAGTATGTTAGGTTGTTTGCAAGATGTATTTCTGTGTTCTACTTGCGGTCTCTTAAATTTGGAGTTTGTTACCTTAGAGAGCAAGGTAAGGGCTTTAGCATTTGATATAAAGTTATTTAAAAATATGCACATATGTAAAAAACAATTAAATATACATGCATCAATTTTATACC
The DNA here is from genome assembly GCA_036346205.1 of Vesta saturnalis. Classification (NCBI taxonomy): domain Eukaryota; kingdom Metazoa; phylum Arthropoda; class Insecta; order Coleoptera; family Lampyridae; genus Vesta; species Vesta saturnalis. The sequence goes on along the minus strand of JARFJB010000902.1, from coordinate 9,786,683 downwards.
ATTCTCATAAATTGTATGAATTTTTCAAAATCTGCGAATTGTAATATTAGGAAACATTTGTCATAAAATATTTGTTATACTTAAATTGCTATATTACCATCTTGCTAATTAGACATTTGGGTGCCAAGAATTGCCAGGCACTTAAAAAAACATGTTCGCCGCCTGGTGCGGGCAGAGCTTACTTGGAGATAAAAATTCGCCAGTTTTAAATTAGTTTTAAGAAAGCTCAACTTAAATAATGACCGACGTGATAATCAGTACGATTTTGTAGCGAGAAAAATTAATAATTTTAACAGCTCTGTTGCCGCAATATGGAAGAATTGCAAACGGCCCCGAAAACTTTTTGAAGCTAAACATAGTAAAAGTTAAAATGAATCCATATTTATTGAAGAGTTACATGTACCTCTACCTGGGTCCAGCAGAAGTAGACCAGAAAAGTTATTTAAAGACCTCGGCGACCAACGAAAAAACAGAAATTAATGCCATTATTGGATAACTATTTTACGAAACAGCTTACATTTACCACTTGTAAAAGTCTAGAAATCTTCAGGTCAACGAAATGCTTTAAATATAATTAAAGAAATTACAGAAAATTCACCTGCTAGAGCAATGAAGATGAAAAAGCAATGAATAAAAAGAAACCTTGCCGGTCAAGTATACTGTAGATGAAGTACTTACCCTTTTTCTTGATTGCTCGCTAAGCAAAAAAGCTTATATTTTATTGCCCAAATTTACCGTAATTACAGTATACTTTTAGAGGCTAAAAAGAAATGTTCTCCAAGTGAGAATGATATTCATATAACAGACATATCCGCTGAGGTTAGCCTTCAGCACTCGTTGACCACACAGTAAAACGCTTGAATTGTGTACAAATTAAATTAAAAATATTGAAGATCAAATATCAGAAATTAAATCCAGTTATTGATGATTACCAATTAACTATTAGTCATACATTTAAAATGACAATGATTGAAGGAAAGATGTTTTCTGTTATTAGCAATTCTTCAGTGCAAACCTGTGGGATCTGTGGAGCAAGTCCTAAAATTATGAACAACTTGGAAATGTTAATGGCACTACCCATAGATCAAAGGTTATATGATTATGGGATTTCAACATGCATGCATAAGATGCTTGGAATGCTGTCTCCACAAGGCACCTAAACAAGGATATGACACAACAAATGACGGGAATGCTGTCCGTAGGTTTTTTCCAAATCATTGTCAGGTTATTTTTTTTAGCTTATCTTGGTAAACTGTATACCCTTACAAATATATTGATTTTGTTGTAGAACTCGACGAAGATTTTCTAAAGCTCTTATTTATAATACTAAGTACGTTATCTGGCTATGAAATTAATAAAGAGTTTGCGGAGTACTGCAAAAGTATTGCGACACTCTACATTGAGTTGTATTCATGTTACTGTATGCCAGCGAGCCTTCACAGAATACTTATTCACGGGCCAGAAATTATAACGTATATGCCTCTTCCGATAGGCATGTATTCAGAGGAAGCTATTGAATCTGGGAACAAAGACTTTCGGAAATATCGGGAATTTTCAAGGGAGGAAACTATGAAAGATGTATTTTCCCTCCAATATCATCATTATCAAAGTGTGTAGGTATTCGCTCAAATAAGCAACCCTTAAACAAAGAAGTTTTAAAATTGCTAGAAGAGCCGCATTTGTAAAATGAAAACATTAGTTATTCCGAAATTTCTGATCAATAATTGTGCAATAGGATATGATTTTTTAGTTTAAGTATAATTATTACCTAGTTAGATAGCGTTACATAAAAAATATTAAGTTGTTAATGCAATTATATTTATTAATTGAAATAAAAATAAAACACCCTGTTTATAAAATCTGATTAAAAATAAAATGGATAAAGTAATTTGGTTTACGAACAAATTAAAAATTTTTATTTGCGTTTAACAATTAGAAACATTTAAGCTGATTACTTAAATTAATATACTCGGTAACAATACTGAATTACTTATAAACACTCTGTATGTAGACAGGACCCGAAATAGTAAAACTTAAAAAAATTTGTTAATTAACGTATCTAAAGCTATTTACACAACTTAAGCAGTTAAAACAATATTTTTATTTGCATTTATTATCGCCTAATTTATCATAAATGACCTCAGTGTGACGTGGGAATTTGCAGATTGGCCTGAAAATTTATAGATCTTTCTAGACGTTTACAGGTGCACCTGGGAATTTACAGGTCTATCTGAGAATTTACAGATCTGTTCGGGAAGTCACAGGTTGTAGGTAGCGGACCGCGAAAATTTTACTACTGTAATAAACGTTTGCCAAATCGCCATTGTTACCGCAATAGAAAAGATAATTAGTGGATTTTTTTATATCTTGATGATACGTCGTAATTATATGTTTTCAAAAAAAATTTTATATATTTTATGTAAGGAATGTGGGATTGTTTGTAACTAATATTTGACTGAGGGTTGAAATCATGTGTTTTGGGGTCTGATTAGTAGGTGTACGCTTAAAAGAATGCTTTATTGAAGGGGCGTAACGAATCATTGGAATTTCTTATGCGTCGATTCTTAATGTAAAAATGTCACTAGCTTAATAAGTAATTGTGTCGGTACAGACCGCGATAAAAAGAAATCTTTGTTACTCGAGAGCTACATGTAGGGTTGTTACGGACGAATGCATATTTTTAAAATTAATATATCGTGCAATAATAAATATGAAACTGTTCCAACGTAAATTAATGTTTCTTGTTTTTATATTACTTTTGAAAAATGGGGGTTGATTGGGGGAGTAAAGATGGTTAGGTTTGAAATCGGGGGAAAGTTAGTTACAGTTAGCGTGTCAATCGAGCCAGATCGATTTTGGGTTGATTAAATACCTTCATTGTAAACAGTTTGTCTTTAAAATAATTCTTGCGTGTACATTTTTCTTTTGAATTCGCCAACATTAAGTTGTCTTTTCTTTCGGGGGTTAGTTGTAATGTTTTTCAAATAATAATCTATAAATAAGTCACCTTTTGAAGTTAAACCGCGTATGTTAACGATTTGTGTCTGTGATCAATTAAAGGAATATTAATTCTATATATAAATGAAAGCACGCAGCCGATCATTTTACCAGCCTATGTAACGTATTAAAAGAACCAAACATTGCCTTGCGAAGTTATCTCATTTTATCTCATTCGTACGCGGCTTCAGAAAGCGGAAATCCGCTAAAATAAAGGACAGTACCGGGCTCTCTCACTCTCGTATTTGTGCGAATTAGCATTGCTGTTTGTTGTTTATATTTATATTTGTGTGGAGGTGGCTGGTGAACGGGTACATGATACCGCTTTGGTCACTAATTGTAAAAGGTAATTGCCAAGTAGGTACACACTCCCGGGCCAGACTATGAACACCTCGAATTTTTATTTCCATTGTTTTTATTTGTTGTATAGAAGAATGTGTTATTTGTGCGAATTAGCATTGCTGTTTGTTGTTTATATTTATATTTGTGTAGCGGTGGCTGGTGAACGAGTACATGATACCGCTTTGGTTACAAATTGTAAAAGGTAATTGCCAAGTAGGTACACCCTCCCGGGCCAGACTATTAACACCTCGAATTTTTATTTCCATTGTTTTTATTTGTTGTATAGATGAATGTGTAACCTGTGTAACTTATATATCGGTCACGATGTTAGGACCTAATTGTAACTTACCCTTGTAAGGCTTTGTTTTAATGAGTTTTATTGTGTTGCGAACTGATTTCGCTTTGTATGTGATTTATTGTAATTTGACTTATGTATTCTGTGCTCTCTAAACAATTTGGTACGTGTAAGTTCCTTGCCTATTTTCTTTTGTCCTTGACTGTACCTTATCACCTGTGCAATTTTACTGTTGTTGCATTTTATATGTACTGTAATTTGCTTTATTGTTTTATGTGCTTATTTACTTAAAGACCGGCATAAAGGGCCACATGTTTGGTATTACGATTTTTATTTTGATTATTTATGAATAGTAAGTGGGTATTATTGGTGGTTCTTTCCCACAGTAGTATATTAACGGGCTGAACCACCGTTGCGCAAAGCTCGTTGATTTTAATTTGAGTAGTTTCATTTTTTTTTTTTACCTGTCCCTCATGATGAAACACTTACCTCATCCAGCCTATCTAATACAGATAGCACAACGTACCTACCACTAGACGGCCACTTCGACTGATCAGATTTGAGGTTTGTGAGTAATTAAATATCAGACTTGTGAATAAGTTCTAATGTTTTAATTATTGCCAGGAAAGTCAAAGGCAATTAATTTGAGTAATAGTAACATTATTGACAGTAAAGTCAAGATAAATCACTTAGCGATTGTTTTGTTCTTGAATTTGCATTATTGCAAATAAGTTCAAATTACGCTTTTCAAGATAGGGTACCTGGAGGACGCTACGAGGTTTACCTGGGAATTTAAAGATAATTCTACGCTTTCGTAATTACTAACAAAAGAATAAAGAAAAATAACCATAAAAACCTTTCACGGATCGTCAGTAAGTGATAAAAGTTATTCGTTACGTTTTTATGAACAATACTTAATTATGCATTACTTTCTGGCCGTTTTGACCTTCATATTTAATCGATTTTTTAGTTAATTAATTTGAAACACTAAAAATGTAGTTGTGGATAATGGTGGATTCATAATGACGTGAGAATTTTTCATTAGATTGTTTGAGGTCGCAATTTTAAAGAGTGGCAAATGTTCCAACGTACAAACAGAGATACTTCTAATCTTATAAAATTAATCTATACCATATTTTTCCTAATCCATCACTTCCAATCGATTTCCCCATAAAGTATTCAGTATTCGTGAACTAAGTTCAACGACATATTAAACACATACGTATCTCCAGAGCGATAACTATTTCAATTCAGTCCCAAAACTTTTAATGTCTCAGTTCATAAATTTCGTGCTTCTTTTCTGGCATACTTTTTAACACGAATACATCGAATAGCCATTTACTAAAAAGTTACGTCCTGAAAACGGTTACGTTAACGAAATTTTTTACAACTATTATATTTGCATTTCCATTAAGCTTCTTTGAAACTGTCACATTTTTTTTTTGTGTTTTTTACCTTTTAGAAAGTTTTGAAGGAAGCATTTCTTTTATGCGCTTAATAAAAAAGACGGGTTAGAAGGTGATACTGACACTAATCGATTTTACGATGAGGAGGATATTAGATAAGCTCAACATTTAAAATTTCTGTACTCAAAATCTAAATCTAAATCAAAAGTCAAAACTCTATTTGGCACGTTTAATCGGTACGATAAAAAGTCCTCAATTAGCAGTTATTAAATATTAAGTACGTCGTGAATTTTACTTAAAAACCCGTTATACAGCCTAAGAATTACATATAATGCGAACGCAAATTTTCCGCATCCCTTAATATAAGTATTACAAGGGTAACCAATTTCAGTAATTAGTTTAATTTCACCTTTACGCAAGATAACTTAACAGCATGAAAATTGAAAACGTCTAACTAAATCTTAAGTTATATTGTTTGATCATTAAAATTGTGGAAAATTAGTATAACAACTCATGGTAGTTTAGACAACCATTTCCTTTACTTAATATTTCATTGTACAAATTTGTGTAATAAGTCCATTATGTTTACTACAACAAATTCATGCAAATAAACTTTCAAAGCAATTATTATCGTTAAATTTCATTTTTATACATAATAATGTTTCGTAAACTACGTTATCATCATCAGTTTACATTATTTGTGCAGCTACAATTCCAGTCAGGTTACGTCCAAGATAATGGTGTATCTTTTACTACTAAGTGGTTAATAAATTGCTATACAACGGTTAGGTTTTGGCAAAGTTAGCGTGTTACATGTTATCATTTATGGGAATGAAATTTGCTCACGAATATGATACAGACAAGTGTATACATGCTACACTTAAAAAATATTTCAACATTTTGTTGAGAAATAGTTCGTATTGAAAATACTATAAATTTTAAGAGAAAAAAAATGGTCCTATGTACTATATATAGTCATTCATAAACGAGTGGAATAAGAGTTCGTACAACTCAGAGATCTTCCGTGATTCGAAAAGTGTAAGTACATCTGAAATATAGTGTAGTAAGATATTAAGACGTGCAATTCTGTTAAAAGTCGAAGAAACATTACTCGATTACACCAGTGGAATACAAAACGTTTAGTCGAATCCAAATCCGATGTTTTCGCAAGGATTTGATTACTTTCGGATTTAAAGTTCTTCTTCAAGCCAGTGCTTGACACCTTTTCGACAGTTACAGAACACATAATACAGATTTAGTCCACAGTTTTTTATTATGGTTTAAATAGTGAACCACGAAAAATTACAACTAAGCCTTTAAATTTGTTTTAGTTGCAAACTTTTCAATGTGACTAACTTCATTATATGTAAAAGTATTGAATATGAAAACAATTAGTATGGAGAAAGAGAAAGATTTAATTTTAGTATAGCTATGAGGATACTGTACCACATATGGAATTACTAACAAGACCCTATCTAAGAAGCAAGACGGTAGTCCTAAGGTCGCCGGTTTAGCAAATAAATAAACTGGAAATTCACAAACTTACTCAAAAATCTAGTTTGTTCCTTGACTAAGACAATGGCATTGGAGGAATTAGGTATCTGATTTATGCCTTGACTAGGACAATGCATATTTGTTCTATACTAAAACATTTGAAAAGGTAGAAATCATTGATCTGGTCTATTTCTTGGTTCGCACCATGGACTTAAAGAAATCGATGAACCTGCCTTCGGGTCTCGTTTCTGCGAATATTTAGATGTTTACAATAATATATATATATATATATATATATATATATATATATATATATATATATATATATATATATTGTGTGTGTGTGTGTGTGTGTGTGTGTGTGAGAATGCCTATTTTCCTTGGTCACGCCATAACGAGAACGACTTTACGAATTCATAGATTTCTTTTTTGTTTCATAATACTTTGTTTCTTGCGGAAAGAAAAATTGTGTAGAAAATAGGAAAATTTGAGAAAAAAACGACTATTTAACCTTCGCGCGTTTGATAGTTCGCGCGCCGCAAATGTCATTAAACAGGAAGGGTTTTTCTGAATTCCACCCCTAAGAGGGTGAAATGGGGGGTTGAATTTTTTTGTGAAAATGTATTCTATGGGTGGATTGAATCGAAAATTGGTAAACATACTCTTAAATTAAATTTATGAGACACGCGTTATCACAAAATTTTAATATCGCCCCCTCCCCCCATTCTGAGATCGGAACAACGCGAGACGGGTACGGCTATATTTTTAGATAACCAGTTCTACTTCGGAATATAACATAGAGGAGATCAATAAGTCATGCTACTGGCTTGTTCCTAGCTAGGCAAGGCAATGGCCTTGAAAAGATCAACGAGTCATGCATAGCGGGATTGTTTCTGCTTTCTGCTTCTAGTAAAGCGACCAATGGACAGCACTACTGGGGATCATAAAGAGGTAACCCGCATTTGTCATGTTGTTTCAAGATTAAAAGAATGGACTTCCGGTTTGTTTTGAGCCAATAACCTTGGGATTTTCGGCTTGCGACGTGAACAGAGGCGTAGTATTGACCTTGACAACACCACCTGATGTAAAAGCCGCATAATTTTGAAACGTGGCCAAAGGCATAACATTGAAACATTATTTCTACTTCTGTGGTCCAAAATCTCCAGTTATACTGCTAATGCAAAAATTTGCAAATTTCGCAAAATATATTTCATTAGTTGCGTTACCTCTAAAAGAAGATTTTTTCTAATTACTTATTAACCATTGTGGATTATCGTAACCGTTACTGACGTATATACAGTTACTGAATAATAAAATAAGCTACACTTTGAAGTGAATTTGCAAACATTTTGTTGAAGTTTGACAACGCACATTTCTCACAGTTCAAACGTGCTACGTGACGTAACTTTGGTAAAAACTCATTTTAGTACGTAGAAAATTACTGAATGTGTCAATGAATTCGAACTCCGTTCCCTCTAAAAACAAATTTTCTAACTAGTGAAAATTGTGAAATTATGAATTGTTGTACCAAATAGTTACATACCAGATTAATAAAATAAGTTACACTTTAAAGTGGATTTAAAAAGATATTGTTGAAGTTTAACATCACACATTTCGCATGATTTAAACGCGCAGTGTAATCTTACATTGATAAAGATCAGTTTTAAAAAAGTCGCGTAACAACAGTACAGATAGATTGCAAAACTTTAACTTAGAAATAAAGTGCAGCGTTTAAGTAAATAAATAAAAATTATTCGTTTATAGATTTAGTAAATTAAAAATATAGTGGGAGATTAAAGATTAAACGCATACACGAGAGCGCATTGACCCTCGAGCACATTACAGTGCAAACGCGCAACTGGACGAACCTACGAATACACAAATGTGCGAATACAGAAATATGCGTATAAACGAATACGCGAATATACGAATACACGAATATACGAATACGCTAATTCGGTAATTTCGAACAGTCAAATGTACAAGTATGCAATCATGCGAATATTCCAATACGCGAATATGCGAATACATGAATTCACGATTACGTGAATTCACGAACGAATCTGCGAATAAGCGAATATACGAATATACATATATACGAACATACGTACACACGAACATACGAATATACGAACACTCGAACATACGAATATACAAACACTCGAACACACGAATACACGAACATACGAATATTCGAATATACAAATATACGAATATTATTTTATAATAAAATTGAGCGAAATGAAATTTTAATTACCCTAAAAGTAAATTTTATATCATCAAATAAACTTTAGATAAAAAAAATTATTGATCAATTTGTGTTTAATACAGTACAACATATAAAGAGAATAAAAGAGGTATTCAGATCGTAAATATGTTACGTAATTGCAACTTGTTTTTAAATATTTTAATCTAATGAAAATTGGTAGCAGTAAGAGAGTTCGTGTTCTAAAACCATGACGGAATAACTAATCCCATGATAGGAGACAGTGTATACATAATTAGATGGAAGTGTGTCCTGGATAACTAAGCAGATGGCTACTGTAACATGTTGAAGGGATTACAAAGGCGGTGGTGAACCACGCAAGGAACAAACGAGTTAGAACATGTTAACAAAGAGGTTAGTTACCAAAAGGTTAACAATTGAAAAACAAAGTATAAACAGAAGCAATTAACTATATATTAAACAAAGAAAATGATTATTTAAAGTTTAAGAATATAAAGTTTAATCAAGGAATTTTGTGAATATCACAAAAACCTCTAAATACAAGTAAATACAATTTAATAGTAATTTTAATTAAATTTAGAACAGACTTCTAAAGTTCATTTATTGCGGTAATTAATAAAAGTAATTAGTGAAGTGATTAAAAATTTCTTTTGCTGTTTTTCAAAAAAGTTTCGAGTATACAGTATAAACCTTATTTTACTTCAAGTGCATTTTTTACATTTTTTGAGCGTAATAAGTCAGAAATTCATAATGAGGATAATTGCAATGTATGTTTTCCTAAGTTTTATTCAGTCTAGTGGTACCCAACTTAAAATTATTTGATTAATTCGACATAGTAACTTGGAACTAACTTATAAGTGTTTAATTGAGTTTCTTCTTAAAGTCGTGTTTTGTTCCATTTGATAACAATGTAATTATAAGAAACATTACGACGATTACATTTTCAAATGTTTTCATAAATCGTACTTTACAATAAGTATTAATCGATTATTACGCTATAATGCGTAGGTGTTGAAATATATTTTAAAACTCTAAATATTACATAAAAATGAACTTTTGTATTGAATTATAATTTATTAATTATAATTAATAGTAATCCATAACATTGTTATAATTCATTTTTGAAAAGTCTGCTTAAGAATTACATCTTACCGGGACAAAACATGCCTTTCTCATTGTCTAATACGTAACATAAATAAGCACAATAAACTCAATAGCCTAAAGTCCCCAAACTAATTAATTTTCGAAAAAATACAGTCACAGCGAACGAAGCGAGATTAGTTTTTTGTCCCTGACGACACGAAACTCTCTCACTTTAATTAATAAAACGTAGAAGACAAACTATTAGTAAACGTCGAAGACAAATTTAGATATTGGAATATAAGATTGAGAATGAGAATCCAATTCAAAATTTGAATTATTGTTTTAAGGTGGGGGAGAGATATATCTATGGTATCTACCTGGGATTTCAGCAGTTTCCATTTTGAATATTTTAAGATCGATTATATTATACCTATAGAAGATCTTGGTAGTATTTTTGTTTGAAAGAAAAGAAACTCAATCACACAGTCGACTTATTTCGATTCCTTGTAGTTTAATGACGTTTGATATTGGATATCAACAAGGAAAATTGGTTGGTTTTTCAATTTTTAAAATTCGGTAATATAAATTCGTGCATAAATATATTTTTTTGTTTAAAGATTGATGTATTTGCAATGTTAGAATTGCTGGAAAACAATACGTTTTAGTACTAGAATTTATTTAAGAAAACTGAACATTTCCGTAGGGTAATAAATAATGCATGTTGGGAGTTGCCATTAAAATGGTGAACATTTTCGCTAAACAATTTATTTCAAAGCACGTTTTCGTCTTCGAGTAGATTTGAGTATGATAACTTTTACGTTCATTTTCAAAAGTTTAATTTTCGGTCTATCTGCTTTATTCAAGATTAAAATTGAATTATTACGCTAAATGTGTCCTTCGAGAACAGAAAATGTGCTAATGTTCTATTCTCTAACTAAGTTTATTTACCCTTAAGTCGGAAAAGAAAAGAAAGGATTGTAATTGCGTTCTCGTGTTTTCGTTACTAAAACATATCTTTCATATAAGAGCATTAATAATGTGCAATTGTTCAACTTTCTAAATTTCATAGAAGGTTGAGTAAATAGAGTAATTCAAAACTTCTTTGATATACCTAGTTATAATAGTGTACACTATTTCTAAATTATTATCTGTATACTATTTTGGCGTAACTCTTTACTGTAGTAAACAAGTAATGTTTTTTACATTTTGGGACATTTCATTTTTACTTCCCAACAGTTGGTTTTTTATTTAATAAACACTAAAAATGTTGTTTTGTCCAGTGAGCTCGCTGTACAGTCTCATTAAACTTCAATCTCTATTCGGAATTTAGTTAGAAAATTTTCAAGTTGTAAATTGCATAGATTACTTTCAATTCAACAACATTATATAGTATACATAGCACAGCAATAATTTGCTGATAGATGTTTTTCTTTTCCTTTCCTTAAACAGCAAATCTCGTTGAAATAAAAATTCAGTAAAATTTCTCTATTTTATGTGCGCAATGAATCTAACATAAAAAAGCTTCATTAAATTAGTTCTTGTTCATAAACTAAAAACATAAAACCTACCTGAGAACTTCCCAAAAAAAAATGGGAAAACTCGCAATTTTTTCATTTTCGTAAGTTTCTTGTTCACCGTGTTGGTAGTGGACCGCGAAAATTTTATTATTGTAATGTTTTTCAAATCGCCATTGTTACCACGTGAGAAAATATAATTAGTGGATTTTTAATATCTTGATAATACGTCGTATTGTTGTTCTCAAAATATTTTATTTAGATATTTTATGTAAGGAATGAGAGATTGTTTATAAATGATATCTGCCCAGGATTGTAAAACACATGTTGGGGGTGAGCAGCAGGTGCACGCTTAAAAATGTTTTACTGAAGGGACGTAACGAATCATTGAAATTTTTATGAGCCGATTCTTGATGGAAAAATGTCACTAGCTTAATAAGTAATGGTAGCGGTACAGAGCGCGATCAAAAGATATCCTTGTTACTTGGAAACTCAAGAGAGAAATGTAGGGTTTGTTACAAACGAATGGATATTTTTAAATTAAGGTGTCGTGTCATAATTAATATGAAACTGTTCCAACGGAAATTAATGTTTCTTGTTTTTTTTTTAACATTACTTTTGAGAGATGGGGGTGGATTGCGGTAGTGAAGTGGTTGGGTTGGAAATCGGGAGTATGGTGAGTTACAGTGAGAGTGTCAATTGAGCCAGATCCATTTTTGGGTTAATTAAATACCTTCATTGTAAACAGTTTGTCTTTAAAATAATTCTTGCGTGTACATTTTTCTTTTGAATTCGCCAGCACAAAGTTATCTTTTCTTTCGGGGTTAAACCGCGTATGTTAACGATTTGTGTGTGTGATCAATTAAGGGAATATTTATTCTAGTGTATGTATTTTTATATCAATGAAAGCTCGCAGCCTATGTAACGAATTAAAAGAATCAAACGTTGCCTTGCAAAGGTATCTTATTCATACGCGGACTCATTAAGCTGAAATATGCTAAAATAAAAGATAGTACAGGGCCCCCTCTCACTCTGGTATTTGTGCAGATTAGCATTGCTGTTTGTTGTTTATATTTATATTTGTGTAGAGGTGGGCTGATGATATGATACCGGTTTGGTTACTAATTGTAAAAGGCAATTACCAAGCGTGTACACACTCCCGAGATCAGATAACTATTCAACACCTCGAATTTTATTTTTATTGTTATATAGTTGAGTGTGTATCCGGAGAAAGGACCACTGTATTTTTCTAACGCCCTGAAACATACAGCGGTTACGATGCCGTAATCTATTTATAACTTACCCTTGTAAGGCTTTGTTTTAATGAGTTTTTTTTTGTCAGTTTGTTTAAGTATAATTATTTGCCTGCGAGCTGATTTCTCTTTTTATCTGCTTTATTGTAATTTGATTTATGTATTCTGTGCTTTAGTGGTCACTAAACAATTGGGTGCGTATAAATTCCTTGTCTGTTTTCTTTTGTCCTTGCATTGCGAAATTTAGCTGTTGTATTTTGTAAGTACCATAATTTGCTTTATTATTTTAAGTGCTTATTTACGATTGGTTTTAAAGGGCCACATGTTTGGTATTACGATTTTTATTATGATTTTTATTTTGATTATGTATGACCCAATTGTGAGTGTGACTACATGTGTTTTTTTGTGTGTTTCTGTGTAACTAAACTGCTTTTTATTCATTTTCTCTTAATGCTATAATCTTGTACGCACTTTAACCTGATTTAATGGTGTTTTGTTATATATTTAAGGCTTTCATTGTTTTGTTTTTTTTGTTATTCGATTTATTAATGTACTTGTGCAATTACTTATTTATGAATAAAGTGGGTTTTATTGGTGGTTCTTTCCCAAAGTAGTATATTAACGGGCTGAACAACGTTGCGCAAAGCTCGTTGATTTTGAGTAGTTTCATTTTTTTACCTGCCCCCCATGATGCAAGATTTACCTCATCCAGCCTATCTAATTTAGATAGCACAACGGCCACTTCGTTTGATCAGATTTGAGGTATGCGAGTAATTAAATATCAGGCTTGTAAATAAATTCTAAGGTTTTAATTATTGCCCGAAAGCCAAAGTAAAGCAGGCAATTAATATGAGTACTAGTGACATTATTGTCAGTCAAGTCAAGATAAATCACTTAGCGATTGTTTGGTTCGTGAATTTGCATTATTGCAAATAAGTTCAAATTACGCTTTTCAAGATAGGGTACCTGGGGACGCTACAACAGTCAATCATAATAAGAAACACAACCCTCTATACGAAAAAATCAAATACGAACTGATATAAACTAACAGTTTCAGAATTTGATGTACTCCACATGAAACCAAATTAAAAATGCTACCCAAAACGGTTCTATCCATTTTTATTACATGAAAATCTATATGCGAAAATCTAAGCTACAATATGCACAACACATACATAACAGAATGTGATGTGATAGATTTTCAATCACGAAACAAGGATATCTTAAAACATTAAAACGTCCAAGAACTTTGAGTCATTAAAAATTAATAAATATTAATACTAAATCCTTGTCAACATCTAAAACTACTTATTTTACAATAATTTATACAATATTACGAGAACATTCAGTATAGGGTAAAAAAAACAGACGGTATAGCGACGTTTGCAAGAAGAACCAATCAAGTATGTGCAAAAGTATGAAATAGTAACGGTTAGCTTTATCAAAGCACTAACCGCCGCAAATAGGATTTTAAGAAAACAGCCAGAGTTACAAAACCACACCAAACAAAATTAATACCTAATTTCCCAACATAAAGCTAACATTTTTGTACACCTGGTCGCTTTTAATATTCAATTGTTTCCAAACTCTCTAATAAAAAAATGTAAAAAAAAAATCATTGCTTTTCCGTTGGTCCACGAACTATTTTATTAATATTATTTAGCACTAGAAACAAAAGGAATCGTTTATGACTTATTTTGATGTTGGATTTCGGATAATGTTGGTGAAAGAAAGGATTTCCGATCCGTGTTTGTGTAATTGGTGAAGTCATGTAAGGGTTCTTACGCTTTGAAATTGTTCATATATTGCTAGAACTTGTATTTAATGCCCAACATGGACAGTGAGAATATGGTCCACTCTATTTTCTGGTTTCCAAGTCCTACCCAACTAAAAGGATATCGAGTTAGGTTAGTTTACCGTAGCTAGAAAATTTAGTGGAGGCGCGACGTTCGTGTGTGTAAACGAATATTACAATCTAAATACGTATCCTTTCTCAAAAGCAGCTTTTGCAAAATTTACGTCCCTAACGGGACATTATCGTTCTGCAACACTTAAGTGGTGATACAGAGTCCTCTTTTGGCGTTTTGCCAATTTGTAAAGATACCGGCAAATCAGGGTCCAGTTGTTATATTTGATTACCGTTTTATGCCTTTTATCGTAATGATGTAAATTAAGTTACCATCAGAGAAGAATTGAGTAAATAAGGACATTCATTTAAAGATCGGTTTTAGAAGTACTAGTTAAAATTAAGAAATGTTCCGTGTTAAAGTAGAACATGGAGTAAGGTACCCGAGAGCATGTTGCAATAGTGAAATAATGGAGATAGTTTGATTCGGCATTTAATTGAAGTATCGCACATAAAACATTATCAATCACTTCCGCTATTATAGTGGCACTTTCAGTAACATCCAATTACTGTTTGTTTTTTTGTTGTATTTATTCTAATTTTTGAAATTGGACACCCTACAGTATCTTTATTTTAAAAGTAACTATTAAGAATACATGAATTTGTGAAACCGACTTAATAGTAAGTTTTTAGCATTATTTATCAAACATGTCCGATTTAGCGAGAAAGTTTAAATGGGTCAAGTGAACCTATTTTGAAGTGAATTTTACCAGACAGATAATAAGGTTAGTAAACAGTTCCGTTTTCATCCGACATAAAGTTAGGAATTTACAAACAGGTGGCGCCTTAGTGACGTTTATTTATGTCTATCAACTCAGGATATTAATAAAATAAAACCAAACATAAATTAATGAGGCTGATTTCACCAATCCCTAGCCAAGCTGGCAGAGTTATAGGATTATCAAATCTGATAAACCGAAGAATTTAAGAATTTGTTTGTACTGGTATAGACCAGTGCAAACAAATTCGTCGGCTAAACATCGGTTTGTATAAGGCTAAGGCATATGATTTCCACAATGTATCAATATGTTCAGTATTAACGCCTACCATAAACACAATACAAAAAAAAAGCAATTCTATAAAACTTTTTAACAATTTGAATTTTAATTAAGACCGAAAATATCCCCTTTGAGGTTCCCTGCGTCAAAAACAGTGGTTTTTGACATCAAGTGGCATGTGTCCTTACGTGTGTATAAACACGGTTACTTCATAGGATCTCTTCAAATGATGTTATAAGTCCGGGTTTGAGATAAGGGTAACGGGCCTTCGTTCCAGACAGTCGAATCTACAACGATAAAGAACGATAAGTACTGGTATTGACTTTGCCTTCGTAACAAACATTGCTATCAGTCTTAATCTTAGCTTCTATTTCTAAAGAAACGTTTCCAGAGCGAACATCTACATTTGATTCTTTATTGTCTTCAGATCTACTCACTATCCTCACTATCTTCAAATAATTTGTTATCCGAGAGAACTTGCTGTGGTAAAGGATAGCAGGTGCTGGCTGTGAAAACTGATCATACGCGAACCCGCGACTAGGTTGTGAAGGATTCGGTTTGCAGTGGGATGCACTTTTTATAAAGGTTCGCGGGTGTTAGTCCGTCAGTGTAGGTGTAATTTATGGGTAGTTCGCTTCGAAGGCGCCTGTAACGTCACCCGAGTTACATGATGTCCATGACTGAGATACAGGATCGTTAAGTCCTTCATCAGATATTTCTATTGATTTTTTAACAATGTCATACGTTATTCTAAATTGACAAATTTATTGCATACTGCAAGACATTCAAATAAAGCTAGATAACACAATCTTTCTAAAGCATAGAACCGACAACCAGTCCACAACACCATTAGACTTGTGCCGGCGCACAAAAGTGCAATATTCAACATAATATCCGTGAAATCGCACATTGGTACCACCTCCCTCGCAGTACATTGTATTATTTTTGGCGCCCCATAAAGACAACACAGCATACAAAATGAAGCGAACTTAATGTTTGGAAAAATGATATGTAACAATTATAATATTTCTAGTCAATAGCTCCAACTAATTGATAAAATATGGAACACCATTAAGGGCCGACTTTCCCATCTCCTAATAAATTTATTCACCGGATAATATTCTTGGAAACGATTCTTGGGACTATCGTATTCTTACAAAGAGAAGGAAAAACCAACCCTAAGTAAAAAAAAGAATGAAATAAAGATATAGGCAATTCCACGAAAAAAACCGATGCACGTCATAAATTTATTTAGCTAGTTCCAACAAATTATTCATGCTACTACTTCGTATGTGTCCCCATGGCGTACAATTGAATTTACTCGAAATTTCCTATAGATAAAAAACTTTTATTCAATAGAACTCCATTCTAAAGAGAAAGAAGCTAATCGTTTAGATGTGGTAGTTGAAAAAAAATTTTCTTTTTTTTTAATATATTTAATACAACTGTTTAATAAAAGCTTTTGCGTTAAACGTATTTTTATTAAACACAATTAGAATTACAGTACAGATTAGTAGAATCTAATTAATTATAAGAAACTTACCTATTTTTGATTTCTAAACAATATCAAGTTTAGAATTGCCTCGATAATCGAATCAAATGGCCTTTACCCCTTTATCTTGTATAGAAAAAAATCGTAGCAATGTTAGATATTTTTATTAAAAACGGAATTTCTTCCAAGTAATTTCGATAGGATTGGAAATTGGCCCACAAATAAAAGAAAAATAAGAAAATTGTAATTGACATTTCGACATTAATTATTAGTATTATCTAAAGTAATAATTAGAGCAGGGTGAAATTAGTTATTGAAGATAATTTTCTTATATTTTAAATTGCTTCCTACATTTTTCGTCTAATTGGATCATTAACCTTTGGTTTACCAGTAAAACGGTAGTCAATAAAACAATAAAATGTGTACATTGCTTTTCATTTTTAGATAAAGTCGGCGAAAGGTCAAACATAAGAATATGATTTAGTAACGCTTTTTCTCTACAGCGGTGTGGTTCGTTTAGACGTTATTAAGTATCAATAAAGTGTACATTAAGTAGCGTTGTGGAGACACAGTTTCTCTATGGTGTAACTATGTTTACATTATATTTAAGCATATTTGCTCAAAACATAGATTTAGTTATCATTTTTTGATGTATTTCCGATCGCACGATATATTTTTGTTACACATTGTTAGTGAGTCAACCACATCCCTTTGTCATTTGTCTGCAGCGTAATTCATAGTGTAATTTTCCCATGTTCACGTTTCATGAGAATACATTTCGTGTATTGAGTGTGTTTGTAATTTTTGAAACTCCAATAACCTCGGTGTAGTATGGAAGGAAGCTTAAGTAAAGAAAGCGGTGATTATATAGATAGATAGATAGATATTTTATTCTTAACCAAATGGTGTAGAAGTAAATACATTGTATAAAACACACATAAAATATAGTACACAAAGCATATTGAAGAATAGTAATAGAAGTAAATACACTATTTAACTCACATAATAAAACCAAACATACTAACAGGTGATATTAATATGTGACTAAATTACACTATATGATTTTATGAGATGTGTCAAAAAACTCTTGAGTGGAGTAAAAAGCAATGTTTCAAAATACTTACAAATTCTGTTTTTAAATGTTGACTTAGAGGCCTTTTTTATCTCATTTAATAAGTGATTATACATCTGTATTGCCTGATTTTTTTAAATATTTGTACACTATACTTGAATTTGTAGTCTCATTTCTGATTTTATTACGCGATCTGGTGTTATACGTATGAAAATCTGCATTTTGTTTGAATGAATCTATGTGCGAAAATTAGGCATTCACAAATAAATAAATTGTACATGGTGTGAATATTTAAATTGATGAAATGAGAACGACATGATTCTCGTAGACCGACACCGGCTAATATACGAATTGCCTTTTTGGCGTTGTTTTGAAATGGAATAATTTAAGTGGAATGATATGTTTGGTTATGTGTATTATTTAATTTCGAAACAAGATACCACCGTTCCGTAATGTCTGCATTAGTAAAACCAAATACAGCCTACCTTAGGTCGATAATAGATTACGTTTACCCCTACGTTGTTGAAGGATGTTCATGTTACCGCACCTTTTAGTTAACATTTTAAGTGCCATTCGTATTCAGTTATTACATTATACTAGGTTTAATATGAATTTTCATTTTGAAATAATTGTAAGATTTTTAAACCATTAGTTTTATGATTGTAAAGGTTTAGGAACAGTTAATCACAATTTAATTGGTATTCAAGCTGATGTTAAATAGTAAATATTATCTTGATGTATTGAATATGCCAATATATACAGTTGTGAGTTTACATATAATGAACAAAAACGAGAAACGTGTACTTTAATATTAATTAAAGTACACATTTCTCGTTTTTTTTTGTATTTTAATTAAAATAAAATTTACTCAATCTCGACAACCTGCAGATCTTGTTTATAGCTGTGGGTGCATCTCTGAAATCCCTTACGACCTGTTGAAGCAAGTTCTCAACTTACAGTATGTATTTTAATTTAGGTTTGCGATTAGTAAGTGTGGTGCAAAACTACAATTTATGTATGTTGATATTACTGTACCTTAATATTTTAAATTCTTGTTTCGATATGATGATATGCATACATTAGTGACAATTTATAATATTTAACGATATCTACATCGAACCACCCATGCGTAGTGGGAGCCGTCCCTGTTTATCAAAGTACCTTATATACGACAATTCACTAATTTTACAAAAAAAAAAAAAAATAAATAAATAAATAAATGGTAACAAATTATGTTTGGTTTAAATTGTACGATTTTCCTAAACACCGTTGAGTGTGAACTTAGAATCTCTTGCAGTGAAAAAGTATTAAGTAACAGAATTGTGGTTTCAAGTCACTGTTATTACTTGCATAATAAACAAGAAGGTAAATAAAGCAGCAAAAATATCATATTATTAGCTGCTACAGTATAAAAGTCACGTTCTAATTCCTTTGAAAAAACTATCTAGTTCATTACAAGCGAAGAAAGCACGTCGGTTAGATCGAGTTTTTGAATGCGATCAAAAGGTATCACAAAAGATAAGTATTTATAGCTGAGCATAAATCGTTGACGTTTTTTGACAATTATTCTTTGAATTAATTATTGTTAATAACGGTTGAAATTTACTCATGATGACAACTGCAATTGCTTTTAGAGCAAACAAATTTTCTTTCCCATTTAAAGTTAGGCCTTTTTAATTACATGATAAAGATACACAACCTAAAAGAAGTCACAGTAAAAGACCACATATACGTAATACTCGACTGGTGTATATTGAATAATAAAAGTACGTGATTTAAAACAACGGCTAGTAGTAGTAAAAAAGTTTACCCTTGAGTACAATTTCACAGAGAGAAGGTGCGGTACGCACATACAGAACGTGTTTATGGACTCCCATTTAGAAAATTTATTATCAAAATTAATTTTCGAATACAAATTTAACTAAAGATGGGAACGATCCTGAATGTTAATTCGGTAGGGGTTGAATTAGTTTACTTTCAACAATGCTAAAGTAAATTTTGGAGCCCAACCCTTAATCCAACAAACTAAACGTTTAATTCAATTTGGAAAATTTCTGAAATTTCTTATACGAATTACTTAAAGAAACTAATTAAAGCATTTTAGTTATTATGGTGTAGAATTGTCTTTATTGCCTTTGTCCTATGGTAATATTTATATTACCGCAGAGGGTAATTTAGTATTGTATAAGAGGAGAAACGATACTAAGGTAAAGGAAAGGTCCTTTATGAATTATAAAATATTAAAGCTTTAAATTAAGAGATCGAGATTGTGTTTTAGCTCGATTAGGTGTTGTAATTCCAAAATTTTAACCACATAAATGAAAAACGCTCGCAAGACACATGGAATTGTAAATTGTTTCTTACTTTAAAAACAATCAAAAATGTCAAACTGATAGAGTGTGTATTTTATATAGATTCCAGTTTCCCGTTTTAAATTATTCTCATCATCCTTTTCGTCAACTGGGACAATCTGGAAAAGACAAGAAATTATTTTTCTGCCAGCAGTGTCATTAAAATATTCTTTTGTTTTCTAAGTTATTTATGCTGCTCGCCGTGTTTTTTAAATGGTTTAGTTTATTCAGAAAAAAAAAATCTTGGCAAGTATTATTTTATTGAAATTATTTCCAAGTTTTTTTTTCTTCTATAAAGAAAGGATTCGTATATAATTAGAAAAACGTTTCAGAATTTGTAACGAGAAGCATAAAATTTCGTGTATTCAAGCGGAGCGAGACTGGACGTTTAAGTTTCGCTTTAATTGTTTAAAGATTTCTGTCTAATTATATTGTCAAACAAACGTTTAATGGAAAAGTCAACAACTTTTGGGAGTTCGTGATCATTTAGAAAATGGATGTTTTTTATCATTTTAAGGAATTATGGCTGCAAAAGACAACTTGACGTATCTAAATTAATTGTTTTTTCCTTAAACAATATTTTTACTTCTAAACAACTTTGCAGAACAGAGTAAAAAAAATTCAATCGAATAAATTTTGCCACCTGGGATAAGTAAATTATTGTGCGATGTAAATTACTTGAATGAATAGTTTTCGTTAAATATTGTGCAAGTTCTATTAAAAATCTTGTTAGCATTTTCCGTGTATAAAAAATTAATTAAGAATTTCTTCATTATTTTAGCAATAATATTAAGACATTTAAGAGATAAGTACTAAGTCACAAACAATAAAAACTTTACCTTTGAAAAATTATTTCTAGTGTCCATAGCAACCATTCGTAGCATTCTCGCAATAATGGGGAAGGAATTAAATTTTTTGGAAATAACTCTAGAACAGTTTGATTTAGGTATAACAACATGTAATATCACTTTGTAGCAAATCTTATCGCCAATTCGATTACTCTGGCTGAAAAGTATAAGTTTAAGCATTGTTCTCAAGCAAAAGATTTTTATTTTAAAAAATGTATACGATAGAGGCATTTTTAAACTATAAACCTAATTGGATTTTAACTTTTTATCTCAATCCAAATGGGAGTTACACTCCATTTTGTGAACGCCAACCAGCTGTCAAGATTTCGGAAAATAATTTTTATCTCAATACCCGTAATAGATGGGCATGGTACAGTTTCTATAAAAAAAAAAGGTTCAAAATTATGGTTCCCATCCAAAAATGCAAAAATATTTAGGGTGTTTCATTGAAAATAACAAAGTGGATGTCGACTTCCGGTATAACTCGAAGCGATAGAAGTCTGAAAATATTTTAGTTGCACAGAAGACAATCAATTATAACTGATTCTAAATTTTCAAGTTTTTATTTTGGTCACAACCTCACAAACTTCTAATGAACGGTTTCGCTGAAACACCCTGTATAATTAGTCACACAATGCATTTTCACTGTTCCAGTTTTTACGCTTATTTACAATGTTACATGTTAACCATATTCCAACCAATATTCACCCAATCACACTGGATTCAATCGCTTTCTAAATTGTGGGGTAACTGCGACCCAAGCCTACCCATCCTTGCTTCTTACCCTCCAACTCCAACACCACCAAAAATCATTAGGGTCTAAAGGTGAAATTTCACCTAAATGGTCTTGAGATTAAGTTTTTGAGTTAATTCCAATACGCAACTCAAAACGTTCCGGGAAAAATCGTTATCCTGATCTACCTCCAACGCCCCAGTCGACCTTCCCTCCTCTCATCCCCGTTGTCAGAATCAGCGCATTCTCCCCACGAGCACGCAAAATTTGGTTCGAATTGGGTCAACTCGGAAATGTATCCCCCTCAGCGTCGTGTCGCCTTTGTCGACGTCTAAAACTGCATTTTGGGATTCCCCGTACGGTTACTTACCGACTTTCGTCTGATTCGTCCTTTCAGGTTTACCCAACTTCTCTTCGCATGCGTACTAAGTTTCGTAAAAATACGCACTTAATATGACAATTTTCTCAAGAGTTCTGGGTAGCATCGCAATAATTCTATTAATAACCATTAATAAACGTGACTCTCAAACCATTGAAAGGGTTATATCAAAATTACAATTTTACACAAAGTCCATAAGAGGATGCAAAAATGATATAAGTGCAACTTTTCTTGAGTGTTGTGGGTAGCACCACAAGTTATAATAATTAATAAGTCTTAATAAACATAACTATCAACCATTATTAGGATTCTAAAGAAATTTCGTTTTACCTACCTAAGAGGACAAAAAAATTTTTTGACAACGAAAACTTTTCTTGAGAATTCCGAGGAGAATCATAAGAGTTCCATTAATAACGCTTAATATACATGATTCTCTCGGGGCCGGTTGCACAAAGGTGGGCTAAACCGAAATTATTTTAATTCCAGGACATCTCATTCCCATTAAATTCATATTAAAGAGCCCAGTTGCACAAAGGTATGTTAAGTCAAGATCGTTTTAATTCAGGGATTGACAATCAAACTTCTTAATCCTGGTTTAATCGACATTTGTGCAACTGGCTCTACATGAGACCGTGTGTGTTTACCAACTCTAAACGTTCATGTTCGTCCGCCACGATTTAAGACATGTTCGATAAAGTATGTTTAGCTCTTTAAGTAATCCATATAATGCCTCTACACGCTATCGACGCGTAATTTCCGTTTCCGTGTGTTTTCGTGAGACCAGAATCCACACAACGCCACCACCTGCAGACGAGTATTTATATTAACTCCGCTGCGACCGACCGCGAGAAGGCGCCACTGGTCCAAGTCAAAATTATTAATGGTTACCTTTTTAACACGAGTCTGAACGACGGTAGTCAGCGCTCTTACCCTACATACACTTGCGCCTACCTACCTTGGTGTCTTATTTTGCCTGTAAGCGTTCCTCATTTTGAATACGTGTGTCGAACATCTTATCTTTCACAGTACCCCATAAAAAAAGTGTAAAAGGTTTAAGCAAGGAGATTTCCAATCCAAGATTCTGGAAACCACTCATTCAAATATTGGATAACTTGCGCATTGTGTGGACCTGCTGCATTTTGTTGAAACCACTTTATATTTCTCAAGGTCGATAAAGCTACATTTTCCAGCATTTCTACAAATTCATTTTGAAGAAAATGTAAATACGATTGCCCATTCAATCGTTCCGGAAAAATATAGGGTCCCAGAAGCTACTTGTTTATTAGGCCGCACCAGACATTTACAGAAAACCTATTAAACATTCCACTGTTTGTAAATAATGTTTCGTCGGTCCACAGGATTTTAGTCGGGAATTCAGCATCTTCCGCCAGTTGATTGCGAAACCACTGGCAAAATTCAAGCCTTCTTTGGTAGTGTCCTGGATGTAAGATTTGCACTGGTAAAAACTGAAAGTCGTGATATATATATATATATATATATATATATATATATATATATATATATATATATATATATATATATATGTTTTTTAAGAATTTTTTACACGCCAGATTTTGTCAAATTAAATTCTGCTACAATGGTGCGTTGAGATGTTCAAGGATTCATATGCACTTGTGCCAAAACATTAATTTCATTTACTTCACCAGGGTGTCTTCTAACATTTTCTAACATTCCAAACTCCTCTAGATGATTGAGCAAACGCTGGAAATTCTTTCTGTGCGGTTGCAGTCTTTCAGAATAGAGTTCTCCGTAATTTCGAGCTGCCGCCACGGAATTGCGGTTGTTGCGTATGTAAACGTTATACATAGCTAAGAAAATTCAAAACTTCTATTTAATTATTGCGGCATACAACAAAACGGTCGCAAGTTAATAATTATTGACAAACGTCGACATTTTAAGTTTGCTTTTTTACAGCAACTTGATCAAATATAAAATTTTTAGTAGGTACTCAAACCCTCTCATGAACGCCCTTTGAAGGCTGCAAATAGTTTGTTTTCTCAAAAATAAGTAGCATTATTGGAAATTAAAGACATTTTGAAAAAAGTCGTTTGTTAATTTCTAATGGGGATTTTTCTGAAAGAATGGCAATTTTTCCTTAAACATGGACAGAAGAACAGGGCTCTGTATCGAACATAGAGGGGATTTAATTTGTATAGTTTTGTTTGTTAAGAGTGAAAAATGCATGTTATTTCGCATGCTGACCTTTTTTCTTGTGGAAATCGAATTTTTTAAGTAGTACATGGATGAATTTCTAATTTTTGTCTGGACCTTTTGGTATAAAAATTCAATATGGCGGCCATAAGAAAATCAAAAATTACCCAAGAAAACCCAACTATCTAGTCTGCCTAGAACCTTTTTAAGGAGTGCAATGGATAGCCCTTGTTCCATTATGAAAACATGCAAGATTTCATTTTACTAGTATTAATATTAAAAAAGTTGTTAAAGAAATAAAAACGCGCAACGTTTTCAGTTTTTTCAGGCTAATTCAAAAACTACAAAAGCTATCTGTGATTGATCTTTAATTGTTTAAAGAGCCTAAAATGGAGCAACTTTTTCCTTATATAACTAACCCTGTATCTCTTATCGTTTTCGAGATCCCAATGGTGTACGTTGAAAAAGTGACCACCCTGTATAACATATTTAGTAGGTCAAAAAATCTAGAACTGAAATTTATATACATACGCTTACAACTCAGTAATTATTTAAGCTAATTTAAAGAATAGATGAAGATTTAAAATGGTTTGTTTATGACCATATCGTCAGAAATTTCCCCTACAGAGTATCGGCACAAATCCGGCACAAAAATACTCATGTTCTTGTGCCAAAAAAAAGTTGTTAAGAACTACATCTGATAAGTACAATAATTTTGGAACAGTATATATTATCGACAAACTGATTCGGTACAGTCGGCACAAAGCAAGAATGGTACTGGGTTATGAGTCGCCAAAAAAATTGCGAAATTATTAGTATATATAAAAGGTGCGTAACAAACAGCAGATTTCAGCATAATTTGGGCACAGCAAAAAGGCTACATCTAAAAAATGTGACAAACAGATTACGGTTATCTCGGCACAATCATAGCATACAACAACGCGCACTGTCCTGTGTTTTATGCCGATAATACACTGCTAACTTCTCTGAACTTAGAAAACAGCTGTTCGATATCGGGGATTTCACTAAATATCTAGAGCTAGAAATGAAAAATTCGTTTTGGAAAATTAATTTTTACAACTACATTGTTAAACGTCGCATTTTGACGATAATTAACTAGAGAAGAGCGAGGAAATATGAACATTAACCGCGTAAAATTATACAGATTATATCAGGTTGATGCATAAGGATTGGCGTTTTTTATTAAAAATATATATATATATATATATATATATATATATATATATATATATATATATATATACACATATATTAGTACAAAAATTTACAACATATTAATCAATTATATATTCTCCGTTATTATTAACGACTTCCTCCCAGCGTTCAACAAGTTTCTAGATGCATCTACGGTAAAAACTGTTCGACCTTGACTCAAAAAAATGATCCAACCAAGTCCATAATTCCACATCATTATTGAACGAAACACCCCACAAACTGTTCGAAAGTGATCGAAATAGGTGAAAATCTGACGAAGCCAAATCAGGAGAATATGGAAGGTGTGGCAATACTTCCCAACCAAGCGTTTAAATTGCCCTCTTTGACATATTATCAATGCGAGGAGGAGCGTTGTCGTGATGAAGAAGGTCACGCTGCCGATGGGGTCGTTTTTCTCGAATAGCTTCGTAGTGGCGATGCATTTGTTCAACATACTTCATTGACTGTTTGGTTACTCTCGAGCAATTCATAGTTAATGATACCTTCCCAGTGCCACCAAACGAATAACATCGTCTTTTGAGGGTGAAGATCTTGTTTCGCTCTAGGCGTCGCTTGTTTATAGGGACCACTGCTTTCTCTGCTTCATATTCACATACAAACACCGTTTCTCGTCGTCGGTAACGATTCGGTAGAGGAACCTCTGATTGTGACTATGAGTAGCACGATTCCGAGCGAGCAATCGAGCGGAAATTGTGGAACGTTGATTTTTATTGTTCTGGCTCAAAACATGAGGAACCCAAGCGCCAAGTTTCTGAACTTTTCGTAAGGATTTCAGATGTCGACATATCGTTGATTGGTTACATCCCATTTCCTGGGCCAACTCCCTAGTTGATTGGCGTGAATTTTCATGAAGAAGTTGATTCAATCGTTCTTCATCGAACCTAACAGGACGTCCTGAACGATCCATATCATTAAGGTCGAAAATTCCGCTTTTGAAACATTTAAACCAGTTATGCGCCGTACTGACAGGCATTGCATCTTCACCGTAAACATCGCAAATCTTACGAGCAGCTTCACTGGCTTTGGTACCTCGATTAAACGCAAAAAAAGATAATGTCGGTAATGCTGGTTTTTGTCTACTTGACATTCCATTATAATAAGGTTACACTTTTAACAATTAAGAACGAAATACAAAAGCAAACACGCTATATGACGGAACTACTAATTATCTGGCAAGCTGAATATTGAGTAATCAAAATTTTGTTATTTCAGAACCAATTTGTAAATTTAAAAAAACGCCTTAAGGTACATTCACCCATTACCGCCCTATACAAAACCTTTACCTATTACCGCCCTGTAAGAGTTTGTCTGTTCTTGTACAGTATTTTCTTAAAATTATTTGCAAAATTCTCCTATTGTTTTATGAGACGCAAGAGATAGTAGGCAACCTAAAAAACATTATGGCGGGAGGAGTATATTAGCGTCTTTAGTCAAAGATCGGTGCACGTGGTGAAGTGACTGAATAATCTATCTATATTGGTAAGCAATCATTTGTGCTTTGTTAAGCTATTTTCACCCAAAAAGTTTTAAAAATAGAGCGGTAATAGGAAAAGATTTTAGTTATTTTCCTATTATCGCTCTATTAGGGCGGAAAAAGGGAAATCTAATGTTTATTTAAATCCCAGTTATTCAATTTAATTAAAGAGATACATCGTTTTTCTTTCAGTACATTTTTTAAATACTCCTTCATATAGACTAGAATCAATTTCCGCCCCATGATTTTTCTTTCAGAAATTCCTTACTTTACGGATTAAATTAGAACCCAATATTCAACAAATTATTGAAATAAGGAATATTTCAAAAAATCAATTTTTAATATTTACACACAATAAACATGAAAAATTCGTATTTAGGACACTTTTTTGTCTTTCCTTTTATTTTAGGTAAAAAAGAAATAACTATTTCTTTCTAATGTAGGCGGTAATATACGAAAAATTTATGCGTTTATTCCTATTACCGCTCTATTAGGGCGGAAAAAGGGAAATCTAATGTTTATTTAAATCCTAGTTATTCAATTTAATTAAAGAGATACATCGTTTTTCTTTCAGTACATTTTTTAAATAATCCTTGATATAGACTAGAATCAATTTCCGCCCTATGATTTTCCTTTCAGAAATACCTTACTTTACGCATTAATTAGGACCCAATATTCAACAATTATTAAAATAAGGAATATTTCAAAAAATCAATTTTTAATATTTATACCCAATATGCATGAAAAATGTATATTTAGGACACTTTTATTTTAGGTAAAAAAAAAAACAAACAAATATTTATTTGTAATGTAGGCGGTAATAGGTGAAAAATTTATGCGTTTATTCCTATTACCGCTAAGTATGCCAAGCCATTTATATTAGATAATAAATGGCTTGGCATACTTTTCTTTCTTTTTTGTGTTGCTTTTTGTTCACATTTGTCTGTGTATTTCTTAAATTTAACGTTTTTCAGCAAAATGGCACCACCGAAACCTAATATGCCAAAAGTAAAAAAGAAGTATACCTCTGAAGCTCTTCAAAATGTCCTAGAAGATGTTCAGAAAAACGGAATTTCTTTTTACCGAGCATCTCAGATCTATGGCATTCCAAAAACTACAATAAGAGATAAAATTAATAAAAATATGTTTTGACTCAGGAGGAGAACAACTACTGGTAAAATGGATACTTTATCTTGGGGACGCAGGCTTTCCCGTAACTCGAGAGCAATTATCAGACACGGTTGCAACATTAGTCAAAAATTTAAATAGACCCAATCCTTTCAAAAATGGCATTCCAGGTTATCATTGGTACAGGAACTTTATGGAAAGACATAAAAATATATCGCTACGTGTTTCTCAAAATTTAACGTCTATTCGCACGGTAGTTACTGAAGATCAAATTAGAATTTGGTTTAAGGCGGCTAAGGAGAGCTGTGCAATTCATATTGCTAAAATGGTCATAAAATGGCCATCTTGGACGTAATCATATAATAAAGAAAAAAAAACTATGCGTAAGACAAATTCTATGCAGTATAATGATCAATTAATGTAAATCTTCTGCTTATAAATTCAATATTTAAGTTGTAATCTTGGTAGAAAGTTCCTAAGGAGAGCCTACCACTTTTACAGAACTTTCGACCAACATTGTAACTTCAATATTTAATTTGAAACCATTAATTAATCACTATACTACATAGAATTTGTCCTACGCATAGTTTTTTTTTCTTTATTATATGATTACGTCCAAGATGGCCATTTTATGACCATTTTAGCAATATGAATTGCACAGCTCTCCTTAGCCGCCTTAAGCGAGTGTTTGATTATTTTCAAGAGAAAAATATTACGGAAGTTCTGGAGGGTAGCAGTAGAATTTTTAACTGTGACGAAATAGCTTTTTTCCTTTGCCCTAAGGAAAAACAGGTTCTTGTTCGAAAGGGTTCGAAAACAGTTTATAACCGTATTGCGAATAACGAAAAGGAATGTTTAACTGTTTTAGCTACTGTAGCAGCAAATGGTAATGTAGCACTCCCTATGGTACTTTTTCCATATATACGTATGCCAAAAAATCTTCCGCCAACCACGCCATCAGATTGGGGTTTAGGAAATACTGAAAGCGGGTGGATGAATACAGAGGCTTTTTTTGAGTATTATGCAAATTGTTTTTATCCTTGGTTGGTCAAAAATAACATTAAAAGACCCTCGTTTTATTTTTAGATGGCCACACTAGCCATATTTCACTGGTCTTAAGTGAATTTTGTCAAAAGCATGGCATAATACTTATTGCCTTGGTACAGAATTCCACGCACATTTTGCAACCTTTGGATGTTGCTGTCTATCGTCCTGTAAAAGCAGCCTGGAGAAAAATAGTTCACAACTAAATCACTAAAAATCACAACAGTAAAATAAAAAGAACAGATTTTTCTAATTTAGTTAAAGAATGCTTTGATCAGACACTTAAAGTCAAAACAATTCAAAATGCATTTTAAATGCACAGGACTATATCCTTTTAATGTTCAAAGTCTAAAATTCGACAAACTTAAAAGAAAAGTAACCGAAACGAATCCTGGTATTTCCCTTCAAATGATTTTCAAATTCAGTTTGAGGAAAATCTCTCTCCAAATACATTAACTGAGTTTAGAAAAAATAAATTTCACGATATATTTATATTTGGCCTGGATAAATATGAGAAATTATTTAATTTATGGAAAACCATTCAACCAGATCTCCAAATTCAAGACAACGGAGCTTCATCATCAGCAGATTATGGTGCCTTGGACAAATATAATGACCACCTGTTAACAGAAGAATTAGAACTCCCATCATTATCAATAAATGATCATTCTTTGGACACTGAAGATCGCAATACATTGTCCGAAAACAACGAAAATCTTGATGAGTTCAATTTAGGTGATTCCACACTCATAAATAACTTAAATGAAACAGATGATTCCACCATTTTCAATTTTGATGATGACATAACACTAGCATCGGAAAATACTGAAACTGAACATGATAAAAACATAGTTATTTTAAAAGTTGAACCATTTAAACCACAGAATGAAGAAAATTCGCTTTCTATTTTTAAAACTAAAGAAATTGCTTTATCCCCTGTAAAAATGAATACCATTTCTAAGGAATCTGTTCAGACCCCGAATAAAAAATTAAATATTTCAATATCTTCGCCTTTAAGTGGAACGCTGTCCTCGCAAAGTAATAAAGTTATTTCAAAAATAAATGTCATAAAAGTTGACACTTTTTATTCTCCAACTATAAAGGCAAAAATCAGCACATCAATGCCCTTAAGTCATAAACCCTATACTTCACCTGAGCAAACTATACCAGAAGATCGATTTAATGCATCCGAAAATACAAGTTATGTTATCTCTCCTACCAAATTCCCTACTCCATTTAAAAATGCATTGTATTTTCCAACAATACCTAAAAATGAAGCAGCTAAAAAACGAGCGACAAAAAAAACTAACGCCAACGGTAGCGACAGCATCAGAATTTGTTGAATATCAAAGAAGAATCGAAGCCGAAAAAGAAAAATTGAAAGAATAAAGAAGGATGAAAAAGCCAGCAACTGTTGTAAGAACCGTAAGCAAACAAAGAGAAAGAAAACAAAAAGATTTTTCAGAAAAAAAAGAAGACAGAAAAGCGGAAGAGTTAATATCACAAGAAAGTAAATTTATAGAACAACAATATGTAATAGTCACTTACGAAGACCAATACTTTCCGGGACAAGTAAAACAGAATAAGTACTTCATTAAAGCAACGAAGAAGATAGAAAAAAATTATTGGAAGTAGCCTGAACAGGACGACATCATTTGGTATGATGAAGAAGAAGTCATCTCCGAAATCGATGCTCCTCAGCCAATTAATAAAAGAGGACAATACTTAGTACCGGAGATCGATTCCTAAAATTATATACATATAATAACTTTTTTTATGTGCACAAAATTCGAATTAAAATTAATAAAAATTACAACTATATATTTGTGTGGTTTTAATTTTTACCAAATAAAAGGTTAAAATATTAACATATTTTGTTCATGTCACTTAAAAAAATAGGGTGGTAATAGGATATCTCTAGGACGAAAACAGGAAAACGGTTCTTAAGGTAGAGCGGTAATAGGAAAAAACGTAATCTTTACAAAATAAAATAAAACATAATTAAAGGTGTTGTCGTATAAGAAAAAATTGAACATTTTTGGCAAAATAAAATCTTCATTTACAGAAAAAAAAACATCCAACACACCAAAACTTCAAACCGGGCTTAATTTTGAACTAGAAAGTCAAACCTTCCTTAAGTGGGGCGGTAATGGGAGAATTCACCTTAATATAAAATTACGACAAAATAATTTTTGAGCAAATTTGTTGCATAGGGGAAACGTTTTTCATAATTTTTCATCAAAAAAACTCCCTTATGACATTGAATTGAACAGTTTAAAGCTAAATTCGATAAAAATGTGGGAAACGGCATTATTTCACTTTAACTAGTTATTCAAATTTATACATTTATGATTCTCCGCAAATAACTCATTGCCACTTAGAAATGTATAACAAATAGATTATTTTCCACTAATAAAAAAAAATTATACATTCTGTCAGAACGATGAATATAAAATCTTGTTACGGAGTTAACAAAAGCTTTCGATTTAATTAAAATCTCAATTAAAAGTGTTAGGTTCAAAAAGCAATTATCGAATAATTCTTGCGTGGTTTTCACTTAATCGAGTCTCCTCCAGTGGGAACTCATTGCTCCAAAACTTAACGGTGAATAAACTTAGCTTCAACCGTAATCAAAAATGGAATAGAGCAATGTAAAAAGAACAAAATACTTGGTAAATTATCCTTTTCAATTAATTACATAATTAAGGACAGTCATTTTAAAATTAACAATAAACTGTAGTTATTCGTTCCTAAACAACAATCAATAATTTACAGCTGACAAGTAATTAACGGTATCATCCGTGGCACAAGTAATTATTTATCCAATCTGTTGTAATAAATGTCGCTTAAATTTTCAAACCAATACAAATATCGGCCATTGCGTCAATAGATAAAGGTTTCAGCGTATCCAAATTTATTTAAAATTCGCTACATTGAAATGAAACAAAACAATACGTGAATTTTCCCAGACTTGTGACTATGTTACATACCAATTTCATTTATATTATTATTCTCTCTAAAATGCAATTACTTTCTCATATTGAATTTAATTTCAACAAGTGTGGGTATTATACAAAGATATAATTTCGGAATACGATATTGCTTAACCTAAAATTTAATTGAAGTTCTCTACAATATTCCATTAATGGCGGATGGGTACGTCAGCAACATGTGTTAGCAAGCGATTTAACACAAAAAAAAAAGAAATTTGTTCAGGTTTTCGTTATCAAATTAGAGCATTCGTAGTGTAACATTAAACTTAGCAATTCAATGTGACGTTATTTATTCTGCTTGCATTTTTTTCTGTAAAATTCAATGAACGGCTCGGGAAATCTGTTATGCAGGAGAACTGCAATTTTTAGTGCTCGTGAAAACTCGAAGTTTAGTATCTACTAACCTACGAAAATAAGATTAGATACGAAAATTTTTCGTGATTACTTCATTTGCTCATGTAAAATGTAAAATCAGGAATGAGTCCGTAAGTCAATCAGAAACAAAACTAAACGAAAACTACGCATCCCTTATTGCAAATACAATTTGTTTAGTTTATGTCGCGGGGGAAACACAAAAGAAATTTTGTACACCAAACATTTTGTTGCATAACTTGTTACAACCTACCCTTAAGCTGTTAACCCATATCGGTCACTTTCCTCTGAATACACTATAAACATGTTCTTGTGTCGGCCTGTGTTCAATATTTATAAAGAAAAATTTACATCTTTTTGAAACACGCAAACAAATTCAAATTATGATACTCGACAAAAAAGCAGTAAAAAATTAAATATAAAAATACCTTTTTCGGTAGTATATAATGTTTATATGCTACTAATCATTATACAATCAGATAATCGATCGTGGCTTCCGTAAAATAACAATCCAAACACCATTAATCAGTAACTACAAAATTGTATTTTATGTGCGTATAAGTTAAAAACCAGTATTTCCCAATAATTAAAGTATTAAGGAGTCCACTAATATATAGTGAATACCCGTAACAAGACATTCCAAATATCATTAACCAGAACTTAACAAATTGGACGATTCGTAGGTAATAAACGAAATAAGCTCTTCTTTGTAATCTAAATATCATGCTACCTATCATAGACAACTTCCAGGTTGTTATGATTTATTAAACTCAGTTTATTAGGGTTTTGGTCAAATTGTAGACATTTACTGTGCTCTTATACTTTTCTCATTAACACTCTCCAAAAAACCGCTTTAAACCGAGTAACAAGTATCGTCAGTTGTGTTACTAATTGACCATATACTATAAGATAGATCATCTATGTATATCAAAAACAGCAAAAGGCCCAACACAGATCCTTGAGGTACTCCACCTTGTATTGTAATAATATTAGATTTGACATTGTTTACTGTTACACAAACAGAGTGAAACAAAAGTCTGGAAACGCCCAATTATCTCGTAAATTGCTAGTCCGAATTGTACAAAATTTGGGATAAGGCTATTTTTGGATACAGAGATTCCACATTTGACATTTGCAATGTTGCACAATTTGCAGTGTCCCTGATATTATTAATCCCTTTGATTTTTTAAATACATCACCCTGTATATTCAGTCATTATTGGAATCTCCTCTTCAATACGAGTTCAACCACATGTAACACTTATGATATTATGTAGTCTAGAAGGTCTTAAATACATAAAACAGTGCAAAATATGTAGATTTGAATTTAAATGTTTAACTCTAGAATGCTGTGATTTTGACATTTATTCACCACTTACATTATCAAATAAAACTGACCTAAAATTGTTGTTAATGAAAAATAACGAATTACTATTCTAATGATGAGAGGGTACGGGGACAGAAAAAGATCTTATAGTGAAGTAGTAAAACTTATTCAACGACACTTTCCCAAACCGTTCTCCTATCCATAAGGCGACGGTACAAAAAACTTTAAAGCGCTTTGAGGACCCTGGAGGAGTAAAAGATTAATACCGATCAGGCAGACCAAAAACAGTTATAAAAGACAACAAAACTTTAGAGATAATGCAGAGTTTCGTTGAATATCCACATACATCCTCACGAGGGTTGCACAATTACATGATACAGGTCATTCTTCAGTCTTACGTGTATTACACAACAATAAATTTCAACCATACAAAATTCATTTATTGCAAGAATTAAGTGAATGAAGATGACTTCAACCGTGGATAAGGGTTTACTGAGGTAATAGCGGATAAAATTGAAAATAATAGAAATTTCATTAACAACACATGTTTTTCCGACGAAGCAACCTTTACAGTGTATGGGAGTGTAAATCGACATAATTTAAGGTACTGGAGTGGCGTATATCCACACTGGATGCGTGCAAACCGTACTCAAAGACCACAAAAACTATATGTATGGTCAGGTATAGTGGGTACTCAGTTAATTGGGCCGTTCCGAGGGCCGTTCTTTATCTAAGGAAATTTAACGTCAGATAAGTATGAAATGCTACTTAGATATGAAATTGTACCGACAATGAGAAACTTGTTTGGAGTCAATTTTAATCAGATATGGTTTCAGCAAGATGGAGCTCAACCTCATTTTGGTGTAAATGTTCGGTGTTATATAGATGAGATATTTCCCGGACGATGGATTGGTAGACGAGGTAGTATTGAATCGATTCCATGTTCGCCTGATTTCAATCCTAAAGATTATTTTTATTGTGGATACTTGAAAAATTCAGTTTACAAAACTGTCTTGCAGAGCTAAGGCAACGAATTATCGATGAATCTCCATTAATTTCTAGACAATCATGGAGAAATTAGGGTATTGTTCACAGATGGAGCACATTTGAACACTTGATGAAGTAATCATTATGTTAATAATGTAATCTTTCAATTGTTACGTTTTATTGCAGTTGAAAATAGTTTGTATTAAAAAATTTATTGCGACAATTAGGCGTTGCCAGACTTATGTTTTATGTACGAGGGGGTATTTTGTTATCTACCTTGCCATGAAACAAAAAAGTGACAATGTCAAATAAATTATTAAAAAATTGCTGTCACTGTTAGAAGTACAAGTGCTAAATTGTCTTTAGTTTGTGTCGTTTACAGAGATTTGAGACAGTCCATTTTTCGATAAAATGAGTGAAACTAAGTGGACAAACTCTTGCTTAGTTGACTCAAAGTAAAATCGTCTATCTTTTATTAGTATAAGGTATACCTGCTATTGTTAGCAATGCTATTTTGCTACCTGCCTCAAGAAGGCTTAAATACCCGTCGAAAGACACAAATTGTATGTTTTTTCAATAACTGTTGTACAGTACACATCATTCACGTTAATAAAAGTACATAAAACAAATTAGCATTACAGTTCATTACGTCGTATATCCATGGTCCTTCGAATCGGATTCAAATTGTTATTAACGTGTTTGTGTGTGTGTACCGAGAGGAGATCAAGAAAAGCAGCCACAGATGAAGATGAAATACAACAATTTCATTACCTTCGGGCGTCGTTAAAGGGAGATGCATTAAAATGTATTCATGCACTAGATTTTAAATCCCACAATTATCAAATTGCTTTTGAATTACTCATGAATAGGTATGACAATAATAAAATCCTAATTAATAATCACATGAAGGCTTTGTTTGGTTTAGAACCTATGATTAAGGAATCTTGTTCGGGGTTAAGAGCACTAAATGATGAATTTTTGCGTATTCTACGTTCATTAGAATCACTTAAGCAACCGATTGAACATTGGGACACAATACTGATCTATTTAATAATGACGAAGGTAGATCGTACGACATTCGCAGAATGGGAAAAATACGTATTTGAAATCGAACAACCAACATTAGGTCAATTGAAAGCCTTTCTTAAGTCGCGGGCGGAATTATTAGAAACGTTCGAGTTCAATAATGCAAAAACGGTTAACAAAGAACGACGAATTAGCGCCGCCGCAACTCAAATATCTTGTTATTTATGTAAGGAAAACCATGGAATTTATCGTTGCGAACAGTTTCTTGCACTCAGTATTACAGACAGATTAGCAAAGGTTAAAGAATTAAAATTATGCAAAAAATGTTTGGTAATTGGTCACAATAACTTTGGGTGCAAAGGTAGAACTTGCAGTAAATGTAAAAGGCATCATAACGTATTGCTGCACATAGATGACGAGCTAGCAGTAAACCATGCCAGTTCACAAAATTTTGTCCTTCTCTCGACAGCAAAACTGTCTATTATTGATGATCAGGGAGTTTCGCACACTTGTCGCGCACTTTTGGACAGCGGATCACAATCTAACTTTATTTCGGCAAAATATTCAAAATTATTACATTGTGCTCCAATTGACACAGAAATCTCAATTCTTGGAATGAATAAGTCCATGTCCAGAGTTTCAAAAAAATGCGATATAACAATTTCAAACGGGAGAGAGTTTACCCATTTATTATCATGTTTGGTAGTTCCTAAAATTACTGACAGATTACCGAGCCAAAATTTTGACCCTGAGCCTTTAAATATACCCCCAAATATTAATCTAGCTGACCCACTATTTTTTAAAAGTAATGATATCGATCTATTGTTGGGGGCCGAGGTACTTTGGGAAATCTTAAAGTCAGAAAAGATGTCATTAGGGAAAAAAATGCCGGTGTTACAGAATACTGTGTTTGGGTGGATCATATCAGGTTCTTTTACCATTGCGGAGAAGTCAACGTGGTGTCATTTTGCCAATCTTCAAACCGATTTGCAACAATTTTGGGAAATCGAAAATCAAACCGATAAAGCGCTACCTACACATGACGATGAATGCGAAGCTCATTTTAAAGCTAATCATACGCGTGATGAGGGCGGACGATTTGTTGTAAAAAGTCCATTTAAGTTACCAATTCAGAAATTAGGAGATTCATTTGATATTGCTTTCAAAAGGTATCGGACTTTAGAGAGGAAATTACAATTTAATAATGAGTTAAAAATACGGTATCGATCATTTATGCACGAGTACGTCACCTTAGGGCACATGTCAGTAGATAAAAGTGATAGTAAGGATGATTCATATTTTTTGCCACATCACGCCATTATAAAAAAGGATAGTTTAACAACAAAGTTACGGGTGGTTTTTGATGGATCGTGTAAAACTAGTTCAGGTTGGTGACTGAATGATATTCAGCACGTTGGACCAATTATCCAAAATGATATCTTTAATATATTAATACGATTCAGGCAATACAAGGTCATTGTTAGTGCTGATGTGACCAAAATGTATCGACAGATACTGGTCCACCCCCAGCACAGGAAATTACAAAAAATTATTTGGCGTAATAACGATCAGGAGGAAATTCAGATTTATGAGCTAAGTACGCTCACATATGGGACAGCGTCAGCACCGTATCTCGCGATCCGTTGTCTTAAGGAATTAGCAAATCTAAATAAGCAATTATACCCCCAAGCGTCAGCCAAAATTTTTGATGACTTTTATGTAGATGATTTGATCACAGGGTTTGATGATGAGGAGGAAGCCAGTATAATTTCAAAACAGATCAAAGATATTCAAGACTATGCCTGTTTTCCCTTAAGGAAGTGGGTATCAAATAAACCTCAGGTATTTACATTCAATGCAGATGCGTGTGACCCCTTAACAGAGCTATCTTTAGGCAAAAACGATAACGCCAAGACATTAGGTATTAAATGGAATGTGTATTCGGATACGATTTCTTATTATGTCACAAACGATTCAAGTAATGAAATGACTAAAAGAACTATGCTGTCCACTATTGCAAAAATTTTTGATCCATTGGGGTTGATTAGTCCGGTTGTAATCATAACAAAGATTATGACTCAGAAGTTATGGCTCTCTTAAGTCTGGGTGGGATGATCCAATTCCAACGGAATTAATGAATAAGTGGATACATTTAAAGGATCAACTACCCCATTTAAATAAAGTATGTCCTAAAAGACATTCTATTCAACCAAACGCAGATTCGGTAGAGTTGCACGGATTTTGCGATGCCTCCAATGAAGCCTATGGAGCTTGCATTTATTTGCGAAGCATAAAAGACGGTATCATTCATGTCAGCTTGTTATGTGCCAAAACGAAGGTAGCTTCAATTAAACCAATGACGACCCCTAGATTAGAGTTATGTGGTGCAGTTTTACTGACGAGATTAATTAATAAAGTCATGTCCGCTTTAACCATTCAACCAAAGACATTCATGTGGGCGGATTCAAAAATTGTATTACATTGGATTAGGACAGAACCTCATTTACTCCAACCTTTTGTAGCTAATAGAGCATTAGAAATTCAATCTTCAACTAATATTGAGAATTGGTATTATACCAATACAAAAGATAACCCAGCAGACATTTGTTCTAGGGGATTACTCCCTATTGAATTATTAAAGTCGTCTCTTTGGTGGGAAGGTCCAAGGTGGCTTCAGAGTCCGAACGTATCATTGGAACGCATTCTGACCGACCCAAACGTACAAATACCAGAATTTAAAAGACAAGCAATGTATTGTAAACTATTGTAGCAGCTTAAATATTAAATGGAATTTTATTCCCCCCCAAAGCCCCCATTTTGGAGGCTTATGGGAATCCAATATTAAATCTGTCAAACTACATATCGTTCGGGTAGCCAAAGATACGCCATTCACCTTTGAAGAATTTTATACACTGTACGTGCAGGTGGAGGCGATAGTTAATTCCCGCCCTCTCCAAAAATTACATTCCGATCCCAACAGCCTTGAGCCTTTAACTCCTACGCACTTTTTAATCGGGAAGCCCTTGGTGTCGATA